>VWZO01001240.1:18281-34168 GCA_013396975.1 Bucco capensis
ATACCTATGTCCAGGTCGTTAATGAAGATGTTGAAGAGCACAGGTCCCAAGACAGAGCCCTGAGGGACCCCACTTGTCACTGCTCTCCACCTGGACAAAGAGCCATTGACCACGACTCTCTGATAGTGTCCTTCCAGCCATTTTTTTATCCATCAAACAGTTCACTCATCAAATCCACATCTCTCCAGTTTGGAGATGAGGATGTCATGAGGAACCGTATCAAAGGCCTTACAAAAGTCCAAGTAGATGACATCAGTCGGTCTCCCCTCATCAACTGCTGCAATCACTCCATCATAGAAGGCCACCAGATTGGTCAGGCATGATGTTCCCTTAGTGAATCCGTGTTGACTACTTAGGATCACCTCTTTATCTTGTATGTGCCTTAACATCCCTTCCATTACTATTCGCTCCATGACCTTCCCTGATTAAGTGTGTCTTGTCCAAGACAGAAGTTCAGAATGAGAGTGTGGAGTGTGTGTGTTCATAGCCTGAAGTGTGAGGTTCCATTCCCAGGCAGGAATCCACGAGCTGTTGACTTGGCTACTGCTTGGCTTCAAAAAGAAAAGCGGGAGAAGCACAGATGATGTGATGGGCCTGTGCTAAAGTTTCTGTGGGGCAATGCAGCACTGAGACAATATGGGATTGTGTGACTGACGGGCTTTAGAGGAGTGGATTTTGTAAATGAGTTTGCAGAAAGTAAACTAGAGATGAGGTGCAGAGCATACAGAGCACTCCCAGAGCTCTGTAAGTTGTCACAGACTATATTGTGGCTACTAAAAAATTATTTGTCAGCTCCCCTGACGTTGCAATAGAAGTCTGTGTGCATGTTCATCAACTGTAGAGAAAAACAGGTAAAAAATAACAATAGAAAGTTAGGAGGCTGGAGTTCTTGCCAAATGCAGACATTTTGGCAAGAAATGTCCATTTTTATTCTTTTTAAGAAAGGAATAATGAGTCATTTTTCATCCTATTTTACTGATGTTAATGCCATTTCGAGCATAATGATATCTTGTTCTAAGTTTATCACTGTACTGCCTTTTACTACTGCTCTCTTCTGAAATATTGAAATATATTATTTGTAATAGATCATTATGCCATTGAAACCACTTCTAGACTCCAACAGTTCAGTATCAGCAAGTGTTTCCTTTTTCTATGCTGCTTTCTTTATACCATTTCTATTTGGCAATAAAATGAAATTCTGGCTTCAAGTATTGATTTATCATAAATAAAATTCCCATGGAACAGAAATTCAATTTCTTAAATGGCATTAAAAATTATCCCATAAAGTGTTATGTCTCCTTCCAAAGAGAGTGAGGTGTTTCCACTATCAAATCATGCACAGTGGAGAAAGTCTGTCTGTGGCTGGGCAGGATGGACAAGGCTCACAGCTACCCCCTCTCAGCAGATAACCCTGTTCTTATCTCCACAGTCCAGTCAGCTGAAGGCTTTGTCTTTTCCTTTTGTAGCTCTTGCTTCAGTCATGGAAGGGTGGCCTCTTCCTCTCTGAATATTCATATCAGCTTTCTAGGTTTTCCCCTTATTTGGGATAGTCAGCATTTAATTGAGTTGAAGAGCTATCTGTTTCCTGCAACAGCCATCCTCTTCCATCCCAGTCCCTCTCCCCAGCCTCCTGTGCAGAATGTAGAGGTGTTATATATGTAGAGGTGAGAGGCAAGCAAGTCAGATGAGTTGATGGACTGACTTCCAGATAGGATGCTCATGGATCTTTTCATTCAAGGCCCATTTCTATTCTACAAGCTGCATCTGCATCTTCTGCATCCAAAGGGAATCCTCTCATCATGCGGTCAGCTCTGGTTTTATTTGGAAAGTTCATCTTACACAAGATAAGAGAGAAATACCCACAAACCAGGTATCTTGTTCTTAACTTTTCCATCTTGCAGAATCACCTTTCTGACATAGTTTTGTAGAACTCACAGTTTTAAGCTTGCTGGGTTTGAGTTCCTCATTCAGTACTCCTTGAAGCCATGAGCTGGGCACTGTTGCACAGAAAGATATCAGTAAGCCCCACATCTCATTTTCTGCTTTCCTGTTGCAGGACAAAGCTCTGTATAATGTGCTGTCTAATTACTCTTGTTTTCTGAGAGAGCTGTCTCTCTGGTTGTAAGAAATGAGGCAGCTTGAAATGCTCAGGAGTTGTTGTCCTGGAGTGATTAAAATTTAAGAGTGTACGTCATGTTCCCTTTTGAACTTTTGAGTTTGGACGTGGACACTGTTTCTTTAAGGACTCAGTAGTTGAACTCTTCCCCCCCCCCCCGAAAGAATTTGCCAAGAGGAGCCGAGAAACTGATAAGAAAGAAGAAAAACGAAACCTCGCAGATGCGCAGTGTGAATGGAAGCCTGTAAGCATGTCACGTGAGAGAGTTCTCCCTTCTGGTTCCTGCTTCCTGCTTCCTCTCTCTCTTGGATCGGCTGTGTGCTCGGAAGTCGGCCTTTTCCCCCCGTTCCCCCCCCCCTTTTTTTGAGGAAAAAGGGGGGCCTCTGGCATTCTTGAAATTCCTCTGGATGTTCTTGAAGGTAGAGAGGGAGTGATAAGGAGGGTGGATATTTAGAAGCCTGCCAGCTTTTGCAGCAAGGTCAGATATTGTGGTTATTAGAAAGGGGGGAGAAGGGCCGAAAGCCATCTTTGAACTAACCACCTTATCTTTCTTTATTGCTTATCTCTTTCATATTGTTGTACCATTTAAATTTAGATAAAGCTATTCTTAGAAATTCACTATCTGCGTGCCTAGTGCTTTTGTTTTTTGTTTATTGCTGTCCCCGTTTTGGGGAGAGGGGGTATTGTAGCAAAATCCTCTCAAAAGATTGTTCTTTTGACCTTAGCTTCCGGTCAAACCAGGACAGTTGTCAAATAGTGCTAGTCAACAGCCATCTCAACCTCTTCTCCCCTTCCTCCTGCAAAGGGTTTGGATGAAGCAGGTGACTTTGTTTTCCCTTGTATCTATGGAATTTTCTTTTGATTTCAGTCCTTTCTGCATGGCATTTTTTAATCTAGCACTCTATTACTTAACTTCAAGCTTTTGCTTGTAGCTAAAGATATAAATAAACCAAGAGGTTGTTTAGTTTAGATCCTGGTGCTGGGATTTTTTATTTTTTTTTCATCCAGCTGTCATTATGAATTAGTCATTTCTTTGCTCAAAACCATCAAGTACAACTGCATCCAAGGTAAACACTCTAATAAGTCAAGTCTGATCAATTAAATAGCTATAACTTCAAAAATCTAAGATAAATAGGAAGGAGAGAATATTTTTATAAGGTTTATTCAGGTTTCCTTGGCAAGAGCTTGAGCTACAGTAGGCATCCCAGCCAGTACTTTCCCCTGCAACCTGACACTCTTGGCTGTGAGACATCACAAACACAAACGAGTGCCTGTGTGATGATAACTGCTCTGAACAGCTACAACTGTGTGTCCATAGCTCCTCTGAAGTGGTTCACAGGCAGGGATCACACAGAAAGGGCTGTTAAAAGGGAGAAGGAGTCACCCAGCCCAGAAGCTAGCACAGGCTATGCCTCCGTGGCAGGGGAGTGGGCTGCATGCAAGAAATCAATGCAGGTGTCCAGCTGTTCTGCTGGAATTCTGAACTGGAAAAGGGCACACCATGTTTAGTAAGGAAGAGTTTAATTTAACTTTTAGCCAATTATGTAATTTTGTAGCAGCACTTAAGGGAGAAATTTGCATCATTCACTAATCATTTCTGTGGCAAATGAATAAAATCCTTTGATAGGAAGGAACAGGTTGACTCCCTTTGCTCCCTTGTGCTGCTTCCCTACTTGTTGTCCAGTCTTTAAGGCTGCCCCTGATCCTCAAAGGATCAAGATAGCTTCCTCACAGAGAACTGATCTATGTATGGCCAGCAGTGGATCTTACAACCAATATCTGAGCATCTCTTGTTTATCAAGGACTAAGGAGAGCAAAAGGTTATATTAAAGAAGAAAAGAGCAGGTTTTCCTGCTGTGGTTACTTTGAGGTAAAGGATGAGCCCAGTATGTCAGAGTTCAGGACTAGAAACTATGGATGTCTTTTTTTCTGTCCAAAGAGGAGATGCTATGAAAGTGACTGTATCATCTTAGTCCTCTGCTAAAGAGCATTTCTGATGACATTAAGCAGACTTTGGAGGGCAGCTGTTGTGAAGTGCAGCTCAAGAAACTCTGCTGCCTCAAGGCCTTGGAGCAGCCTTACTTTTATGTCTTGGCTAATGAACAGACGGCCCTTTGGCATCTCTTACATAAGCCAAGAGCTTTTTAAGCTAGACGCATTTCACATTCTCTTGAAATACACTATTTTTGACCCAATAGAATAGCACATAAGCAATTCCTTGCGTTATAGACTTCCCTCGTTTTTCCCAGTGTGGGATATTGCTTCACACAGTCGTTTAGAAGCATGGGGGAAGCAGTTGCATGGACAAACAAAAGTGTCTAGTGATGTCAGTACGATCACACTACTCTTCTGAGCCAGGACTCTGTCCTGGATCAGCTGAAATTAGTGGAATTATTTCCAGTAATTTTGCTCTGCAGTAATTTGGAACTACATAAGAGAAGCAAGTATGAGTAGATTACATTCCATTTTCTTTTTGATTGTTTGTTTTTGGCCCTGCATTACCAGAGATTTGCTCACAAATACTGCCTCTACACAGAAAGTTTCCTTCTTGTAATAAGCTCTTTCTTCTCCCCAAAACCAAGGGGAAAACAGAAGTCATCTGCATAAAAATGTGCATTTGGCACACTGACGTGCCTTGAAACAATTCAGTCCTTGGATTCTGGTGCCCTGTGAGTGGAGAACAACACAGGGTACATTTGTGGTGGACTCAGGATCAACTTTCACAGTCTGCTTTTTTAAGGAAAAAAAAGGTACAAATAATAATCTGGTTAAAGTTTCTCCTGGAACCCGCTGTTAAATTGGTCTTCAGCCAACAGCAATCTAAGAATATGCTTTTCTGCTAATTTAGTTCTCTGATAAGATCCCTGTCAGCAGTACATAGTGGGGAAAATGTGTGTGGTTAGCCTTGATTCCTTGGAAATCAGGCACACCATTTGAACAGCAAGTGGGAAATTCCTACTCACCTGGTATGCTGTTTTTCAGAGCTTTACACCTGTTTCTTTTTCAAGGGTCTCTTCCTCTGCTTTAGTTGTTGTTTCTTGGGAATTTCTTTGTGCATATAAAAGACCAAATGAATTTGCTCTTCGAAGTGGCTTCTCATATCAAGATTCAGTCCAGTAGAGCAAATATTGACATGTAATAAAAAAATCCTGAAACCCTTCATCACAGACACAACTTCTGCTACATCATGGTTTGTTTTTGGATAGGGCTAATTACTTAGAATCATAGAATCATAGAAGAGTTCCAGCTGGAAGAGACCTTGAAGATCATCAGTGCAGCCTTTTTCCTAGCCCTATCACCCCACTAAATGATGCTCCCCAACACAACATCCAGCCGTCTCTTAAACACCTCCAGGGACGGTGACTCAAGCACCTCCCTGGGCAGCCTGTTCCAATGGCTGACAACCCTTCCAGGAAAGAAATTCCTCCTAATATCTAACCTGAACCTCCCCTGGCACAGTTTCAATCCATTTCCCCTTGTCCTATCGCTCTCTACCAGGGAGAACTTGAGCATAATTGGAGAGCACACAAGTACCTGCTAGGGTGTGGGAGTTAAGCAACAGGGCAGTGAACACTGTGCTGCTCTTGTGGGCTTGAAACCTCTTTGCAATCAAGCAAAGCAATGAGGTTTTCCTCAGATTTGGCACTCTTCCCTCAGCCGAGGTCCAGTGCTGGGCCAGCAGCCATGCCTCACTGGCCCTCCTGACTGAGGTGCATTGACAGACGTGTGTGACATTACACAGGCTCTGTTTGCACCAGACCTTGATTGTTCTCTCATTTTTATTAGCACTAAATTTCAGCAACATTTACCCCCTAGATTGAAAACCTAACAAGAATGTGTTACTAAAGCAGATAGACTTTGTTTTTTCTGCATAAATAAAGTGGAATCTTAGTTAATCTTTGTTGCATTGGAAGAGGAGAACATGGTATTACTAGGTGTCAAAACTTTTGTGGTCCCCTGAACTTAACTCCTTCAGAGCTAAATGGAAGTGAGGAGTCAAATGTGGGTTTGCAGTTTCTTTTTATCTCCCAAAATAGGGCAAAAGTGCCAAAATCTTGATTGTTGTTAAGACTCTATGTACAGTGTGTGCTTACTGACATGCAGGTATGGGATGTCACTGAGTGGTAGAGCATAGTGTAGGAGCTCCTCAGCTAATGCTGAACCACTGAGCTTGGTGCCATCAATCAGATGCAGAATAGCACTGTTATTCCAACAGTCTCATCAGAATTAATTAGCCTGGCTGAGAGGTAGGACAGGTTTGCAAAGACAGAGCAGCTATAGAACCTGCTACCTGAGCAGTTTTACATAGAAGTGCTCTCAGTGCGGAGAAAATTGTGCTGAGTTAAATAGGTGTAGGATCACACATAGAATCATTATGGCTGGGAAAGACCTCCAAGATCATCAAGTCCAAGATGCACAAGGCTGTATCTAAAATAGTTTTTGTCCCGTGCTTCTCCTTTCTGGTACAGCTTCAAGAGAAGCAAGACTCTGAGTTGCTTGCTTGAGAAGTTCTCTATGAATGCAGCAAAAAGGTTTGGTTGTAGCAAAGCAGTTCCCTTCCCCACACCATGCACCTCATATGCATGGACAAATACAAAGAATGGGAATACAAGAAGGAACACATAGAGATCCCTAAGGTTGATCTATACACTGACTAATCTCTAATAATTAGATTTTACCTTAATAGAGTCCTTTAAATGAATGTTTGGCAAACAGCATGTCTATTTTACACCCGAAGTCTAAATAGGTAAAGTAATAGTAAGATAAATAAAGCTAAGCATATAAACTGACATGCATTTGCTTCCAGAAGAATGGAATTTAGGAACATAATCTGCTTTTAAGACCTTTCCAGGTAATGTGAGCCTTCCATCTACAGAGCTTCTCTTGGCTCTGAGCTGTTATTGCCAGGCATTCTGACTCCAGCTTTGAGGAAGGTAGACACTAACCTGGAAAGCTGTATACCCAGCAGGGAACACTGATGGAGGCTTAGCTCCTTCCTCTGCCCTAGTCTTCCTGCCTGTGTGATTTTGGGCAAGTGACTCTGGGAAATAAGACACAAAGGCTCTTTGGAAAGTGAGGAATATAATACTTTGAAATAGAGTTAAGTTGTGAGATAAAAAAGCCTTGAAAGACTGTGAAGTTACCTTCAATAACTTCTGTGTAGCTATATATGCCACAAAGCTGCTGTATTATAAAGTACTTGGGGCTGGATGCTGCAATAGTCTGTCAGAAAGAGTACAGAATTAGGACTTTCAGAGCCATCCATTAAATTTATGTCTGTTTAAATTCAGTTAATGGAATAAAAATCCAAGAGTGAAGATCTCCACCAGGAATCTCTGGAGAAATACAAGGTATGATTTAAGCAGTTGAGGAAGTAGCAGATAAAGTCCATGTTTTCCTGTGCAAAAATATGCTATATATATTCTGTGTTAAAGGGAAAAAAAGGAGGAACAAGAAAAAGGCAAACTCTTTTCCAAGCAGCAGCGTTAATGGGGAGACAAGTTAAGAGGAGTGCTGATTCCTATCAGGAATATGGGCAGGCAGGAACTGTGGCAATGAAAGTACTGTTAGAACATGCTTTCTTGAGAACACACCTAAACCAAGAGGCTGTCACAGACATGTGTTTCATGGTGTTGGCAACCCAGCTATAACAGCTTTCCAAGGTGACTATTAGTGAGTACTAACAGCTAAAAAAGCATCTCTAATTTCTTGCTGACTATGGAACAGTCAAGAGGAGTAGGGGACTGTAAGTAGTCAGGATGCACGTGCAAGGTAATGCCCATTAGCAGGGAAACCATAAATGACTTCCAGACATGATGGGGTTCAAGTCAAGTGATTTAAGGAAAAGAAGCAGGAATGGAGAGAGTGGAAAGATCATCTCACACTTTCCTAGTGCAGAGTTGTGTTTGTTTTTTTCCCTTTTTGTCTTGGACAGTGGGTCTTGGATCTGCTGTGGTATGGCAATCCCTGGTTTGCTTTTCTTTTGCTATATTTTAGAGTAATGTTAATTGCCCTGGGAAAACACACACATACTCTCCTATTATTTTTCTTTTCTGAGTGGTACCTTGTTTTTCATTTATGAATCAGTTTCTTATTGTAATGGAACCAAGGAGATGATGATAGGATTTTATTTCCTGGGTGTGATTGATCAATGCCTGAGAAAATGACTTTTTCTTTCACTGGGGCCTCTTTGCAGGACAGAAGCAGAAATTAAGCATGACTTCCAAGAGTTTTTGTTGACTTTACTACTCTGCTCCTTTCAGTTAGTGGCAAATGATCTGCAGTGGTAGAACCTTTAGGCATGTGACAGAAAAGAAACTAGATCTTTGCATATTCTTCATCTTGCTTGTAAAATATACATTTGTTTCATGTTGGATTTTTTTCTTCTCATTTTTTTTTTCACCTGCAAGTTCTCTATGAATGTTAAGAATTTAAGAGAAAAGGTAGATCTTTTGATGCCAAACATTAAGACAGGTTTTGAGGACATATATTTTATCTGTTGACTTATTATTGGCAATGTTTATCATGAAAAGGTTCAAATGGCACTCAGTTGGGCTATTTTTCAACAGGCAGCTTCAGAAAACACTCTGCAAATCACTGGTACAGGTACTGTACTTATGGTCAGCCAGGCACATCATGTAATGTAGCTCTGTGTTAATGAGGCCTAAACACTGGTGGGGTTTTCTCTTTGGTTGGTTTTCCAGTCATTCTGTACTCCACACTTATGTAATTCTACAAGTTTTATTGATTTATGAGTCTGATTTATAGTGTTCATTAAAACTGTGTCTGGGAACACTTTGGAAATGCATGTTATTTAGGACCTGTGTGTTAAACCTCTGAAGGACAAGGGAACATTCATTCCCATGAGGTTGTAGCTAGGTGGGGCTTGGTCTCTTCTCCCAGCTAACAAGTGATAGGACAAGAGGAAATGGCTTCAGGTTGCACCAGGGGATAGTTGTAGATATATCTAATGTGTAGATATGGTGCTTGGGGACATGGTTTAGTGGTTAACATGGTTTGGTTAACAGCTGGACTTAATGCTCTCAGAGGTCTTTTCCAACCATGATGATTCTATGAGTTTTATGTCTGCCTATATATGGTTATATATGGTATATATATATATATACATATATATATGGTTATATATATGGTATATATGTGGTTTTCAATGGGCAGTAACTTTCAGTAGGTACCTGGGCAATGCGTGGAATCTGTATCTGTGGTGTTTGCTGGGGAAGAAACAGCATCAGAAATGAAATTACAATATATGTACTGGGTTTGCAAGGCAAGGTAAAGAATTCAGGAGTAAAGTTGCAGAAGGGGAGTAAGGGAATGTGTTTTAAGGTTTGGGTTTGTTTTTCATTACCCTACTGTGATTTGTAATGTCTGCAGCATGCCCTCTCAAGCAGCCTGGGCAGCCCAAGATGAAGGAGAGCCTGCACCCAAGTATGGGTAAGGAAAGCAAAAGTACATGGGCCTAGACAAAAGTAAAAGCTTTTGGATATTTCTGGGAAGTTTATTTCACTTGCTGATCAGTGTTAAGTCTGTTGGCTGTTTGCCCTAAGACTTTAACTCAGAATTTACCCCTCACACAGAGACAGCAGCTCCCAAGTAGCTGCACCAGCCTTTACAGCATTCACATCTGCTGTAGGCACCAGGTAGTCTAGGAGAGAACTGACAGGACACCCAGCTCCTGTTCTGAGGAAAAAGGGTCAGCAGGCAACATTTAAGTCAGTCAGGGTCAGGAGATGAGTCAGGATCAAGTCAAAGACTAGAAAAGCTTGTGCAGGCTGTCTGTGGAGCAAACACCGTGCCTAATGTTCCCGGTCTGGATGTGTTTAGGATGCCCTAAGGCTCTGGACTCAAGAGCCTTTAAAGGGATTGTGTGCTATATCCCTTCTAGTACTTTATGAAGCTGTCTATAATAGCTAAATGTCAGGAGTTTGGGATTTGTTAAAAAACAAAACAATTCTAGAAGTAGTCTTTCTTCTCTTCAGTCTTGTTTTTTATGGCAGACAGGTAACATGGAGTATTCCTATTACTGTTTTAAATTGGTATGTTCTCTTAAAAATGGCTCAGGATCTACCCTGGAATGGCTCATGAATCCAACAGAGCTAATGCAGATTTACACTAACATTACTGAGAGGAGAAATTGGACATTTTGGGCATCAACATTTTCTAAGCAAAGGGATATGTTTTATCTCCAGTAAGGCTTCATAATTCCTCATTAATGGGATTTATGGGACTTGAATGGAAATGAACTGCAGGGCAACAACTTTATTCTTTGCAATCTGTGCAAGCTAGTGATACATATATTTTATAATTAATAACAAAATACCTGCCTGGAGCCTGAGTAGCTTATTTCTGTTTATATCAGAGAGCTATGCTGTCAGTAATATATGCTATACAAGAAGAGTTTTACAATGCTTAGCAAAGTTCCATTTCCCTAAAATTGGATTCTGCAGTTTCCAGAATGTCCTGCTGGACATTCTGTGCAATAACTTTCCATCATCTCTTCCAACATTTTTTGACTTTTTTGAAAATTGTGGCTGATTACAAGCCTCATGCCCCAGCTGTTTGTGATCATATGATCAATATATTTTTCTAGACAGATGCTGGGTATTAGAAGCAGAAACATTCTGAGTTCTTTGCAGTGCTCAAAAAATTCTGGAATTGATTCTTCTAAAAGTTACAGTAGGACAGAGCTGCCAGGCAACACAGATTCTTCACATACTTAATGAAGAATTGGTGCAACTCAAAAGATTGATCACACCACACAAAATACTCCCTCATAGGAATGACTTTAGGAGGCAAAACTCTTTGTGTGCATGAATCAAAAAGTGCTCTGTAAACATTTAACAGGTCACTATACCTACTACTGTGCAATTCATTTTTTTGCTGTTTAACATCAGAAGTGAAGTCCTTTGTCAAAAATCATACTAATTAGCTGACCTCTACAGAAGAGCTAGCTTGAAGGGTGGTGGAACCAGCAGAAGGAGGAATGGAGATAGTGATATGGTGATCAGAGACAGTCAGCATGGCTTCACTAAGGGCAGATCCTGTCTGAAAAACCTAGTGGCTTTCTATGATAGTGTGACTCCCTCAGTGGACAAGGGACAAGGTGTGGATGTGATCTATCTGCACTTCTGCAAGGCCTTGGACACAGTCCCCCACAACATTCTATTGGTTAAGTTAGAGAGCTATGGATTGGATGGGTGGACTGTTCAGTGGATAAGTACTGGGTGGCAGGTCACACCCACGTGGTAGTGGTCAATGGCTGGAAGTGCAGCTGGAGATCAGTGCCAAGTGGTGTCCCTCAGGGCTCCGTACTGGGACCGGTACTGTTTAATATTCCTATGAACGCTATGGACAGCAGCATTGAGTGCANCAGGCTGAGGGAGCTGGGATTGTTCAGTCTGAAGAAGAGAAGGCTTCAGGGGACCTACTAGTGACCTTCCAGTACCTAAAGGGAACTTCCAAGAAGGCTGCAGAGGGCCTGTTTGCAAAGGCCTGGAGTGAAAGGACAAGGGGCAATGGTTTTAAATTGGAGAGGAGTAGATTTCAACTGGACATTAGGAAGAAGTTCCTCCCCACGAGGGTGGTGGAACACTGGAGCAGGTTGCCCAGGGAGGTGGTTGAGTTCCCATCCCTGGAGGCATTGCAGGTGAGGCTTGCCAGGGCTCTGGGCAAGCTGCTCTAGCTGGGGATGTCCCTGGCCACTGCAGGGGGGTTGGACTAGATGAGCTCCAGAAGTCCCTTCCAACCCAAATGATTCTATGATTTAAACAATTTGTAGTATGGAAAACATTTGTCTTTGTAATTGCTTTTTAAAACATCCAAACCTTTGTAGTCAATAAAGTGCCAGCAACATCCCTGATGTCTGCTTTACTCCATCTCTTCTTCCAAGACCTGTCCTTTAGGAGCCTGGTGGCTCAGCTGCTCCCAGTTCACCTTTAGGTACCTCAGGCAAATGGCCTAACTCTGTTCTCTGTTTCCTGCCCTCTGCCCAGGGGCTGACAGGAGCTCTCTCCCTGGGCGGGGGGAAGCTTTGCACTGCACACTCAGCGTGGGGAAGCATTTCAGAACACAGTTCCTCATCCAAATGCACACCACAAGCCTGGCACTGAGAAACTCTTCCTGCCAACGGCGATGCCTCAGAAAGCCCTCAGAACCATCCACTGAGCACCCCTGCCTGGTGCTGCTTACAGCTTTGCCACCCCATGCTGTAGCTCACAGTTTCAGCTTCAGCTGAAAACTAAAATTACTGAACAGAATTGTTTGGTTTTAGCCCAAACCAGGACACAGATATTGACAAAGGAGTTTTGAATGCTGTCCTCATCTCTTGTATGTGCTCTTGCTATAACTGGTTGGCTCACAAGGGTTTGCTATACTGGTGGTGGTACAGATCATGAGATTAGAATCATAGAATCCTAGAATGGGCAGGTTGGAAGGGACCCTAAAGATCATTTAGTTCCAACCTCCCCACACTGAGCAGGGATGCCAATCACTAGCCCAGGTCACCCAGGGCTGCATCCAGCCTGCCCTTGAACACTGCCAGGGATGGAGCATCCACAGCCTCTCTGGGCAACCTGTGCCAGTGCCTAACCACTCTCTGGGGAAAGAACTTCCTTCTAATCTCCAATCTAAACTTCCCCTCCTTCAGCTTATAACCATTCCCCCTTGTCCTATCACAGTCTGACTGCTTAAAAAGTCTCTCCCCTTCTGTTTTATAATCCCCCTTTAGGTACTGGAAAGCTGCTATAAGATCCGCTCAAAGCCTTCTCTTTTCCAGGCTGAACAATCCCATCTGTCTCAGCCTGTCTTCATAGGGGTAAGATATTGTTCCTGTGTCAAACTAGGCTTCAAAAAGTAACTGAAGGTGTTCAATGCTTTTTAGGGAGGAGAACTCTTCATTGGTGTGGAAGATGTGTAATGTTGATTGTGTGGTTGTATATACAATTTATCTTTCTGCGTACAATGAAGGTTTTCCTTTCTTTTTCTTTCCTTACCAGAAGGACCAAAGGTTTTACTTGGATAGTAAAATTGTTATCATTTACTTATGCAGTATGCACAAAGAAATGTAAACTAAATGTGTAACTTGTAGTCACATTTTAACAGAGCTGCTCTGTAAATTGGTTATTGACAGCTGTTTGGATTAAGGGTGAGGGTCAGGGAGGGGGAAGCAAGTTTCTTCCATATTGTGGAGTTAAATTCTCTCTCTGGTATATTTATACACCAAGACTAGGGTCAACATAAAGTGATGTTTGAGGATCTATTCTTGCAAATAATTAAACACTTTAGAGTGTGTTTATCCAATTCTTGTTATTTTCCCAGGCAAATCAATACTACTGATACAAGAATTCAGCCATACAGTGATTGTTATATAAACTAGAGAAGCAAAAGCAACCTATTAGTTAACAGACAGGCAGTGATCTGGCTGAGAATATTGCAATAACTTATGCTATTGACCATCAAACATTGTGTGAATGTTTTGGGAACAAATAATAAACAGTATACGAAATAGACATTGGAAGAAAGCCTTATTCCATAAACTACTCAAGGCAAGCAGCCTGTGTGTGTCCATTCTATGGGTCCTTCATACAGAGCTTGCAGAACAATTCTGTTCTTGGGAATCTACTTGTATTTGGTGTTGAGCCCTGTTTGGCTTTAAAATTCTGACTTAAATGCAAAACCAGATAATGTTGTTTCCTACTTAAGAGAAATTGAGGGAAAAGAACAGGACTCAGAACCTGAAGAAGGACAGGAAAGGTATCACAGTATCACAGTATCACAGTATGTTAGGGGTTGGAAGGGACCTAGAAAGATCATCTAGTCCAACCCCCCTGCCAGAGCAGGATCACCTAGACGAGGTCACACAGGAACGTGTCCAGGTGGCTCTTGAATGTCTCCAGAGAGGGAGACTCCACAGCCCTCCTGGGCAGCCTGTTCCAGTGCCCCGTCACCCTTACTGTAAAGAAGTTCCTCCTCATGTTAATACTAAAACCTCCTGTGGTCCAACTTGCTCCCATTCCCTCTTGTCCTAACATTGGATGACATTGAGAAGGCCTAAGCACATGCATTGCAGATTTGTTTAGATTATTTTTCTTCTTTGTATTTCTTTAGGTATTTCTGCTTACATTAGTAATGTACCACAATTTTCACTTCAGTGCATCACAGACATAATTTGCCTTTAATAGTATGTATGTATGTATGGCTAGGCTTGGCGAACGAAGCTCCAGGGAGGGCTCCACCCATGCTCCTCCTCAGCGCCTTTTCCAAGCGCGCTGATAAAAGAGGATAGCAGATAGCACCCTCGAGCCTGAGCAAGGGATTTTTTTAGGTGAGACACAGCATGTGCAGAGCTGGACCCACCCTTTAGTCCTAAGGTTCATCTGCCAGGGCCTAGCAAGCTTGGACGCTAGCAGCCAAGTCCTTAGGACAGAGGTTTTATTAGAGTGTCCTTCTCTTAGCTGGAAGGTCTTACAGGGCTAAACGAGCTCCATGTGCCTGGGTTTGGAATCAGAGTTGTCCTTCTCCTAGGATGGCTGCCAGAAGGCTAATGAGCTCATCCTACCCATGCAAGGATTCTAGGAACATGGGTATCACTCCCCACACTTTCCCGTGGGCAATGAGTTTAATGTTCCCTCTGCTGTCGGCACAGTTATGGCACCAGGGGCCACAGGAGACCACAAGGGATTTTCAGACTGTGCCTGGCCTTTAATAGTGGGAACAAAGGAAATGGGCAGCTATGTAACCTGAATGATGTCACTGAATTCAGTTTGTGTGTTAAGGGTAGTGCATAATACGTAACTGTAGTCCCTCTAAAGCCAACAGAGCACTGCTTTTCATGGTGTTGAGAAACTGCTTGAGAGAAAAGAAGGCCAAGTTATATAAGATCTTCCATGTTTAATCAGGATAATTTCTTTTTAACATGAATGCCATTGTAATTTTTACCAAATCATGGTACTATTGTGGCTAGATGGAGCACAATAAGTTTAGGCATTGTTTTCAGTCTGTAGTATCCATTAATTGTAAAATTCTTGTAGCACAATCAGGGTTGATTAGCTGCTTGATTAGTTATCTTCTAAAGGAGCATGTAAACATCTGGGAAAACAGGTGGTGCCTCTCCTAAATGCATCTGCAAAAAGTGGAAAGCTGCATTGAATGTCTGCCCTCCTTGAATCCAGAGACTTTCTTTGACTTCCCATTAACATTTTCCTGTAGCTGGTCCCAGCTTCCGACTCAAACAGGATTATCTGGCATTGTAACTATTTAATATGCCACCCATGTTCTGGTGCCATCCTAAAAGGTCCAGTGGTTAGAACTTGAATGATTTCTTCCTAAGAGCTTTCTTAGCAAGTAGTGAATTTAAAACAATTTCAAGCAGATAATGGATTTAGAACCTGGATGGACAAACTTAATAGAAAAAAAGAGATCCACAGCTATGTTCTCTTAGAGGGAGATGGGTAAACTAATATGGAATTAAGCATTGTATCACAAGGTATCCCTATGGACATGCATTTACAGTAGTCTTTAATAAACATATGTATATTCTGGTAAGAAGGGTACAGATGTAATCTGCCACTTAGCTTGCATTATTGAACAAATATGTTTTTAGAGGGAGATGTAACATGCTCATTAAGAAAAATTTGCTAAAAAGCTGACACTGGGACTAAGGGCATATGCATGTTTGTTTATTAATGGTGCACTTTGTACATCAAAAAGTCCATTTTCACAGAATAACAGAATCACAGAATCATTTGGGTTGGAA
>VWZO01001241.1:0-22382 GCA_013396975.1 Bucco capensis
TAATGTAGATACCATCCTGGTCATCGAATTCCATCATGGTGGTTTGGAGCATCATGCTTAAAAAGAATGTGAAAAGAGTTGGTGCAAGAACGCAGCCTTGTTTCACGCCATTAGTTATTAGGAAGGGCTTAGAAAGTGCATCGCCATATCTATCTTGGCCATGCTGATTCTCATGTAATAGGATAATCATTTCAAGAAACTTGGGGGGATGTATGATTTACCATATGATTTACTTAGCCAGTAGAATTTTAAAAATGCAAACAACTCATAAATATGTCAGAAATTATTCAGTGTATTGTTTTGGCTGTGAGTAAATCAGAGGTGTGTGTCATCCGTTAAAGAGCAAGTGAAAACTAAGGTAGATGCCTCTAATACTTCTAGTAAATTGACTGCCAGGTTCAAGTTAAGATGACATTTTTATCAACTGAAATTTTGCATCATGTTGATTGTTTCCATAAAGTAAGGAATGATATCTTCTGTTGAATATGCTGACTACTATCATGTTGTTTATCTTTTGCTTCATATAGAAGGAGCAGAAGAACATGAAGACCTGTGCAAAGCCCTTCATCTAATTAAGGGCATAATTGCAGCAGTAGATTTGAAAGTGAATGAGTATGAGAAAAAGCAAAAGCTGCTGGAAATTCTAAGTAGAACTGAAAACAAAACATTTACAAAGCTGAAGAATGGCCATGTTTTTAGGAAGCAAGACTTGGTGAGGAAAGAGAGGATACTTCTTCATGAAGGTTTAGTGTACTGGAAGACAGCAACTGGTCGTTTCAAAGGTATTCCATCTGAGTAGTAAAGTACTTTAACTCTTTATTTGCAAATAACATATAGACTATTTGGTTTAAGAATGAAAGTACTTTATTACACTGTATTGCAAACATGAATTGCTGAGCTAATGGTAAGGAAAATATGCCACTAATTGCTAGAAGAGTAGTTCCAGAAGCTGCCTTGGTTTGTGAGTAATCCACTGTATAGGTGGATATGAAGACAAGTTCACATACAAACTACCAGTGGCATTTCTTCTTCCAGTCCCCTCCATTTAGTTCATTGGTTTGCAGTTTCATTCCATAACATAGTCTTGACTTGTGCATTTATATTGTTCACTGTACTGACCATTGAAAATAATGCATGAAGAATCATGTGCTGCTCTTAAGTTATACTGGTACATCAGTATAGGACTGGACAAAGAAAATCTGAAGCTACATTTGGCTGGTGCCCAAGTTTTATGTGCAAGCCCAGAATTTGATTTTTGTTGTTAATGACGTACAGGAGTTAGTTTTTTTTTTTAACTTACTAGTATTTGCTGTACAACCCTATAAAACTGTTCATCATTATTCCAGAAATTATTATCATTTTTATTATTCCAGAAATACTTTTATCAGTGTAATACTGTGCTGTGACTTTATGTTACAGCATAAGCAAAAAAAAATTTGCACAAGATAGTCCTTGCCAGGTTGCCTGTGAGCAGCCTGGGGAAGTTGTACTGACAGTGTAGTAGAGCTTCTTTTCTTCTTGGATTTTTCCTTGCCGAGGGCCAGTGTTCTAGCATAGTACTGCATGAGGGTAGACAGCAGAAAATACGGTCTTTCCTGAGAGATACAACAAAGTG
The DNA here is from genome assembly GCA_013396975.1 of Bucco capensis. Lineage (NCBI taxonomy): Eukaryota > Metazoa > Chordata > Aves > Piciformes > Bucconidae > Bucco > Bucco capensis. The sequence goes on from VWZO01001241.1 coordinate 1,616, forward strand.
ATAGCATCTGGTTGCTTCATGTAGACCATAGGCTAATCCAGGAATCTCCTGTTTAGTTTACTGTAGGATTTAGTGGCATACTTATTAATCAGGGCTTCTCCCTTTTTAAAGATAAAAGAGAAATTAAACTAAAATTGTACTAATTTTAATTAAAAAACATTATTTTAATTTTCTCATTTTAAGACACCTTAGCTCTGCTTCTAACTGATGTACTACTGTTCTTACAAGAAAAAGATCAAAAATACATCTTTGCAGCTGTCGTAAGTATATTATTATATTTGAATATGTACATTGCACTTTTATTTGTATATTTCTCAAGAATTAGGTCCTTGTCTAGCTATTGCCACCTAATATGTTAATCTAAAGTCCTAGTACTCCATTCAGAACATAGATATGCTAGTATATAGAAATTGAAGTTTATTGTAAAGATTAAATAGGTTTTTTAGGAAGAAGGATGAAAATAAGAGAGTGATATTTTTAGGTTCATCTGATTATGAAGGCAGGAAATAGAGCAGACTCAATTATCTAAAATCTATTTTAACTTACAGTTCTGTAAAACTAAACACAAAGTGGCAGTGATAAGCACACATAAAACGTATGAAAGATCGTGGAGAGAAGTTCCCAAACTATATAAATATAAACATCATATGAATACTGTGACTCAATATCATTGAGCCTCTAGAATTTACCTTTTAGCACATATCCAATGCGTTGGTTGTTCATAAGTACTATAATGTATTTTTAAAGATAGTTTAAAAAGATGTCTGAATGCTCAAAATTTGCAGCCTCTTACACCTGGTGAGAACATACATAGTCTGGCTATACCAGGATTAGAATTAGTCCAGTTAATTGACAAATCATGCTCTTCTAACAGTGTGACATTTTATAAGAGAGTCATTTATCATTTGCATGTGCTGTGACTGTTTCTCCCAGGACCAGAAGCCTTCTATTATCTCCCTTCAGAGGCTCATAGTAAGAGAAGTAGCCAACGAGGAGAGGGGGATGTTTCTGATTAGCGCTTCATCTGCAGGACCTGAGATGTATGAGGTTCATACCAGCTCCAAAGAGGAACGTAACAACTGGATGAGGCATATTCAAGATGCAGTGGAAAGGTAGAGAAAAAGGGTTTTGGGTTTCATCCTGGCAGTCTGAAACAGATGGGATGTTGGTTGGATATTTGTGGCAGCATGCTCTGTTCTGCTTTGCACTGGATCCATCCTGTGATGGATTTTCCTCTGAGCGCAGGATATGCAGATCCCAAAACCTCACCATCACTTCTGCCAAACTCCGCATGTTACTTCTGGTTTCCCACTGAATAGGCAGACCTTGTCCCCATGAGATATCCTCACTGGCCACTGTAAGCTTCCCTTACTTTTGTGTTTGACACTGGATGCTTTCCAGAGTCCTACAGGTACCCATAAAACCATTTTAAGGAAATCCCTAGTCATACCTTGTCATCCTGGTATCAGCTCCTTAAGAATGACAAGGAAAGCATTGCTCTTCATGGGGCCCAAGGTGATGCTTAGCAAAGCTGTATGAGGGCCAGCCACCTATTTGCCGCACAATGCAGCCTTATCAGATTTCAAAGGACTCTTTTTCAGTTCTGGTATATGTCTAGTTACTGCTCTTTAAAGGAGCAGATAAATATCATGCCTCTGTGTTGTAGCAAAAGTTGGTGATGATGTTGTATTTTATTTGAATTCAACACTCTACTAAAGAAGAGTATATGATATGCAGATTTTGCTTTATCCACCTTTGTTTTTCTTTCACCTTTGAAGTTGTCCAGAGGAAGAGGAAGAAGGAAAAATGAGTGAATCTGATGAGGACAGACGTATTGCTGAGGCCAAAGCATCCAGAATTCAGAAATATCAAGGTGTGGTACCTTTCCTGCCACTCTGAGAGCTCCTGCATCCTGAGATGGATGAATGAATCATGTGCCCATATTTGTTGGTGGGTTCAGAGTGGCTTGATAGGTAGAGTTAGAGCAGAGAAAGCTGATAGTGTAATGGGAATTTATTGAAAGAGAACCATTTATTTCTTTTTTCCAAAACACAGTATTAATACAGTACTGTGAGTAAAAAAGAAAAATGGATGCTTTCAGAATAAACACTGAATTTTCCAGATTAGCATCGGGGCCAGATAGTTTCATGTTTGTGGAAATACCTAAAATCTTCAGTGATTGTATGGCTTTGCTTATGGTATATAATCCTTTGCTGCTGAAAACATTGTTTTTTATCTGGAAATGTAGCTGATAGAAGCCAAGCGCTTTTCCAGCATTGATCCTTGAGAGTGCAACAGGAGGTAGCTGAGGGTCCCAGAGCACAGCCAAGGCCACCTCATCTTAGGACACTGCCTTGGCCTTCCACTACATTCTGTGCCAGCTTTCAGTATGATAAGCTATGAGATGAATTTGGTTCCTGGCCAACTAAAAAAGGCCTAGCTTAAGTTAGCAATACTTATGTGGCATAAAGATTAAAACGGAGTAGGTTAGAAAATCCTAATACAGTGTTCAATTTTGATTGACAGAATCAATTAATAACCAGGACCAGAAGCTCTGTAATTATTTGGAAGAGAAGTTGCATATCTATGCAGAATTGGGAGATATGAGTGGGCTTGAGGATGTTCATGTAGAACCTTACCTCCTTATCAAACCAGATTCTGGAGAAACTCCACAGACTGCTTCATTACTGGCAGCAGCACTCAGGGAAGGTGAGTTTGCATCAGAAGATTGAACTGGTGGCTGTTCATACGGGCAGATAATTCAAAGTATCAAAGTGCAACTGTGTTGCCTTGTGCTGTGTGATTCTGTCAAGTCCCAAGAACTGTCAGTGTCAAAACTTGGCTCAGGGTACTAAAGAGAAGTCTCAAGTTTATACTTGTCAGATGCACAAGATGACACAGCATAAGGTAAGGGGTATGTTTAGCGCATAACATTATGTATAAGCGGGCAGGGACATGGTGTTAGGTAGCACCTCCTTGCTGTACAGCCCTGTAAAGTAGATCTCAGGATGTAGTATAATACTGCGTCTGGTCCTTGACCTTCACCTGCACTGGTTAATTTGATGACAGGTTAGAATCATGTAGGGTCATAACACAGACCAGTCTGCAGGTGATTTTGTCAGATCTGCCAAGAAACCTTCCAGAATTGCTTATAGGAGCTGTGCTTTTTCTGCATGCTGTATAACAGTGAGATGATACCCTTGTGCTACCTATAGTGCTATCTGTGGAAGGAAGGAAGGAAGGGAAGAGTATTTGTGGATACCTTGACGAGTTGGAAGTTCGGCTAAACTTGTGTTAAACTTGGCTGAAAAGAGTCCTGGTAAATTGAGCCATATCCAGCATGGGCCATATGCTCTTTGAGAAGTTCTACAAGATTTTAGCATCACTTAAATTAAGAGCTGTGGGATAATAATCACAAGTCAGCTGATAAAGCAGCAAGGGTTGGTCTTCCATCATTATTATGAAATCAGAGAGCATTTTTTGATAATACTGCTAAAACTTGGGTAGGAGATATAAGCAGTGATGCAATAGTAAATGTCATTTTATCTAAAATGGCAGCCTATACTTGCACATCTTATTCTCCCTGCTTTCTCTCATGCTCATTTTAATGTTAATGATGTCTTGGATTTCAAGACTCTTCAGCACACTTAAGGGGAGAAGGCTTGGTAAGATCTCATCCTTTGCTGCCTAATAAAATCACTGTATCCTCCTATAGGATACAGTATCCTATTGGATACAGAGAATACAGAGGATACAGAGAAGCAAGATTTTTTGCAGAGGCACATGGTGATAGGATGAGAGGCAACAGGTGCAAGTAGGAACATGGGAAATTCCAGTTACATGAAAGGAAAATTATATACTGTGAGGGTTGCCAAAAAAAAACCTGGAATGGGTTGCCCACAGAGACCGTGAAGTGTCCATTTTTGGCAGTGTTAAAAGCTTGTCTGTGCAAAGCTCTGAGCAACACAATTTAGTTTGACCAGTTTCGAGTCGAGTGTTGGACTAGATGACCTCTGGAAGTCACATCCAACCTAAATTATTCTATGTCATTGATTTATGCATTAAGGAGCTGTTTTAAGGGACTTTTGTGATTCCGCATGTTTTCCTCTCTAGTTGAAAGTCTCCATGTTGCTGTAATAACATCACAAATGAGTGAAACAGACAGAACACTAGAGGAAAGTATTGAGGAATTAAGTGTGAGGCATGGATCTAGTGCCAGTGAGACCTTGGAATCTGTTCCTCATGGTGAGTAAAATTTGATGCTTTTACATATTCAGAGTGCTAAAATAATTGATACTGGATTGGTTTTTTTTTTGAAAAGCCTTCTTGGTCTAAGACAGAATCAATAGAAAAGAATGTAATAAAAATTGTCTTTGGGCAAATGCTTAGATAATCTAATTGTCATATACCTTCTTTGAAGTAAGTGGATGGTTTGCATCCATTGCTTCTTTTCTTGCATTCAGCAATATTGAGTCAGATTTGCTTATCTCCACGTGCTTTCTTGTCATTGTTGCTCAGATCTGCAGCAAATCTATATTGCAATATAGGCCATTTCCCAAGTCAGCCAATTCTTGTCAGAAGGCCTGAAAACTAGAGTTGATGTTCCAATAGTTTGCACTCTAAAAGTTAGCATACATTTCTTGCAACAAAAATGCAAATAGAGTCCTGTAAAAACATTGCTGCAGAGTGCTTTTAGTGATATGGCTATACTTACCTCTCACATTTCATAAGTAAAACACTAGTAATTTTTAAGGTAGGAAAACTGGATTGTTCTACCTGTGCCATCTTGTCTTCTAAATTTGTTTTTTCCCAGCCTAGAATCTGTTATCTAACTGCAAATTACATATATCTCTATTTTCGGTATCCTTTGCGTAGCTGTAAGAAAATGTGCACTTTGTTTTCTCTGGTCAGAACATGCTTTGATATGTTTGCCATGGATTTTATTTGGGCCTTGTTTGCTAGGTGCAGAAATAAAAGAAGAATCATCTGAAGTTATTCTCAGTGTTGAAAATGAAATGGCAGGTACCAATCCAGAGGATAAGGTATTGTAACTAATACTTTTCCTGTGTTGCACATAACACTGTGGGCATTGGAAATGTAAATGCGGTCCAAATTTTTATGGGGTATCTGAAGACCGTTCCAAAACACAAATCATAAGATAGGGACATTTCACCCAAATCCAGGTAATTCAATTTAATAGAGGCCACTGTAATTAATAATGAATAATAATAATAAAAAGTATTAAAAACCCAAATGCAGAACAATTTTCCTACCAGGCTTACAGATCAGTGGGTTGTAGTAACAGCCACAGTGTTTTTATATCACTTATATACCAGGCTACTTAAGAGACTGTTTCTCTGCTGTCATCAGAAAACTATCCATCTCTATGGAGATGACAATAGCATTCATTCATAGAATCATAGAATGGTTTGGGTAGGAATGGACCTTTGGAGGCCATCTAGTCCAACCCTCCTGCAGTGGGCAGGGACATCCCCAACTAGATCAGGTTGCTCAGAGCCCTGTCAAGCCTCACCTTGAATAGCCTCCAGGGATGGGGCCCCAACCACCTCCCTGGGCAACCTGTTCCAGTGTTCCACCACCCTTGTGGGGAGGAACTTCTTTCTAATAGCCATTTTAAATCTACTCTTCTCCAATTTAAAACCATTGCCCCTTGTCCTTTCATTACAGGCCTTTGCAAACAGGCCCTTTCCAACCTTCTTTTAAGTTCCTTTTAGATACTGGAAGGTCACTAGTAGGTCCCCCCGAAGCCTTCTCTTCTCCAGGCTGAACAATCCCAGCTCCCTCAGCCTGTCTTCNGGACACCACTTGTCAGTGATCTCCAGCTGGACTTCGAGCCATTGACCATGACCCTCTGGATGTGACCATCCAGCCAGTTCTTATCCACTGAAGAGTCCACCCATCAAATTCATAGCTCTCTAACTTGGCCAGTAGAATGTTGTGGGGGACCGTGTCAAAGGCCTTGCAGAAGTCCAGATAGATCACATCCACAGGTTGTCCCTTGTCCATTGAGGTAGTCACACTATCGTAGAAAGCCACTAGGTTTGTCAAACAGGATCTGCCCTCAGTGAAGCCTTCTACTTCCTTCTCCTATTGACAGGATGATTAAAGTTTTCTGCAGTGACAGAGACCTCAGCTAATGCAAGGAAGACTTATGCACTGGAAGAACAATCACATAAATTAGAATAGATCGTCTTATACCAGTTTGCTTCGTAATTTTGAATTAAAACAAAATGAAGCAATTAGAGATTAGAAGAGAAACTGCTCGATTTTTTTAAGTCCTACCACTCCTAAGCAAAAGCTTTTATATGAAAGCTTTTTGGGGGAAAAAGCATAATCAAAAGTCATTTGTGGGCAAAATCAGAACATGTAAATTTCATGTAGCAGCACAGTGTTAGAATAAGAGCAGTATGAATTACCATGTGGAATGAAAGTAAATTGTAATTGTGGAGTCCTTTGGTGGAAAAGCAGGACAACAAAAGGAATAAAAAAGGAGAGACAAGAATAGAGGATACATGACTTTAAATGGAAAATAAAGTTTACCAGAAGAAGAAATATTTTGTGTTAGCATACTGTCTTTTCACGGCATCTGAAAGAGGGCTTGTGTACCTGAAACCTTGGTTGTTTGGTTTTTTGCTAGCTATTTCTGGAAGACTCTTGCTAATATACTAATCTCCCTGTAACCTTGCTTCATGTTCAGCTCTAGGTCATCTTACTTACCAGACTGTTATATTGGAAGGGAGAAGGAAGAAGAGTGTGTGTGGACAAAAAGGGATGAAAACAAAAGTCCAAGTGAGGAGCACAGAAACTAGATGAGGGGAAATAAAATTACCTAATTAGAGGATAGAGGAGCTCAGATATAGCCCATTAAAAGTTCAGGTAGCTCCACATGAAAACATTGCTATTAAGGTTATAGAGAAGATAGAGCCAGGCTGGAGTGCTCTAGAGACGAAACCAAAAGTGGCAGCCCCAGATTTCCTTGGCCTATGAAAGCCTTGCCAAGGGAAGCTCTGAAGTAGCCCCAAGATTAAGAGCTAGCTCCTTTCCTGGAGGAGCTGGAGCTGAACATCAACTTTTTTACTCTCCAACATGTGCTCTATTCGCCCTGAATAGTGCACTGAGTAAAAAAGCTTCAGAGTTTCCCTTGGCAAGGCTTTCATAGGCTAGGTGTACAGCAAAAAGATGAGTATCCAAGATTACATGTTGCAGCAAAAGAAATTTTGACTGTATACAAGGAAAAGAAATCAAATGGTGATCAAGCAAGAATAGGTTGTCTAGAGAAGATATGGGTTCCATCCTTGAAGGTTTCCCCGAGAAACCTCATCTAACTTTGCAGCTAGCCATGCTTAGCACTGCATCTGGACTACAGGGATATGCAGCAGATTTTTCTACCTTACATTACTATTCTGATGCGGCCTGTTGTTAGGGCAAGTCTCGTCACATTTTACCATGTCAGAATCAGACTTACCAGGAGATGGCAGAACGAGCAAACAAAACAGGCAAGACAAGGGCTTTGAAACGCAGAGGATGTTTGCCTGCCAGCTTTCAGTCGCTGGGTGTGCCGTCCTGGGGCTGTACGGTGGCAGCACCTGCTCAGGCCACCTAGCCTGGGAAATCAAGAGCAAAAGCCCCCAGCTCGGGGCTTAGGTGCTGACCAGGCTATCAGCAGGAAGAGTTTGCCTGCACGACATGTGGCTCCCAAGGAGGAGAGCTGTGAGAGGTGATCTCGATGTCGTCCCCTCTGCTTCTGCCTTGTAATTGCATCTCTGGAGATTGTCAGAGGCACAGCATGCCCTGGGATCTGACTGTCCTCATCTCCCCTGCTTCTCACTGCTCTGAACCAAAGTGCTAGGGAAGAGTGACAGGGAAGAGGTGGTGGCTTGTAACATGGGATAAACAGCTGAATTTATTGCTTTGGATCTAGCTGGACTTCCAGGGCTTGTGCTGAAGCTGTAGCATTGCAGCTGTAATGCTGCTTTCACCCTGGCTGCCTTGACTAAACCGGCCCTGGGCTCATTTGCCAGTGCTCAAATGGTGCTGTGGTGAGGACACCACAGGTGCTTGGACTGGCCGCTTGCTACCCCTTTGCTATGTCAAGGCCAACAAAGCCTTCAATGTCTCTGCACACTGCCTTTATTAAATTAAATAGGACTTTAAAAAAGGGGAAGAAATCCTCCTCTTGTTTGACATACAGGCTTTTCTTCTTCTTCTTTTTTGCCAGCATCTCCTTCTCTCTCTCTTCCTCTTGATCCTGCTCTTCCTCCCTGCCCACTGGTCATCTTGACTGTCCAGTAACAGGAAGGCAGAGCTGCCCTGTGCCAGTCCTTGTGCTGTGCAGAGACATCTGTGCAAAGTCCTCTGCATCCCACAGCAGAGCCAAGCAGTTATGTGGCTCATGGATGCAGTGAGAAACGGATGAGGAGGTGAAGATGTAGAAAGGGAAATACTGAAGGGACATAATGAAAGAGGAAGAGAGAGGAGAGGAAATGCTGCAGCTGGTGCTTCCTTTCTCCCTAGCTTGTCTGTTGTGTTGAGCTGTGTTTTGAGGCCTTTTACATCTCAGCTTTTAGTTATCACGGCTAAATGCAGCAACTGCTTTGCTCTCTGTGGTGAAAAATGACTCTCAGTAGAGGACTTACCAGAATCAGAGAGAGAGCACATATTCCCCAAACCATCCTCTGCTCCTCTGAAAAGAAAAAAAAAAAAGAAAAATCATACAGGAAGTCTTTTCAGCATGGCCTCAGAAGAGATTATCTTTTGTTTCTCCACCATTTCACTGTGCCTTTCTCAGAGGAGTTGTTCTTCATGCTGAAGGCATTATGGATGGATTCACCCCATAAAGTAATAAAGCATCTTAGGAAAAGGGAAACAGGGTGGAAAGTGTGAAGTGGCAGAGCCTCACTGCAGTGGACAATAGTAACCATGCTGGTGTATTGTGCAGAGTGTAGCAAGCACACAGTATTTGCTTGGTGCCTCGCAGCACATCTGAGGCAGTGGCCGTAACCCACGGACATGACTTCTGCTAGCTTCTTGCTACATTAATATCTCTGTTTTTGAAGAGTCATTCCATAAGTAATCTAAACCTACCATGCTATATATGCAGAATGTATGTATATACAGAAGTCTGGTTACTGTATTTCAAAACTGTCAAGTAAACAAAGAGTGAATGGAAATGTCTTTTCTGTGTAGCAGTCTTGAGAGGATTAAAGTTGTGGTTGAAATATTTTTGTTGTTACAGTTGTGCTTAGCATCTCTGGTGATTTCCACGGAACCTCCAGTGTTGATGAATTATTAGTCTTCATAGGTTATTGCTTCTGTCTTTTTTCACATACCCACAGAAAGCTTTGACTCAGCACTGAGTATATTAGTGATATGAATGTCTCTCTACTAGCTTAAAAAAAATTACTTAGATGATACAATTCTAAAGTTAAAAAGTACTTTCTAAAGCAATATGTGTTTATTTTAGGAAGGAAGTATGAGTTTTGCAGGATCTACAGGGACAGAGGTGAGTTTATTTAAAGCCCAGACAGAATGCAGTAACTATTTAGTTAACAGTGGTCAAACCTTTGAAAATACTTCTCTTTTTTTTTCCTAGATTGTGCAAGCAATCCAGAATATAACCCGCCTTCTGTACAGCATACAGGTGATTACTCCACTGCTAACTGTGTAGAGTAATTAGTTTCAATAATTTACTTCTTAAGGTTAGTTTTCATCTTGCCTTACTTCTAGACGTTATGTCAGTGGATACTTACCTCTACTGACTGTTGCGTAAGTTGTCATATATTTTTATTCTACATCAGTGTAGGTTTCTTTTAAGAACTGAAAAACTTGTTGCTTGAGGATCAGTGCACCCCAAGGAAAAGATGTGTGTGCAGTACAAAAGTCTCGGGGAAGAGGAAAATGACCACTCTACCTGAACTGATGTCATTTCATGTACAGACTTCTGAAATTATAGTTCCAAATAATTGGAAAATTATAGTATTCTGTTTAGAGTATTCTCCTGGATACGAATGAAATATGCCTCTGTCACTTGGGTAGCAAACTCAACCCATTTTGTGTATTTTAATCTCAGTTAATTATTGTGTATATTCTGTAGGGCCTTAGTCTTACGTATTTGCCTCTTTCGTGCAAAGTTTCAATGTTTTTAACTTGGTTTTGTTGTTTGTTTTTTTTCTTGTATAAGTGCTTATTTTAAAATGTTTCATTTGACTATGTTTAATTGTTGGACCCTCTTGACATTAGCATATTCATAATAATCCTGGAAACTTTGGACTTAGAAGTGAAGTGAATTGAAACAATGCAAAACCAAAATAAGCTTGTAATTCAGGCAAAATTTTTGAAAAACTGGAAAACAGCTTAACACTAGAGGGGTAATAAGGCAAGGCTTTGAATTGTGCCTTATTCATTCAGGCCATGAATTGGCAGTATAGGTGCAGTGAAACAAGCAGAGGATCCTGGTCTTGCCCTGTTTAAAAATCACTGTAACTGACCCCAGTGCTGGAGGAAGAGTCAAGAAAAGTGGGAATTATACATTGCATAAATTTAAAAACTGTTTCTGGGGTGGACAACATGGGGTAATGGGGCTGTGGAAAGTCTCTGGAAATGTCTGCCAAAGCAGATTCCCATGTCTGCCTTTGAAGATAGGCTGTGCAATAAGTGCCTCAGCAGATCTAGGGCTTTCTTTCTTTTCTTTCTCTTTAATCCCAGCTATTTATTTTTGTGTTATTGGAGGATGTCACAATCTCTGATGCAGACAATGTCATAATATCCTTGTGATGCATGGAATATAGCACCCTCACTTGTAAAAAAAGCATATTGAAACATTGAACCCAAAATTATTACTATACTGCAGATTTCTGCTGGCACGGATATCTGGGTCAGGTGCATATAGCAGTATGATCCTGGCGTCATTGCTGTGTTGTTAGGTGCCTGTAGGGCTGATGTTAGTAGGACTGCCCTATTGCAGGTTAGCAAGGAGAGCCTTAGGGTTGCAGTGAGCTCTATTGGAAACAGTACAGTTCCGTCTGTGTAAGTCACATCTGTGTCAGGAATACTTTGAGAGTAGCATTCCCAATGCCTTAATACTGTCTTTAACCGTGAAAAAACATTTTTCCTATGCGCCTTAACACCTTCTAACAGAACAGGACCCCAGCTGTAACTGAAGAGCATGTGCACAGCTGTAACATAAACATATGTAATAACACCAGTATAAACCAGAAGCTGGGTTCGAAGTGCTCAGAATGGTTGAGTGCTTTTAGAAACATCTCTTGATAAAGGCATGAACACAGAATTTCTCTACTTGCATGAAGAATAACCTCCCAAAATGCATTCAGCTCTATTACAGGAGGTTGAAGCTTTTTTATCTAATGTGCTTATGTAAAAATGGATCGTTGCTGTTATTATAACATTTGTGTCTGATTTTGTTGTGGTTTCTAGGCAGCACTAGCTATCCAGGATAGCCACAAAGAACTCCACAGGCTGCTCCTGCAAGAGAATGAGAAGACCTGTCCAGGCCATGGTTCTCAGCGAAACCTCTTTCTGGAACAAGAGAAGTACCGGAATCTGGAAAAACAAAGGGTGGAGCTGGTCAGCATACACAAACTGAAGCAGCAGTTTCAGCAAGAGCAGCAGCGGTGGCTGCGTGAATGTGAACAGCACCAGCATGAACAGGAGATGAGGGAGGGCCGGCTTGGGCAGCGGGAGAGAGAGTGCCAGTGCCAAGAGGAGCTGCTGAAGAGGAGCCAGCAGGGGCTGATGCTACAGCTGCAGGAATATCAGCAGAGCCTGGAGAGGCTCCAGCAGGGCCAGAAAATGGTAGAGAGAGAAAGAGACAGTGTGAAAATGCAGAAGAAGCTCCTCTGGCATTGGAAGCATGGTCAACAAAGTAGCCTGTTGTCATCCACAGGGAGCTATGAGGTGTGTGGTTCCTGCTGTAATTATATCCCTGACTGCAGACCTAGAGAGGCTTTCCTTGATGAATAGGCTAGTATGTCTGGGTTTTGTTGGTTGGTAACATAATGAGTGAGCATGTGGGAAGCTGAAGTTCAGGCATATCCAGGGGTTTTGTTTTGAACCTCATGAAGTTTAACCAGGGGAATTGCAAACTTCTGCCCTGGGAAGGAATGGCCTTGTGTGTCAATACAAGATGGGGGCCACCCAACAGGAAAGCAGCTTTGCAGAAAAGACCCATGGGTCCTAGTGGATGCTAAGTTGAATATAAGCCAAAAATGTGTCCTGGCTACAGAGAAGGCTAATAGTTTCCTGGGTTGCATAAGGCAAAGTATTTTTAGTAGCCAAAGGGAGGTGATCCTTACCCTTTACTCTGGCCACACCTGGAGTACTGTGTCTGGTTCTGGCTACCCAGTACAAGAGAGATGTAGAGCTATGGGATGGCAGGGGCTTGGTGTCCAGTGAAGGGACACTCAATTTGAGGGACTGGGACATCTCTCCTATGAGGAAAGGCTAACACTGTTCTGCCTGGAGAATAAAAGGCTCATGGAGGTTCTTACCAAGGCATATAAATACCTAAATGGAGGATGTAAAGAGGATGGAGACAGGTTCTCTTCAGTGCTGCCTAGGGACAGGACCAGAGGCAGTGGGCACAAACGGAAACACAGAAAGTTCCCTCTGAACATCAGGAAACATTTTTTTTCCTGTGAGCATGACTAATCACTATCACAGGTTACCCAGAGACCTGGAGTCTCCATCACTGCAAATATTCAAAAGCTACCTGGATGTGGTCGTGGGCAACTTGCTATGGGTGGCCCTGTTTGAGCAGAGGGGTTGGACCAGATGACCTCCAGAGGTCCCTTCCAATCTCAATCATTCTGTGATTTTAAGCTAGGTATCCTACAGAAGCCAAACTTGGATCAATGAGTATTAAATTTAGAAGAAGGGAATCTGAACTCTAAGAATCTGTGGTTTATTCTGCTTTGCTGCTATGTTTGCAAAACGCATTGTGTCCCCTGTCTCTTGTTGGAAACCTATATTATTGTAGTGCTTGAGGCATATATAGATTTCAGTGAAGTCTGTGGCTGCTGTCCTTGTTCTTGGACAGTAGCACTGTCTCCAGTGAGGTTCCCATGAACCCTATGTGTCAGACCCAGCTGTTCTGCTCTCCTGAAAGAAGCAGCCCCTTAGATGAAGAGGCTGGTGTGTGGCTCCATCTCTGACAGTGTAATTCCTTGGAGATTGTCATTATTAAGGAATGTGATTTAAAATTGCTCTGAAGCTACATAAGCACTTTCAATACTAATAATGATTAAGTTTTTGTAGAGGGTAAAGGATAGAGTCTGACTCTGAACTCACCTGGCTAGATGTCTACCTGCTGGGTGGGACCTGGAGTCTTAAGTTCCTGCCTCAGTGCATACCATCTTGATTTCTGTTACTGTTCTCTCAAGCACCCGAAAGTCAACCCCTTTTTCTTCTTTGGCTTTTGCATGTATTGAAAGCTCACTGACCCAAAAGTTTTTTTTGTTGTTGTTTTATTATTCTCCCCAGGCTTTCATTTTCACAAGAAAATCTGTAAAAACTTTCTTCAGGCCATCACTCTCCTAGTTTTTCAGCTGACAACTTACCCATAATAGGCAGTGACCACTCAGCATCTAATTCTATGCCTGCATGAGTAGGTGAAGGATTTGCCTCTGCCCCCCCACCTTTTCATCTGGCTTTTCTGAACACTGTGTGAACATGACTTACACATGTATGCTTGTCCAGCACAAACAGTGATGGCAGTTCTCACTAGTACAGCTTGTGGTACAGTTCTGATTTGTTTGGCAGTGCTTATGAAGTGAATGATAAAACCAAAACTGAACTAGCCCATCAGCTTTTATGGATGGGACTTCTGAAATCTTTTGAGGATAGGAAGTTGGGGGACCACAGCCTGACTGTGCAGACAGAGGCAAAATAATGAAATGCTGAGTGTCAAAGAGTAGTAGGTCTTAAATATAGTGTTTCATGTGTACAGCTACCTTTATTTTTTGTTTCAAGTCAACTACATGGCTTTGGGTACATTCCAGGCCTTGGGATCATCTTTGTCCTGTGTTTTCAACTACTACTATACACCTTGCAGCAGTAGAGTGCAATGGGTGAGTGGTCACCAGTCAGCCAGTATTCCCAGCTCAGTATTTTTCCTATTACACTGAACCTAGCTAGGTTTGGATAGCCAAACACTGAAGTAACTCATACTGCTCCTTCTGCTTTTTTTTGTGAGCTCAGCCTTGATAAAAATCTGCAGACAGGGAGTCTTTGCAGGAGCTGCATTTTCTGCCCCTGGGAGCTATGACCACTTGCTGAACACTGTGTGCCCTCACCAGTTTGACTGCTGCAGTTCTGTTGACTGTGATTACCTTTCTACATGAAGTACAGTGTTATTTTTGGATTGCAGTGGACACAGATTTACATATGTGAAGTGGTACCTCATTGAGCCATAGGGCAGAATATTAACCCTCTGAAAGGAGTAAGCAGAACTCAGTGCATCCCAGGTAGCAGCCCTTTGCTATTTGCTATTTTGCAATTATTGCTGAGTTTGCCTGGGTTTTTAGGGGAGTGAAGGCAAAATGCCCTAGGTTTTCACCTGAATGCTTATCTTTTTTGAGGTTCATTTCTGGGAAATTAGGTGTTTATTTGCTATGAATCCCCATTCTGTCTGGTATTTAATTTTATATAGCCTGGTTTATACCGGGATTCTTCAGGATGATGCTCATAATCATATGGTTTAGTTTTAGAAGGTCTTGCAAGGAGCAGGGAGTTGGACTTGATGATCCTCTTGGATTCCTTACAAGCTGAGATATTCTATGATTCTATGATTCTAGTGCTGGACTAAGGTGAAAATGCTCTTCTCTGGCTTTTTTCCCTGCCTTTCTGCAGATAATGGGACATAATCAATCGGACAGCTTACACGGTGAAAATACATTCTACTTGAATGAAGCTGTTGTATGTGTGTCTCTAAGCAGTCTCCACAGATCAGATTCTTCTCTTGTTTACGAGGATGGTGTGCATGGGCTGAACAACTCAAATTCTGATATAGGAAGGACTGGTGAAAATCAAGTGGACCTCAAAATGAACACTTCTTGTCAGCCAGCATTAACAAGCGCACTGTGGAAATCCACTGGTCCTTACCAGCAGATGCCATTTTCCTGCAAAAGCAACAAGGATGCCTTTAATAATGGTAATTAACACTTTAATTAACAAGTAGTATGGGCAATTTGCTACATCTCAGAATGGATAGTCCTATGAACAAAGACAGCTTTGTAGCAGTAAATGCCATAGATTTTGCTGAAACAAACGCGTGCCACTTTGAAAGCTTGATGAAAGTAGATGAGAACAGAAATACAGGAAGCTTCTGAAAAAAAACAACCCTACCAACACTTTATTTGTGTCTGCCTAACAGTACTCAGAATGTTGTTGTCTCCCAATCCATTCCCAATGCTTTTTGACTTGTTTTGGGTTTTTGTGAGCTGAAGTCTCCCTTGCCCTTTGTTATTTGCTATTTTCCGGTCATTACTGAGGTTTCCTATGTTGTGAGGAGAGCTAAGGCAAATATTCCTGCACTTGCCATTTCAAGTACATTTTGTTGGCTATTTTAGAACATATGTGCATTACTTGGTGATTTCTGGTTAGAATAGCTTTTGATTTACCATCTTAAAATCATAATCAATGGTTAAACACCCTCTTCGTTCTTCACTGAGAATCAAATGAAAATATCTTGGAAGACTCTGTAGCTGTGGAAAGGAAATTACATGACTTACAAGGGATAATATAATCTCTGACAGTAAGTTTCCATATTAGTTGAAATACTGCATTACTCTTCTTTATTCTTGTATCTTACCAGAACCTCCAAAGATATGTAGATTGCGTGGTAGTTACTAATGGTGGCTACCAAAATAAGTGGAACAGGCCACCTATCTGAGCACTGCATTGCACTGAAAATTCCCCAAAGAAGTTAAAAGCGTGCTAATGAGAAACTCTAAAATATCTGGGGTTTATTTCTTGTGTTAAACAATGCTAGTTTTTATCTGATTCTTTCATTTTTCTGTGACTTCTAGAGCAACATGTGAAAACAACAGTTTTAGGGGGCAATGGTGCAGTTTTAATGTAATAAATTAGGTAATCTAGTCGGGTTTTCCTCCACGGTTGTGAAATTCAGGTGAGACATGGCAAGTCTCTGCAGCAGTGACCAATCTCCAAGTTTCTGCAGCTGGCACTGCAGCATGACTTCTGTCCTCACACCAGCTGCATGCAGGTCAGGTCAAAGCAAAGAGCAGAGGGCAGCAGGATCACAAAGAAAACATATACAGGTGTAGTGAGTTTTAATTGTCTTAGGTCAAGTCTTGAAGTTGTTAAAATAAAAAAAAAGTCCTTGATCGAGGAACTTGCTCCTTAGTACTCCTTCTAGTGTATTAAGCAGGCATCCACTACAGCCTTGCTAGCCCTTGATGCATGGATTGTCAAAATAGCATTTTATAATTAAAGGTAGGGCAGGGTAGTCTCATCACCACAATCAGCAAAAACTGACCTGATTAGTATAAGGGATTAATATCTGTAAAAATACCTGAATAATCAGCCCAGTGAAACTTGTTCTAATTTGACTGAAGTGGTCATTTTAGTAGTAAGTTAGCTAAGGTAGTGTAAATGTGAAAAGGAACTTAAATGTGGGTTTAAACTCTCAAAAGTGGATTAGCTTGCACTGGCAAATGTTCAGATGCAAGCTAACCAGGATACTTTCTGTTGAGCCCACATGAGAGCATCTGGTTTAATTATACTGGCTTTTACCAGTTTAATTGCACTAATTCTAAGATAAGCTGGTGGAGCTTCTGTGTGTAAAGATGCCAGCTACCTTCAATGGGCCAGCTTTTTGTTCAGTTGCTGTCACTGCATCTCATGTAGACATCTTTTACTTGCCCTGGTAGCAGGGCACTAGTGCAGTCCCAGCAGATGGGGGACCAGTGCTGGCTACAAAGCTTACTCAAGAGGTACAGTAACAGGTTAGCATAAGTCTGTCTGGCTAAGTCATGTCCATAAAACCTGCAGTTTCTGCCTTGATTGACTCACAAGGTGCCTTTGGCAAATCAGTGCAGCAAATCTTTGGAGCATCTTGATGGTACAGATGGTGGTTATGAAGCCCCCACAGTGTGCTGAAGCCTCTCCCCAGGGAGATGTGCTGTCACATTCCACAGTCACATTTGTGATTTGGAGGGTGACAAGTATTTCATGCTCTGATTATGAAGTGCATGACTCTGCACACCTCAGACTTGTTTCTGTTATGCATCAGGAGCCACTGTATGGGGAGCAAGGAATTAGAGGAATGCTAAACTTCCCCCTGAAAGACAGATGGCATTTGAAGCCCCAGTATATGTCTCTGCACATGGAAATAAAGCCAATTACTTGTTCCTAAAGAATTTGAATCAAGCTGTGCAGTGTGAATGTTTCATACAAGGAAGCTGGTTTCCTTTTTGGTGGTGGTTGGTTTTTGTTTGTTGGGATTTTTGGGGGTTTTTGGTTGGTTGGTTGATGTTTTGTTGGTTCTCCCCCACCCCATGCTTCTTACCCAGAGAGTTTAGCAGACTGTAAGAAGATGTGGCCTTGTGCCTCCATTTTCTGACAACTCTGCAGGATATAGTGAGTTTCAATCACTGTGAAGGAAAACCTAGAGGGATACAATGAGAAAGACTAGAAAGAACTTGAAGGGTAGCTGAAACTTCTCAATATTTTCATGAGTGAATGTTTCATGACATTTTCCTGTGTTTTTCAACCACCTTCATGTATGAAGTTTCATAGTCATCTTTCAAAAAGCATTTCTTAAATAATAAGTCAAAGCAAAACTAAGAAACAAATACTGAGTATGGTTTGCTGGAAAAAGCCATGTACCAGATACATACATAGTCAAATCTTTCATATAGTAAATTTTGTGTGTACACAAATGGAATTTTTTTATTTGATTAATTTTCCTAGAATTATTAGGCATTCTGTAGGAAGTCTGGTCTGTCAAAAAAACCTTCAATTATTTAATTAGAAGAACCACGTGAACACGTTGTCAAGGAGTTAATCATGCTGCATTCTACCATATGTTAAGTACTATACAATTTAGCTTCATAAATATACTTTGATGGAAGCAGCTACATTCCTCCAGTGCATAATTTTCCATTCATATTTTCTAAGGTAAGACATATGTCTCTTCACATAGAGTCTTCACATTATGCTTCTATATCATTGTTTTATGTGTGGGATGGAACCTTGCTAAAGACCTTGGGGCAAGTTCCCACAAAGCTGAATCTGGCACAACTACACTCACTAGAAAAGGTGTGTCAGTCAACAGGAGGAAAATATGATTGAAAGAAAAATCTGTTAATGCTTTACACTAATGGTTATGAAATTATCTGCATGAAAGAAGACAAGTACTTTGGCTAATTAGGAATCAGGGGAAATATAGGTTTTTGTGTCAGACTAGGCTGAGAATTGAATAAATTACTCTTGCATTTAATTGATGTGTCAGGCAAACTTGCCGAAGTGATGCCTAAGGATTTACCTATAGAATCACCTCTTTTAGTTCTTTTAAGCTTTGAAGTGAACAGCATTGTTTGCTGGTACTGCCTTTCATTTTTTTTTACTCAGATGTTTTAGCTACAAGAATAAGAGTTGAAAAGTGATAGATCAGGAAAACTGCATTGAAAATTGATTATACAAAATATTTTTTTCCCCAGACATCTGCAGTGTTAGCATGAAGGATCTTTGTGGATTATGTTGTGAAAAATATAGTTTAAATTTTTTTTGGGAACACAGAAAATCCTGTGGTCTCCAAAACAGCCAAATGCAAAACTAGGGAGCAAAAATAGGGCTCTATTTGACTAAGGTGATTTTAATTTTTTTAAAGAACATAAATTTGCACATGTATGCATATAAGGGAATGAGATTGTTTGGTTTTGGCAAAATAATGAATTTACAGTGATTTTCATCAAAGAAAGTGGTTTCTAGAGATACAAAATATTTAATTTGCAGTAGAAAACCAACCCGCCCCAGAAAAATGTAGTATCCGATAATTCCAGTTTTTTCCCTTGTCCTTTATAAGAAATTCCTTTCCTATTCCTTAAAGCAGATTGTGCTAATGATGATTACTCTGTTGAACCTGTTCTTGAAACTGTAGTTAAAATACGTTTGTTTGAGTTTCCTGTTGGTAATTAAGTTTAGAACATGTTATTTTTTGGCTTAACACTGATTATGGCCTAATGACATTTTATAAAAGTACCTGCATATGTTTGCATCAGGGAGGTTAAGGATGTTCTTGTATGGGTTGACTATTTTCTTATATCTGTGTAAGATGAATTTTTTGCGGTCAGAAGAGGTATACAGTGTAAAGCTGATGCAAGGGTGATGAATACAGGTGAAATGCTTTGCACTATGGTGTTAAAAAGCCATCTGAAGATGTACAAGCTGTTTTGTTTACGTGTGGTTTCAAGTCAGCACAGGATTTTGGCAAGGGGTGAAGCTCAGTAACTCAGGGCTTTGTTCAAATAGGCATAGCTTCTGCTACCAGCACTGGAGGTAGTTAATGGGGTGCCATATTGCAGACTTTGCTGAATGCAATCGTTCTCACCATTTGGAATCTGTTAAGTAATGATGAGCTCCCACAAAAGAAGTCATCACAGGTCTGTGTATGTGACCCCTGTGAGTTAACTTCTGTACTTTTGCTGCTGTATGAGCTCCTTCTGAGTACCTCTGAGCTGGATGCTATCCGCTATCCTCTTTTTATCAGTGCGCTTGTAAAAGGCGCTAATGAGGAGCGTGGGTGGAGCCCTCCCCAGATCTTCGTTTGCGAAGCCTAGCCACGATGACAACGATGACCTCTGAGCCACACATCTGAGCTGGAACATAATTGTGCCCCATGCAGCACACACTTTGCATGTCTCCTGTTTAAACAGTGTCCTTTGTAGAAATGGCAGGCCAATCTCTTACCACCTGCGGAATGGGATCTGAAGATACTTTGTTTCCTGTTTTGAGTTTTTCTGGCATGTTTCACAATATTCTTAGTAGCGCCTTTTTATCACTGCTTGCCCTTCACATTGAGTGGTTTCTTTCTGTCCTGGTTTGACCAGAAGAGCTAAGAATTTGTTTGGGTCAAAAGAACAATCTCTTTGAGAGGGCCTCCAAGATGCCCCCTCTCCCCAAATGCGGACAGCAAAATAAAATGAAAAGGCACCAGGCACACAGACAGTGAATTTTTAAGAATAGCTTTATCTATATTTAAATGTTACCACAATATGAAAAGAAGAAATGATAGAAAAAGGGAGTAGCTTCAGGCTCCTGTAAATTTGCTGCGTCACACAGGCCCAGGAAGGGGAATCCCCCCCGCCCCGTTTCCACTCCTTATGAAGAGGCTAACCTCTCACTCCCCTTCCCGGGGAGGGGAGAATAGGAGGTTAACCCGGTCAGCTATTACTTACAATTTTGCAGCAATTTCAGAGAAGCCAGCGGAGCTCCGAAGAGATGGAAGGAAGAAAAGAAGAAGAAGGAAGCTGGAAAAACCAGATTCTTATATAGACAAGGATATGTCCTCCTTCACGTGACATGCAGCTGTTCTTTTCATTTGTTTTTGCATGCTTACAGCCTTCAATTCCAGTGCACANCATGCTTACAGCCTTCAATTCCAGTGCACAACTGCGACTTTCGTTTTCCTTATCAGCTCCTCCCAGCGAACTCTTCCGTGGGCGAAGGAAGGGGACAAAGAAAAAGAGATTCAGCTGCATTTTCTTAA
>VWZO01001245.1:0-11871 GCA_013396975.1 Bucco capensis
AATTCTGCTCCAGCCCAAACCAGGACAGTATAAAAACACTATTAGCTCAAAACCCAAGATGCTGTATTAAGACTTTATTTTCCTATGGAAGACATTTCCTACTATTAGTCCTGCAGGTGAGACATGCCATAGTTGATAGTTATGTTGTCTTGTATTGTGACCTTGGTAGAAATTCAGTTGCAGATGCTTATAACCAAAAGTGAGATTTACAGTCCCTGAAGTTTGGAGTAGAGAGTTCATCTTTCAGCAGAGGAGGGGAACATTTTCTTGGAAACATGATTTTAGATCAAGAATATTAAGATGATACCCAGGTGGGTAGTCAGAGGTATGGCAATTGCTCCAAAATACTCAATGAATTAATTTTGTGTTACTGATATCATTGCCAGATGTGCAATGCATATATAGATGTCTGTGTATATATATATATATATATATATATATATATATATATATATATGCATGCATGCGTAGTTAGATAACTAGACAGATTTTCTTCTTCACAAAACCTGCCACTATCCTGCAACCTGTTTGAATTCTTTCCTATTGCAGGTTTAGATGTGTACTGGGTTATCTCACATCTTTTGGGTTATTATGTCTGATTTACCAGGAAGTTCAAACTGTTTACTTAGGATACACTTAATTGGGAGTTGATCTAAATGGAGCATTTCCTGTAGGCCTGAATTACCTGTGTCATGGTTAATAGAAGAAACTCCTGTTTAACTGGGTCAAGAATTCAATTTAAATTGCATATCAATAAGGATTACATGGTGCTTAACTATGGGATTCTGGTCTATGTGGTGCCTAGAGGCTGACCGTACTTACATTTCTTCTTCATTTGAAAACAGCCATGGTTACAGCTGCACTATGCTAGCATCCAGTCTAGAAAATTCTTGTTTGGGAACAGTGGTATTTCACTGGTTTTTGAAAAGGAGATAGTATAATTTGTACAGTTCTCAGCTTTCCTTGTCTGTGTCTACAGGGCTGCTGTACATGCCATGGCTGAAATGAGGCTAATCCTCATGACAGAGCAGATGTCTTTACTGTTTGTGTCCCTCGGTTACTTGTAAATCTTCAATGATGTGTCAGCACAGGGCTGACACAGTGTAAGACAAATCAATCTAAGAACTGAGATGGAAATGCAAATAATCCAGTGAAAATGACGGACTATATACATGGTCTGTCATAACCACTCCAGAACATATCAGGCCTCTGCTAAGGTGATAGCAAGGCAAGGCCACATCCAAAATGTGAAGTAAGACAAACACTCTATAGAATGTCTTGCCAGTGAAAGCAATGACTTTTCATACCTTATCAACAGGTTTTTCCTTTCCGCACTCTCTGTGGAGCTACTTCCCTGTTGTTTCAGTCACATTGAGCTGTTGTGGCTTACCTGTCTGAAAGATTCATGTTAGGGGTAGCTGCTCTGGGAGGCCAGTGACATCTGGCAGGACACAGTGGTAAAGAGTAAAGGCAGAAAAGTTCAATAGGCTTGTTTTTGTAATGATTGTTCTGGGCCCAATTCGATTTCATTAGAGCATTTTGAACTGTTTCACTTGGAGCCTAAGCTAGTCTAGGCACACTTTAAGTCTGCATAAACAGTATCTATTATTAAAATGGGTTCAAATGGCAATCCAGGCATTTTCTGATAATGACATTTCCATGCTAGTTGTCTGCTTCATTTGGTAATAAAACAGCTTCCATCATTTAGGAATATGAGTTTTGATTACCTGTTTATGAAGAGCTTGTAGCTACTCTCTGTTCTTGAACCACTAAGGGAGGGATCCCATGACCTGTGTGTCTGCAGAACTTTCCCTGAAATGAATAAAGGAAATTTCACAGTCGAAGCAATTGTAGCAGCACTCAGCATCTGATCTTGGGGCAATTAAAACAAAGGGGAAATTTAGACTGGCTATTTCCTCCCATGTACTTACTTTGGCATGATAAATGGCTATTTGACAAGGCTAAGTGAATACTACACCTGAAGTATTGCTAATTCTTTAATTATTGTTACTTCCTTTTCATAACCATACATGTGAATGTTATTTATATTATTTATTATTATTTATATCGTTTTCACCTTCAATTGTCTCTGCTGCTACAGAAAGAACAAGCATTGCTGTGTTCAAATACATGAAGGCTGAAATTTAGAGATGAAACCAGAAAGGTTTATGCAATTGGTAGTTCCATGAACAATTCTTCTAGTAACAGATGTTTTAAAACCTTTAGGGAAGAGTGAGAATGTTGGATTTTTTTATTTAATTGATCTTGTTTGAAGAATGGCATATCAAACTCTTACACAGGCAGAATGATAGAGGAGATAAGAGGAGGTGTATGGAAGAAATAATTTAGTTCAGGTTTTTCTCTGGATAAAATATCCGTGAACTACACCCTGAGACCTCACTCTGAATTCCCACATGAAAACATGACATTGAATTCTGCTGTACCAACCACCAACTGTAACGTTAAAACCTAGAAAATCTACAGTTATATTGCTAAAATATGCATAAGCAAGTTTTTCAAGCTGCAGATGGTAGTGACAAAATGTGAGATTTGAGATAAGCGAAATACCCAGGGCTAGTTACCAAAGTTGAGATTCAATCCTATGTTCTGAAACTAAATGTTTTTAATGAGAAAGCCTTGCAAAATTCTCCACTTACACTACAGATTTCACATAATTGTATCAGTATACTTTGACAAGCACATAAAATTATCCTTCATTTTTCTGTTTCAGCTGTTACAGCAGTGGGACAAGGTGGCTAGTTTCAGTAGCCAGACTGCCATGCTTTTATCACAAATCCAACACGTTTCTGATGTTCAAGTAACATGTGGCCCTCAAAGAAGTTAATAATGTAGATGATCAATTTATTAGATGTTAAATGAGCTTCTAAAGTGCAATCAGAATAGAGGTATTAATCTCCTTTGACAATGGTGCTCTACTGGATGGTAATATTTCTTTTCAGAGAATAATGCATTTTTTGAATACATTATCTCATGGAAGAATAACTGCAGCAAACAAGCTCTCACATTCTTTGTTTTCTCCCATATTTTTAAAGTTCTGTCTTCAAAATCCTGAATATGAACAGGAACCAGTATTTCACCAGCAGAAACAAATTCATTTGAATGAATTTTTATCAAGTTAATGACCAAATTTTGTTTTAAAAGACTTACAAAACTGGCTCATGAGTTTATGTTCACTATGTGCCACAGCGTATGCTTATAGAGCATGTTGGAATCCATGCCACAGGAGGACGTACTACTTGATTTCTCATGGAGGCTCATAGAAGGAGGAAATAAACTCTGGAGTACAGAAGTAAACTTACAGCTCTGGGACAAGAAGTTCAGGACAACTGCCCAGGCAGGATGGAAAAAGAGGTTGAAAGTTGAGAGGAAGATGGGTGGGTTACTGTGGAATGGAGAACAGAAATGGGCAGGAGCCCAAGACTGTAAACTTGGTGTTTTAGGAGATGCTAATTACATTTGGCAACAGGAACTTTTTGCTCTTGGGCAGTGTGAATGTCCTGTTTAGGTATCCCTAGCTCAGATTCCAATTTAAATATGAAGATACACACGCACAGCACTACTCCCCTTCCTGCTGAATTCCCTTCTTTGCTTCTTAGTATCCCCCTACACTGTGATTTAAGTGCCTTGGGAAGAACTCTGACTGATGCCTGCCACGGCGTTTTCACTGAGTGGATCCTCTCCCAAACAAGTTTCTTTCGAACTCTTCCTGCCATAAAAGAAAGTGGACCTAAAATTCAAACCGTGCTACCTCTGGACAAAGTAAATCAGAAGAGCAGCATTGCAACCTGGCATTTAGCACAATGACAACATTCTGAGCAGAAAATACACAATACCTTTAGGACAAAACCAAAAAGAAAACAAAGGCTTGTTTGGTTGGGTTTTTTTCCCCTCTAAATATCAG
Organism: Bucco capensis; assembly: GCA_013396975.1. Classification (NCBI taxonomy): domain Eukaryota; kingdom Metazoa; phylum Chordata; class Aves; order Piciformes; family Bucconidae; genus Bucco; species Bucco capensis. The sequence goes on from VWZO01001245.1 coordinate 3,923, forward strand.
AATTAGTCCCTTTGTTTCTGAATGTGCTTGAAGAAACACTAATTACCACCATTCAGGTCTTAGGTATCATTCATGGATTCAACTGATTTCAGTGCTGCCATCTTGACCTTGCCTATCATATGCATTTGTGGGATAACTCCCCCATTTCTCATCTATTTCAAGAACCCATGTACCAGAAACATACTGTCAGGCCTTTTCTGTGATCTGCTGAACAGCTTCACCTATAAAAGGGGCCATAAAGCAAGAAAGAGGTGATGGTGCTGCATGGTAACCAGGGAATATATAGCTTTACAGTAGGAAATAAGTAAAAAGGAATCCAGTATAAAAGGACCTTTCTTTTATGTAGTTTAGTACAAATACACTTCCCTTGTCATGTAACCACAAGTGCATGCGAGTACCTGTCACCTGACCATACATGAGTAGTCTCATAATTTATCAACATAATATTTCAGGAAAATCTTACCCCTCCTATGTCCTCGGTCAGAGAGTATCAAAGATGTACTTTCAGAAATACTATTAGAGTCACTGTAGTCCACAACGAACTGTCTGTAGTCTTCTGTTGACCAACTGTAATTCATTAATCTAGACCCTTTGTCTGGAAAAAGAAAGGAAATATGGTGAATCATATTTTAATTATAAATCATTGTTTCTGCATGACAACATAAGTAACATTTGCCTTGACCACTTTTTATATAGTCCCTGTCTGTCTTTCTCTCTTCTAACCCTGACTTCAATTTCTTAAGTATCAAGCAAAGCTTGGTAACTGTGTTTGATTACTTTCACGATCTTATTCTTGGTTCTCCTCAACTATTTAAATTAAAACAGATCTAATATATTAATTCTATTCCTCATGTTTAACTGAAAGGTTGCAAAGTGCAGCTAACTTGCAAAGTTCTCCTTCCTTATATTCTGAGGCCTCAAATCTTCTTTCTGTATGCTGGACAGACAGTGTCCAGATACAAGTCACTACCAGAGTTGGCTGCAGAAATTCCATTAAGGGGGCGTTCTAAGCCACCAGGAAGTACATATTTCTGTTGCATCCTAACTTTACTTTGGTTGCATTGCTCTTGTCCTTTCCCAGAATCTCTGAAGGTGATTATTTTTAATAAAAAAACCCCAAACCATGAAATGGAATGCTGCCTTGAAAATCACTTGTTCTTATGGTTGATACCAAACAGAAATGTTCCACAGATATTTAAGCATATGTTTAATTCTAGCTGAAGTTAATGGAACATGTATGTGATTTGCTGAATAGGAATTGATTTGTGCCTAATATTGAGCATATCCACAAAAAGTTGGCATTGCTGGGGCTAATCTTCCCCAGGCCTCAAAATCAGAGATTTCTGTGGGAGTAAACAGTACAGCGCAGAGACTAGAAAACAGACCTATCTGAACCTGAAGTCCATATTCAGTTAGTTTGAGAATTACTCTGAGGGATAATAAAATCATGATCTTAGTCAAATGAAATGTGAAATTAGTATAGGTTGGTTTATTTATATAGTGAGCAGGGTTTGGCCTTGTGTCTTGAAATCACTCCAGCAATCCATGTGTAAATTTATAAAATGTCTTCTGAATAGAAAAATGGAACTGAAATCAAAAAGAAATCACAAATCTTTTCAAGAACTCTTTTTTTTATTTCTTGAGTAATCAAATAGGAAGGATGAATACATATTCCTTAATGGCACTCTACTTTCAAAAATACGCAAGAGTATACTAAGTACAAATGCAGTTTTGAAAGTAGGGGGTTTTCATACACACAGGTTCTATGCAAAGTGCTTTAAGAGTCAAATCTGTGCAAGCTGATTTGTTATCATTGCTTCACAGCCCTCAGACAACTCTCCTTTGAGGAAATAAGGATCAGAAACCTTGCTGACTTGCCTCAAGAGTCTTTCCATTATGAAATAATTTATATGGAAAGCTATAAATATCCTATTCAACATTACATGTAATTGTTACAGCATGAAATTAAACAATTCACACAGCTTGGAAAAGACTCAGAAAAGGTTTACTGTATCCTTAAAAGATAGGTTATAAGTCTTTCTTTACCTTGGTGAAAATTCATCTGGGAGGACAGTGGTGAGGAGTCAGATATTTTCTCATGCAGTCTTTTCCTTATCACATGACTTCTGTTAAACTGAGAGGTTGTGCTGTCTTCAGTGACTGCCTGCTCTACCTAGAAGGCAGTAGTACTGCAAGTCAATGGCATATAATATGTGGACTTCAGATTCTTGTACAGAAGTGAGCCTTGCCCTCTGCTTGTCAGAGGCTACTCATTTGCTTGACATAAGTAACATAATTTTTTCAGATTATCACAAAACAGGATTGAGTTTTTATGGCTTCCTGTTTTCATGCTAGCTGTGTTCAAGAGGAGACACCATCTGTTACAGTAGGAAATAGAATAACAGTGCCAGGGAAAAGATCGTCTCAGGATGTTAATGAATACTAGTTAGAAACAGAAAAAAAAAATTGCAGTGTGTTTTCTTCCAATTTCATTCGTCAACAAAAAGACTCAGGTGCTTACTTATTAAAGACTTCATATGGTCAGGCTTGATTGCATGGCAAATGTTCACTTCCGCTCAAGGATGATGAATGAAATTCTCAATATTATGTGAATGCAATTTCTTTGATTTTCACAAAGAAAGTCTGAAACCAGAGTGGCAATAGGGAAATCTTTTCTCTTTCATAAATTCCATTCCTAGGGTCAATATGAAATTTCTAAAGCTTATAATTGCTTCAGTATCAACCAAGCAAATGAAGATCATTTCCCAGGAGTGTGAGAGTGGTATGATAGCTTCATTGCTTCATTTGCTTGTACACACGCCCACTCTGTTTTCTACTTAGAATTCTAGAACCAAATCTCATTTCCTTGATTCATACAAGCATTAATTTCAGGCAATTGCTCACCTATATCACATGTTGTTGCTCACCTCTCTCCCCAAAGAAAAGCAGATGATTAGAGTTTGATAGTGGTACCTACCTCACTGACACTTCCCACAGCAAACTGGACCATTCTCTTTATGTAGACTTTTGCTGGTAAGGAAGCAGATTCCTTCTGATGTGCCTCACATGCTTCCAGAATTGATTCAGGAGAAGGTCTTTTATAAGGCAGATCTTCACATAGTGTCAGCAAGAGTGTGTGTACTTGGTCACTCAGCTGAAGGGACTGAGTCAAAATGAAAGTACTGTTAAATGACATCTCCCAGGGGTCTGAAATCCTACATAAACTGGGACCAGGAATTTCTGTAAGCCTTTCACTCTGGCTGAGAAACGGGCAGCATAACAGCACTATATGCAGCCTCTAATGGTATCTGGTATCCAAGACAGCCTTGGAGGGAAATAGTATCTACAAGGAGGGTCATCAGCCTGTATAGGGGTTTCTTGGTGACAGATGACAGCCCAGTCTGCTCCTTAACTTTGCTGATTACACTGTGAATCTTAAAGATTTGGGAAAGTAAGACATGTGGCAGCATTAGCCTCAAAAAGGTGAGGAGTTATACCAGCCAAAACTGTTGCCATAGAGACTAGATACTTAAATTTTAGCTGACAGAGCCTATTTTCTTAGATGATGTTTACCCCTGAAAGTGAGGTTAATTCTACTAAAAGCTTGTGGTCTCCGAATCAAAAACATGCAATCAAATGTGTGAGTACAGAAATGAACCAAAATGTGCGCTACATATCTTTGAAAGGGTACTGGGTAAGCAAGAAATGCAAAATTTCATCTAGCAGAGATGCTGGTGGAATTTTCTCAGAAATAACAAGAGTTATTTAGATTTATTTCAGCATCCCATTCTTTGAAAAAGCACATAAATATGCACAGCACCACAATCATGCTGACATGATGTTTCTCTTTTAGACCTTCCTGTGTTAGAGTTATAGAATCATAGAATCATTATGGTTGGAAAAGGCCTCTAAGATAATCAAGTCCAATTGTCAACCTATCACCACCATGCCCACTAAATCATGTCCCTAAGTGCTATATTTATATGTCTTTTAAATACCTCCAGGGATAGTGACTCAATCACTTCCCTGGGCAGCCTGTTTGTTATTACACTCGTGGAATAAATAATCTTCACTCTTAAAAGTAAGGTATGATTCATCTTAATGGAACAATTCTGGTTTTTGAAGAAAAAAAAAAAAAAAAAGATGAGGCCTAACTAAACTCCTAATTTGGATGAACTGGTATTTTTGGTGAAGTCTGGACCTTGACGGAAGCTTTCTAATTCTTTCTAGTGGTCCACAATATAAAGCTGCTCTTACTGTGACTTCAGATTATGCCTCTCAATTTTTGAACCTACCAATATAACACAGAATAAAAGAAAACAAAAATGTTTGCAGTACTGGCCTGGTTTGGAGGAACCTGGTAGTCTGCTGACCAATAGAGGGTCATTCCTAAGGAATATACCAACATCTGTCAAAACAGAAAAGGAAAACCTTTATGAAGTCAACATTAATTAAAGAAAAATCTCGTACTAGAGAGAGCATCTTTTTGTCTCTTTGGTCACAAAATGGCAGAAGCCAAACAGATTCTTTTATAAAAAACAAGAATGGAGGAAATATATAAAAGTACAATAGTGACTCCTGGCTTATGGACTAGATAGCATAAAATGAGTATTGTTCAGCATGGGGTTCTAAGACAGGCAGCCCTTTCTCCAATGATGCCATGAGTAGGAAAAGAAATTTGAACTCCTCTCTTAGTTTTGAATCTCTCCTATTTGTGATTAAAGCTGTCCGCTATCTGTGGGACTGACTAGCAGTTGTGTCCAGGAAGAGGATTACTGGAGTAATCCAGTAAGGGCCATCTGTTCCAAAGCTTCATATTTCTGTGTAGAACCTACGGGATCAGTTATGTGAGAGTTTGCGACTTCTGTGTTCTTTCTGCCTGAGGGAAGTGTGCACTGATGTGGTCTTAATGGTATTTAAAATTTCTAGGTACCTGAATGTTGTATCTTACCATCTTGCTAGAGAAACTCATTTGGCAGGGAGAGGAAAAATAAATTTTTAACAAAACTGAACATATTTCTGACTTTCTGGGAGTGCTTCCACTCTCTGTGTGGATACTGAAGTCCTGCTGCTTTGGGGATTACAATTACTATATCTGGTCAAACATTACGCTCATAGAAATAGTGTTCCTTTTTGCTGTCCTTTGCAAATAACACATTTCTGCAGACCTTGAGGACCAATGTTCAAAATGGATCTTGATGTTGACATGTATGCTAATTTAATGGCAAGCTACAAGATATATGTACATATTTCTAACTGTAGCCTAATTTGTTTAGTGTTGTTAGAAATGGAGTTTGACAGTAGATAACTAGCATGCTGCATTAAAACCCACAAGCTTGTCTTCATGAGGTACCGTCAAGAATCATTTTGTAATATACTTCACCTTTGTTAGTCCAATGTGCTGGTTTTTACTTTGTCTGTGGAGCAATTCTGGTGCACTAAAAGGGATAGCTTCCATCTGAGAGGTGTTATTTTGAAAGGACAAATTTCCTTCAGCAGAGAGTAGGACTGACCATGGACAAATCACACACATGGCAGGGTCTGGAAAATGGTAAAGATAATGGAATTCTCAATGTTGAATTCACTGCACTCAGAAAATCATATTGCTAGCATATATATGGCTAGCCACCTGCATAGCCAACCCAACCCTGTACATTTTGGGTACAGATGTGCCCAAAATTCAGTGGAATTATGTTCATTTATGCCTGGTTGATTTTGTCAGCTGGAATTCAGTGATGGGTAAAGACTTGATTTCTGTCTTACTTCATTTCACACATATAAAAAATATATTGATTTCAATGGATTTCTGAAGCCTAAGGAAAGGCAGAACTATATCTCATTTGCAGATTTGCAGATAAAATGGACATTTTATAAGTATCTTTTATGCAAAGCACAAGTGAATATCAGAAAAGTAGAACACTCTTTCCAATATAACATGAATACCTTGAAGCTGACATTTGCAAAAGACCTGAAGTTCTGTTAAGTTGCATGTCTGTAGTACAAATCTCTTCTTTGTGGTGATCATAGAATCATGGAATCTCCTAAGTTAGAAAGAACCCACAAGGATCACTGAGTCCAACTCCTGTCTATGCACATGACAACCCCAAAAATTATGTCATGTGCCTGAGGGCACTGTCCAAATGACACACCAGGAGGCTGTGCTGCAAGCGTGAGCTGGACAGGCTGGAGAGCTGGGCAGAGAAAAACCTTATGAAGTTCAACAAGGGCAAGTGTAGAGTAGTGCACCTGGGGAGGAATAACCCCACGTAACAGTACAGTTTAGATGCTGATCTCCTGGAAAGCAGCTCAGTGGAAAAAAGACCTGTGTGTCTGGGTGGACAGCAGGATGACCACGAGCCAGCGATGTGCCCTTGTGGCCAAGAAGGTTAATGCCATCCTGGGGTGCATCAAAAAAAGCATGGTCAGAATGCAGAGGGAGGTTATCCTTCCCCTCTACTCTACCCTGATAAGGCCACATCTGGAGTTCAGTACTGATCTCCCCTGTTTAAGAAGGATAGGGAACTTCTGGAGAGGGTACAGAGATCGGCTACTAAAATGATTAGGGGACCTGCATACCTCTGTTATGCAGAGAGGCTGAGAGAGCTGGGGCCGTTTAGCCTGGAGAAGACTGAGGAGGGATTATATCAATACTTATAAATACTTAAAGGGTGGGTATCAGGAGGATGGGACCAGTCTTTTTTCTGTGGTATCCAGTGACAGGACTAGAGGTAATGGGAAAAAACTAGCACACAGGAAGTTCCATGATCACTTAAGGAGGAACTTTTTTACTTTGAGGATGGTGGAGCACTAGAACAGCTGCCTAGGGAGATGATTGGGTCTCCATCTCTGGAGATATTACAAACCTGGATGGACACCATACTGTGCAACCTGCTCTAGGTTCTCCTGCTCTTGCAGGGGGGTTGGACTAGATGATCTCCAGAGGTCCCATCCAACCCCTAAAATTCTGTGATTCTGCAATGCTTTTAGAATTCTGTCAGGCTTGGTGCCATGACTGCTTCTGTTCCAGTGATCCACCACCCTCTGGGTAAAGAACCATTTCCTAACATCTAATCTAAACCTCCAGCGGCAGAGCTTCCTGCCGTTCCTTTGGGTCCTATCACTGGTCAGCAGAGAGAAGAGATCAGCTCCTCCTCCTCCGCTTCCCCTTGAAAGGAAGCTGTAGACTGTCATGAGGACTGCACTCAGTCTCCTCTTCCCCAGGCTGAACAAACCAAGTGACTTCAGCTGCTCCTCATACGGTAATATCCATTTGTTCTGTGTGCTGCTTCTAGTCAGCCAACTCTGCATTTTACTAGCTTTTTCCCTGTGTTGTGTCTAGCAAATCCAAGTTACTTCATCAGAAAGCCAGTATCAGGAGTATCTTTTTATTACCATTGTACAGATGAAGAAACTGACACAGAGCCTGGCTTTTATGTCTACAACATCATATCAGTCAACAGAAGCTAAGGTAGCAGTAGAATCATAGAATGTTAGGAGTTGGAAGGGACCTAGAAAGATCATCTCATCCAACCCCCCTGCCAGAGCAGGATCACCTAGATGAGGTCACACAGGAATGCATCCAGGCAGCTCTTGAATGTCTCCAGAGAAGGAGGCTCCACAGCTCTCCTAGGCAACCTGTTCCAGTGCTCCGTCACCCTTACTGTAAAGAAGTTTTTCCTCAGGTTAATACCAAACCTCCTGTGGTCCAGCTTGCTCCCATTCCCTCCTGTCCTAACATTGGATGACACTGAGAAGAGCCTGGCTCTCTCCTCCTGACATTCACCCTTAACATATTTGTAAACATTAATGAGGTCGCCTATCAGTCTCCTCTCCTCCAGGCTGAAGAGACCCAGCTCTCTCAGCCTGTCCTCGTAGGGCAGATGCTCCAATCCTTTAATAATCTTGGTGGCCCTGCGCAGGACTCTCTCCAGCAGCTCCCTATCATTCTT
>VWZO01001272.1:0-10259 GCA_013396975.1 Bucco capensis
TATAGGTATTGTTATTATAATATATAGTTATTCTTCTTTTTATTCTTCTTACTCTTTTTATTATTTTATTCTTTTTCCTCTTTTTTTCTCTTCCTATTCTTTTCAGTCTTTTTATTTTAAAAGAACGACCCACAACAAAACTCCAAGAACAAAAATCCTCCCTTTCTTTGGCAACCAAAAAGCACCTTTTTGGAGTGAAAACATGCCAGAAAGAAGGGAAGAGGCTAAAAAAGATGTGACTGGGAAGAAGGGAAGAGGCTAAAAGAGATGTGAGAGGGAAGAAGGGAAGAGGCTAAAAAAGATGTGACTGGGAAGAAGGAACTGCAAAAGAAGGAACTGAACTAGCCCCAAACTATGATTCCTTAATAAAGCAAAGTCCAGGTCCCCATTGTGGGCACAAGATATGTTTCTCTAGCCTTGCCCCAGTTGTTAGCAAGTAAAACCACTGTGAAAATGTATTTAAACAAAACTTAGTTTCAAGGAGAGAGCTGATTTTTACCAGCACTCTATTTCCATCCTAACATGATCATTTTAGTCTTGCTGTGCATTCCACTGGAGCTACCCCAAAAGGAGATGGAAGTTCAGCATTCCTGCTGGGCACAAAACGGTGGCACTAGGTTCTGGATTCTTTCTGAAGGTAATTAAATGGCCTGATTTCCATTCAGAAAGTGCCCTAATTCCCATTGGCACCACTGAGGCTGTTCATGGAGATGCCTAAAGTCAGAGAGTTCTTAAGGCTTGGCTCAGAGTCTCTGAAGGAAACACAGAACTAAAGCCAAGGAGATGTTCAGGGCAAGATGCAAATACTCCAGCTCTCCTGCTGCTGATGTCCTGCTGAAATACTACCAGGCTAAACATAAATATAGTTATTATAAATAAATAAGCATTCCTGTAGAAAATCACTTCTGCAGAAGCAGGCAAAATGCTGCAGTTACCCAAAGCTTTTGCCCTAATGACTTGAAACTGTTAGCAGTTATTCTTCCCATTTGACTGATAAGAGACTAAAAGAGAGGGACAAAACAAGCCAGGTTAGATGGGAATGCCCAGGAGAATTACCAAGCCAGGTTAGATGGGAATGCCCAGGAGAATTAACAAGCCAGGCTAGATGGGAATGCCCAGGAGAATTAACAAGCCAGGCTAGATGGGAATGCCCAGAGAAATGAATAGAGTTAATTTTGAGAGCCACAAACAATTTCCTTGCAGACCCCCAGTCAGGACTAAAGCTGCTTTTATTCTCCTTTCTTCTGCAAGTGAATTCATTTCAATCCAATTGCAGCCAGTTTTGTTTCAAATAAGAGCATGTACATCCAGGTTCAATCCACTTCTAATTGGCATCTTTTGTTCATGTAATTCCATTGCCCTGAGTGCCTGAGCTCACACAAGGAAGCGTGCCAAGGCACAAAGGGTTAAGCAAGAGGCTCCTCAGCTGCAGTGTCCCTTCTTTGGGATGCTGCTCAACCCATCCTCCTTATCACCAGACAGCACAGCCCTCAGGGTCCTTAATCCTGTGGGAGCCAGAAGAGGTATTCCTGTCTCTCCCTGTCACCTAGGAGGTAGTGACAGCTCTCAGGGAGAGCATTTCATGCATTTAACAGGACAAACATCTAGCACCTCTTGACCAGGGGTCAGGAGGAAGCACTCGACCCAAGAGGCTGCATTCATTGACCTCTGTAGGCACCAAAAAGCAGGGAAGAAGTGGGACACATCCCATTTCCAGTGGTCAGCCTAAAAACCCTAGAGCCTACTTCACTACCACAGCAAGCTCAGATTTGCAGAGGTGTAACTCCATGCTGACCACCAAGAGATATATCCCTGAGAAAGGTCTCTGAGCACCCACTGCATCTTCCTTCCTCCCTATTATTCTTTTAATCATATTCAGCTTGAAACTGTGGTTTCTCACAGCAAATCTCTGCAGCTTTCCTGCTTTCCACAACTGAAGTGATCTGCTGGAGTGATCACATCCATCTCAGAAGGGAGAGCAATTCTAACAGCATCTACGTGGTTATTGTAGTACTGCAGCCATCACCTCTGGGTCACCTCCTACTAGCACCCATGGGCAAAAATCCTACAGCTCAGATAATAGCCAAATATTCCTCCACAATGCACAGATCAAGTGCAACCACTGCCTGGGCAAAATCATCCATTTTAAGCTCTTTTTTTTTTTTTTGCAGCATTATTTCCTTCAGCTTCGTAACACATGAGCTTCTCTGCTCTTCCTTCATTCTGCCTTGTTAGGAATTTAGGCAGAAATCATCTTAATCTTTTAGTGGCAATTACATCAGGAGAAAATAAAACATATCTAGAAAGGCTTTTCTTTCATTTTTCAGCTTTTTATTTGGCAGTTGAGACAAGTAAGAAAAAAGCCACAGTGTTGTTGTCTTTTTCTACAGCTCTTAGAGCTTCCTAGTAGGAGAAAGTGACTTAAAAGTAATAGAAGAGTTTTCCCTAAGAGGCTTACTACTGGGTGAAGGAACTGAGGTGTAAACTTTAAAAGGGAGAGAGTAAAGTATAAAAAATACCAGTTCTAAGACTAAAAGTTTGAGTTCTTTCTGTATCTCAGAGCAATCCTGAGTCTTCTCTATCTCAACTATCCCCACTGCCTGCCCAGATCTGGCCCTGCCTGACCCACCTCTAGGCCCCCAGACCCACACTGACCTTGTATTCACATCATATTTTGCCATAAGGGGAGGACAAAAAAGAAAGAAAGAAAGAAAGAAGAACAAGAAACAACCAAAAAGCAACAAACCTAAGGGAGAGATGAAAAACCTAACCCCCAGAGCCCTCCAGAGCTCCCTGGAGCTCCTCCACAGCACATCTGCAACCCGGGACCTGCCTTCCTAGCTGTGTCCCACGAAAGCTGTAATTCCTCCTCCAAGGAGCAGGGAAAGCAAAAAACAAGGAGAAGAAAAAGAATAACAATCTGATCCAAAGGAAAACTGGACTTGCCTGCTAGCATCAGAAGCATCCCAGAGGAGGGACTTCAGCAAGGCTGCCAGGAGGATTTAGTAGCCGGAGCCGCGACAAGCGACACTGCCATAAGATCTCCTCGGGGAGGTAAATATGGGAAAGCTCAGGTTTCTGGAGGAGAAAAGCATGGGAGAATTGTGCCCCAGGAGGAAAAAAAAAGAAAAATCCCTAAGGCAGCAGGAACTGTTTTCAGAGTGAGCATAAATCACACATCCAGCAGCAGCCGTGCGTGATGTGAAAGATCGCTGTGCAAAAACCCTAGAGAGCTCAGAAACATCCCCGGCAGGCTAACGGGGATCCAAACACCCACCCTGGAACCTGTTGCCCCGTTCTGGAACTGTTTGCAGAGGCATGTAGAGCAGCCGCAGCCCAGGTGAGGGAACGGGAACTGTAACACAGGTATCCCAAATCTCGCCCAGCTCTATACTGTGATGGCCGCGGTGCGAATATCGCTCCCCGGCCAGTCCCGGAGCATCGCTCCCCTGTCGGTCTCGGACCATCTCCTCTGCCTGGCCGGTCCCGGAGAATCATTCCTGGTAGGTGCCGGGGCATTGCTCCCCGGTCGCTCCCGAAGCATCTTTCCCCGGTCGCTCCCGGAGCATCTTTCCCCGGTCGCTCCCGGAGCATCTTTCCCCGGTCGCTCCCGGAGCATCTTTCCCCGGTCTCTCCCGGAGCATCTTTCCCCGGTCGCTCCCGAGGCACCTCCTCTCCCTGGCCGGTGTCGGAGAATCGCTCCTTGATAGGTCCCGGGACGTCTCTCCTCGGCCGATCTCGCAGCATCGCTTCCCAGTCCGTCACGGATCATCTCTCCCCGGTCGGTCCGGGAAAAAAACCTTCCCTGGTCGCTCCCGGAAAAAACCTTCCCTGCTCGCTCCCGAAGCATCGCTCCTAGGTCGGACCCGAAGCATCTCTTCCCGGTCGGTCCCGGGACTTGTCTCCTCGGTTGGACCTGGGGCATCGCTCCCGGTCCGTTCCGAGAAAAACGCTCCCTGGTCTTTCCCGAGGCATCGCTCCCCGGTCGATCCCGGAGCATCGCTCCTTGGTAGGTGCCGGGACATCTCTCCCCGGTCAGTCTTGGAGCATCTTTCCCCAGTCGGTCCCGAAGGATCTTTCCCCGATCCGTCACGGATCAGGGCTCCCAGGTCTGTCCCGGGACATCTCTCCTTGGTTGGTCCCGGAGCATCGCTCCCGGTCCGTCCTGGAAAAACCCTCTCCGTTCAGTCCCGAAGCATCTCTCCCGGGTCAGTCCCGGAGCATCACTCCCCGTTCGGTCCCGGAGCATCTCTCCCCGGTCAGAGGATCCCGGGCGATGGCGGGAGCGGGCCTGATCCTCGCACATCTCCTCCGTGTCCTTACAGCATAGGCCAGCAAGAGAAAGTTTTGTATTAATTTAGGAGTTTTTTTTCGGTTCAATCTCGAGCAGTAAAGCTGCTGAGTCTGCTCCCGGAGCTCTAAAACGCTTGTGCTTCACATCGCACTTGAGCACCGCAGGCTGCTCCCGCTATTCCAGCACTCCCGAAACGTCCTGGTAGGATTGTTAGGGTTGTTTGGTTTTCTATTTAGCGGGGGGTTGTGGGGGTATTTTTAGATTGTTGGGGTCTGGGGGTTTTACTTTGGTTTTGGTTTTGAGGAGGTGTTTTATTTTGTTGTTTTTTTTAATTATTATTTTCCCTGTTGTTGCTTTGGTTCGGGGAGTGTAGTTTTGGTTGATTTGCGATTATGTTGGGGTTGCTTGATTTTTTTTTTTCCTCTCTTGAAAAGAAAAGGGATCACAGTGGTGAATGCATCCCAAGCTTTTCCCAGGAGCTGCTTTTGCCTTTCCCACGGGTGCTCGCTCCCGTTGTGTGTAAGCAGCCGCGGAGCTTTGAGTAATTGCTTGGAGTAACTCTGCTTTGAATAACTCTACTTGGAGTAACTCTGCTTGGAGTAACTCTGTTGGAGTAACTCTGCACACACACAGGGGACATGAAAAGGATGCTCCGGTAGAGCAATGAGGCATGAAATCGCCCTGTTCCTTTACTCCGCAGCAATATCCACCTCAAAGAGCAAACACCCGACGTGTCACCAAATATAATTGCACAGATTTGAAGGTATTATTGATTAAAAAAAAATAAAAAGAAAGGAGTTAAGGGGGGTAAGAAAAAGAGCTGGTGCTGGTTTTTCTTTCTCCGCGACTCCTTTTTTCACACGCACAACCCGCAAACGAACCAACCCACCGGTACCTTCGGCAGGAGAGTGGAAAACCGAGCTCTTGGCACTATCAGAGAAGGTAGCTAGACAGAAGCTCTCCTATGATGCAACGGTGAGGTTCGCCCACGGGGAAGCTCCTCATCGCTTCACTGCTTTTGCGGTGATTAACCCGCAAAGGCTTCCCGCATCCTCGCTCCCGCAGGTGCCCGAGCCCAGCCTGGGAGGGATGAGGAAGGGGTTTCCCTTGGCCAGTGGTACTGGTCACCAGGGGCCAGTACTGGTCACTTAGGGCTGCTGAGGGTCACTGGGCTCCCTGTTGTCCACCCCCGAGGGATGTGCTAACAGAGCGGTGTCCAGTCCGCAGAGCCCCAACAGCCCTCCCGTCACCCTCAGCCAGCATCTTGCCAGCAGATGCAGGAGAAAAAATGTCCCCAGGAGGGTGGCAGAGAGGGGACAGACAGAGCGGGGACAATCACCGAGGGTGGAAGATGAAATTCCCGCAGAGAACAGCCCTCTCCCAACTTGTGTTGTCAGGAAGCTGCATTAGAAAACACAAAGCAAACAAATGGAGAGGCGGAGAGGGAGGGGGGTAAATCCCAAACAAAAGCAAAAGAAAACCCGTCTGCCACAGATCCTCCGGTAACCGAGCCGCTAAGCTTTCTCCGAGGCTTTTCCAGCCGGGAATATCGCCGTGGTTGGCTTCCGTTCCCTCAAGTCCTTGCTAGCCCTCGGTGCGCCTGCGGGAGCCCTGCAGGACGGGCTGCTTTCCCAGGATTGATGCCTTTCCTAGGATTTATACCCTTCCCGAGATTTATACCCTTCCCAGGATTTCCACAGCCCTGAAACTCTCTGCTACACTGCGACATCCCCCCACCCCCTACCCCGAGAGCTGTGGCCAGGGCTATCCATCACCCCTGGGAAGGCTTTGCAGGATGGGGGCTAGGGATGCTGAGCCGGCTCGGGGGGTTACAGATCGAGGGCAGCAAGATATCTCCCCCCCCCTCCAAAAAAAAAGTACGGCTTGGGACAGCGAGGCCACTCCCTGACATGTATGGTATGGGAAGGCCAGGAGCCAGATTAGAGAATCATGGAAAGGTTAGAGTTTGAAAGGACCTTTAGAGGTCATCTAGTCCAACAGCCCACCCCACAGAGAGCAGGGACATCTATAACTAGATCAGGTTGCTCAGAGCCCTAAACAATCTGACCTGGAATGGACTTCTACCACCTTTCTGGGTAATCTATTCCACTGCTTTGCCACCATCAGTATGAAAGATTTCCTCCTTATATTCAGCCTAGATCTACCTCTTTTAGTTTAAAGCCATTTCTCCTTGCCCTATTGCAACAGTCCCTGCTAAAAAGACTGTTTCCATCGCTTTTATAGGCTCCCTTTAAGTACTGAAAGACTGCAAGTAGGTCTCCCTGGAGCCTTCTCTTCTCCAGGCTGAACAACCCCAACTCTCTCAGCTTTTCCTCACAGCGGAGGTGCTCCAGCCCTCTGATCATTTTTGTGACCTCCTCTGGACCTGCCCCAATAGGTCCATGTCCTTCTTATGCTGAGGACTCCAGGTGAGGTGTCACCAAAGCAGAGTAGATGCTGCTTCATCCTCTCTGGAAGCCAAGCCCCGAGGATGCTGCGGACATCCTGAGGATGCTCCGGACACCCTGAGGGTTTTCCAGTACAGGATGCTCCAGACCCCTTGAGGATGCTCCAGCCCCGTGTCGGGAGCATCTGCCCCTCTCGGCTTGCCGCTGGCCGAGAGCAGCCGGACCCCCTCGCGGGTAGCACCCGCTCGGCTCGGCTCTCGGCAATGGGCCGACCCCTCCTCCCCGTCAGCCCGGGGGCGGGCCGGGGGCGGGCCGTCGGTCTTGAGACTGTGCCACGGCGTGGGAAAGCGCTTCAGAGAGGCTTTGCTCTGCTGCCTGGAAGGAGTTGAGCCGAGCGGAGCCGTGCCGGAGCTTCCCACACTTCCCCCTCCCTCCCCTCCCCAACCCCTCGGATCCCCCACCTCGGATTTATTTATCTCTGCCTCCACCCTGCCTGTGGCCACCATGAAGAGACCTTGCGAGGAAACTACCTCAGAGAGCGACATGGACGAGACTATAGATGTGGGGAGTGAGAACAACTACTCGGGGTAAGTGGGGCACCCCAAATCCACACACACCCCCTGGGATGGAGCAGAGCCAGGGGCAAACTTGGCTGCCCCCTGAGTGCCAAGTGGGCTCTGGGTTTGTCCTCCTTCGGGTCAACTAGCAGCTTGTTGGTAGCCTCCCCCGCAAAAATTTGTCCCCCTCTGGGTCAAACAGCAGCTCGTTAATAGCCTCCCCCAAAATATTTGTCCCTCTCCGGGTCAAACAGCAGCTTTTTGATAGTCTCTTCCCACCAAAAATGGCTCCATGGCTTTAATTGCCCAAGCATTAGAAGGATGCAGTGCTGCAGGTCATTAGCTCTGCTTAATTTGCCAGTTTCAATTAGATCTGTTCTAAAATAAATCCTGAGCAGCCAAACAACCTAAAGGAATTGGTGCCTGGTGGGAAAGGAGCTGGGGAAAGGAAGCAGAGAGGATCCACAGCAGTTCAGTGGTGGCTTCAGAGAAGCAGGGGAGTTGAGCTGTGGTGGCTGCCCAAGGAGGACAGGGAGGGGGGAACACATATCACAGCCTTTTCTCATCTGCTTCAGTGGCTAAATGAGTGTTAAAAGCTACTGGATGATGAAAGAAAAGCCTGAAAGTGTGGGGAGGGTGGCAAGAGGCTGGAGCCAGGCTCTGGTCCATGGGGACAAGCACTAGGATTTGAGGCACTCACCTAAAGATGAGGAAGAACTTTGCTGTAAGGGTGATTGAGCACTGGCCCAGGTTGCCCAGAGAGCTTGTGGAGTCTCCTTCCCTGCAGAGATTCTAAACCTATCTGGACAGTTGCTAGAGCAGGGAGGTTGGACTAGCTGACCTTTAATGTCCCTCCCAACCTCAAGCAGTCTGTGACTCTGTGAAAAGTGGATTTTGTATTCTGTTCCTGTTGCAGGACAACACAACAGCCCCAGGCTGGGCAGCTGCCTTTGTACTTGAGTATCTATTGACTCTTGCAGCAATGGGCAGGAATGTCAAAGCCTAGCTGCCAGGCAGAGGTTGTGACATCAGAGACATGTACTTAACCACTGCTGGTAGCATACAGAGATGGTTCACGTGGTTTTGGACTCAGTCCTTCAGCCTGTATTTGGTAGGCAGAGCTTTATAAGCAAGGGAAAGGAATTCAGCTGAGCTGGGCAAGTGAGCTGTCTCTAGAAATGGGACTTGATTTCCCACAGAGTGTTCTGTCAATTCAAAAGATGTCGTGGGGCAAGCAGAAATGAAACCTCTCCCTCCCTCTAAAAATACTCTGCAGTGCAAAGCACATTGTCTGAGCATTGAAAACAGCATGAGGGGGGACTGTGCATCCTTAAGAAGGTGATCCAAGAGAGCATGGCCAGAGAAGGGCAAGGAGGCTAGGGAGGGCTCTGGAGAACAAGTGTGGTGAGAAGCAGCTGAGGGAACTGGGCTTGCTTAGGCTGGAGCACAGGAGGCTCAGGGGAGACATCATCCTGTTTCCAGGAGCTTGGAGTGAGAAGGGGGTAGGTCTCTTCTCCAGGGTGAACAGTGAGAGGACAAGAGGAAATGGCCTCAAGTTGCACCAGGGGAGATTTAGATTGGATGTCAGGAGGAATTTCTTCCCTGCAAGGGTTGTTCAGGCTTGGCCCAGGCTGCCCAGGGAGGTGCTGGAGTCACCATCCCTGCAGGGGTTGAAGAAACATCTAGCTGCTCTCCTTAGGGCCATGGCTTAGTGGCATGGCAGTGATAGGGATGCTTGGACTTAAAGATCTTAGAGGTTTCCTCCAACCTTAATGATTCTGTGATTGTGATTGTGTGTCTTCAATGGGCAGTGTCAAGTTGTGCAAGCACTGACATCCTTTCCTTCTTCCCCAGGCACAGTACTAGCTCTGTCCTTCGAGCCAACTCCCCAACTACAACATCTCAGATCATGGCCAGGAAGAAACGGAGAGGGGTAGGTTGCCTTCAATTCTTTTCTTTCCCCTGGGACAATTTACATGTGTGCTCTGATGATTGTGCCCTTCAACCTTTTCTTTTTTGTTTTGGTTGCTTTTTTTTCTTTTTTTTTTACCCTAAACTTAATGTGTTTGGTTTCCTTGGGGACTAGATAATAGAGAAAAGACGCCGTGATCGTATCAACAACAGTTTATCAGAGCTGAGGAGGCTTGTGCCAACTGCTTTTGAGAAACAAGTAAGGCCCTATTTTTTATTTGGTTGTGTTTATTAATTCTGTATTTCATCTGGCAATGTGGCTTCTCTCATAAAAAAAAACCCCAAACTGGTTAAAATAATATTGCATGTGTCCTG
Organism: Bucco capensis; assembly: GCA_013396975.1. Classification (NCBI taxonomy): domain Eukaryota; kingdom Metazoa; phylum Chordata; class Aves; order Piciformes; family Bucconidae; genus Bucco; species Bucco capensis. The sequence goes on from VWZO01001272.1 coordinate 9,546, forward strand.
AGCTGCCATTTCAATCCAGTGCTTTCTTGTGGTGAAACTCTCCAAAGCATCATTCATTATAAGGCTGAAAAACATTTCCATTCTTTGACTTGGGTTTGTTGGGTTGGTTGTTTTTTTTTTGTCCCTTCAGGGTAACTCTGTTCATGTTGCCTCTGTTCTTTCGATGAATTCCAGGAGTGGTTTTGTTCCAAATGTGCTTTACTCCATAACCAAAACCAAAAGTAGCACAGCTACCCCAAACCTAGATGTCAATTTGCCTTCTGTCAATGTTTCTTAAAGATCAGCTCCTTTGCTCCCACTTTAAGAAATCTTTGTTTTTAATCGATGTTTTTCAGATGCAAACTAATTATCTGAAAAGGGAGCAGACAGTCTGGATTATTTGGGTTTAAAATCCCAGCCTGGTCAGGGCTGGCAGGGCCCTTGGAGCTCCATGTGCAGGGACAGTTGGCACTAGAGCAGCTTGCTCCCAGCCCCAACACTGCCAGGGCTGGGGCTGCCACCACCTCTCTGGGCAACCTGGCACAGTGGCTCAGCACCCTCCTGGGGAACAACTTGTGCCTGACAGCCAACTGAAATCTCCCCTCCTCAAGCTTGGATCCATTCCCCTAGTCCTAGCACTGCCTGACAGCCTAACAAGTCCTTCCCCAGCCCCTGTAGTCCCTGCTGCAGATCCTGCAAGGCCACAAGAAGGTCTTCTTGGAGCCTTCTCTTCTC
>VWZO01001272.1:13788-30701 GCA_013396975.1 Bucco capensis
CTGTGATACTGTGCCATCCACCGTGGTTATATGGTTCAGATTGGTGGATTAGCAAGCAGCTGATTTTCTTCCCCTGACCCCTTTTGAGAGGTAAAGGGTAGAAAAGAGGTAGCTGCTACTCTCTGTCTTTTTTTTATTGATGAAACTCCCAAGTTTTTTAGCCCACGGCTGCATTTCTGCTCCTCTCTGTCCAGAATTCAACTTACAATCAGTGCATGACTTGATGATCTTGGAGCTCTCTTCTGTGTGGAACAGCAGATGGTTATGGGAAAGGCTGATGTTGTTTGTGAAAGTTAACACCAAGCTGTCATAGATCACTCCTGGGTGTTAAGAGGCTTTTGCATGAGTGCATGGGAGCTTAAACTTCAGGGGTAACTTGTTTTACAAGTGGTGAAAAGAAGTTGATTGCCCTTCTTCTACCAGACACACCTCAGAAAACATGCAAAATCAGGGAGCTCTTTTTCAGCCCTAGAAATGTCCTTTGCAAAGCACCATGCAGTTGGTAGAGCTAGGCTCTCCACAGTTATGAAAGAGCAGAACTGGTCATGCTTGTGCAATGTGAAGTGGGATCCTCTGTGTGTGTGTGTGTGTGCTGTGCGTGATGGTGCCGTGGTGGTTTTGTGCTGGCATTCCACAAGCTCTGGCTCCCACGAGGGGAAAAACAACACTCAGCTGCTGAGGGAAGTGCTGGTGGTTCTGCTCCAGCCTCCCCTGTGTGACATGCAGCTCGGCTAGCCCTGCCTGACCCCTGCTTCACGCTGGCCTTTGGTCCTCTGGAGAGCTGTGGCAGCTCCCAGCACACTGATGTCTGCCCTGACAGCAGAGAGGAACCCAACTGGAGCTCTCTTTTAGTAGCAATCCTCCTATATAAGATATGTGGGGGATTATTTTATAGCTAGGTCAGATTGGGTGACCCTGCTAGTGGAGCAGAGGATGAAGTGGCTGAGATGGGAGCTGCCAGGTGGAGAGAACCCATCCTGTGCAAGCTGCTCTAGCTTCTCCTGCTCTTGCAAGGAGGTTGGACTAGATGATCTCCAGAGGTCTCTTCCAACCCCTACCATGCTGGGATTCTGTCAGCAGAGCTTCAGGGCTCTGCTGTGGCTGGACAAGCTGAATTTTGTTAGCAGCCTCAGGTCCTGTGGTCTCTTCCTTGGTCTGCCACCACTGCCATGCCTTCCCTGAGCCCAGTGTGCCAGTGGCTGTTGGTGGGAGAGGCAATGATGGCTTATACCCATAGCCACCTTCCACACCATGGGCCTCCAACTTTACCTTCTCCTTCCGACCCAGAACTAGGAGTAATCTCACAGCATGGATTAAGGAGCTTGAAGAGAAAGGGGTTTGCAAGTTAAAACCAGGCTAAGTTTAAGCCTATGTTTCTGCATGCTTAATGTGTTAAAAGAAAGCAAGCACCCACAAGAAAGATGTGGGCCAGAGGATGGTCAGGAAGATGCTCTGAGGGCTGGAGTATCTCCCTTATGAGGCCAGGCTGAGAGAGTTGGGGTTGTTCAGCCTGGAGAAGAGAAGACTCCAGGGAGATCTTGTGGCCTTCCAATACTCCAAGGGAGCTTCTAAAAGAGGGAGGGAGACTTTTTGCATGGACAGATAGTGCTGGGACAAGGGGTGATGGTTTAAACTGGAAGAGAGGAGAGTTAGAAGAGATGTTAGGAAGAAATTCAGAGGATGGTAAGACACTGGAACAGGTTGCCCAGAGAAGTTGTGGATATCCCATCCCTAGAAGCATTCAAGGCCAGATTAGATGGGCCCTAGGCAAGCTGGTCTAGTGGTCCCTGCATTGAGGGCTCGGAAGAGCTCATCCTCTTCCTCCTCACATAGAAATGAAGGACATTCCCCACAGAGGGGAATGCCTGGGGCTAGGAAAACCAGGGTGAAGTTGGTCACTGGGTGCTGAGCATGACAGAATATAAAAGCCAAGGTGGCTCTCATCCCTCCTCTGCCTTTTGGAGCTGCCTGGGCAGGCAGGCAGGCAGGCTGCTGCCTCTGAAGTGCTGTGCAGACTCCAGCACCCTGCAGCAGGTGTGGACAATGGTCTTTTGTTCAGATGGAGTGATTCTTTTGGCCTGGGGCCAGGGTGTTTTTCACTGACTGTGGAAGCAGGCAGAGGGGAGGAATCATTTGTCAAGAGCAAGTGGCTTGCTGGGACCTTGATGTGGTTTTGTTGCAGCTTAGCTGTGAGTTTAGCTTAGGCTAAGTTAAGCACCAAGGGTTGATGTAGCTCAAGTGTCCTGCAGGCAGAGCAGGTGAGGGGAGGTAAAAGCAAGTGTTCCTGCTTGCCACTGAACACTGGTGAGGGATGTGCTTGGGTTTGGGAAAGAAACAGGAAACAACAGTTTGATGACACTTTTCAGAAAAGGGAAGCCAGCAAAAGGGAGACATGGAAAAGATAACCATAAAAATCAAAACAGACTGGAGCCTGGCAGTCCCAGCTCTCATCTCCACTCTGTTTTCATTCTGGGCCACCAGAGGAGACTGAGGGAGAGCCAGGATCACCAAGGCTTTGGGACAGCTTGTCACAGAGCCAGCAGCTGAGACTCATGGGAAGCTGGTGACAACCACATCCCCCACATCTCCTCTGGGCCAGAGGCAGAGATAGAGGCTGGGAAGCCCTGGCTCAAGCTCTCAGGACTCCAAGGCTGGCTGACTCATGGCTGTGCATCAGCCCTTCTGAAGCCACCAGAGGTCCTGGAGCCTCTGGCACAGTGACAGTCCCCACACTAGGCTGGTTGGCACCTGAGCAGGTACCCTGGGGGCTTGCCACCTCTAGCCTGCCTGGCTTTTGCTTCTCAGGATGAGGAGTCAGTGCTTGCTGAGCTAAGTCCTCACCAATCTGCTGCTTGAGCCCAAGTGGCTCTTGGGTTTCCTACAGCAAGGTCACAGAGCAGGCAGGGGATGTGGGGCAAAGCCTGAATGTGCCCAAGTTAATTCAATAATGCAGGAGAGCAGTGCTAGGAAGGCTCTTCTCTTGCTTGGAAGGTGGTAAAAGTGCTAGCAGCTATTGAGGTGATTCCATGCCAGAGAGTGCAAGGCCTAATGCAGATGTTACATTAGATATGCATTCCTTCATAATAAGGGCACTTGATCTTTATATACTAACAGACATCAGAGTCAGACATACCTTAAACATTTGCACTGAAAGCAAGAAGGGGGGGGAAAAAAACCCAAACCACCCTACCAGCTTGGGAGTGGATAGGACATTCTCCCCCCACCAAGGAGCTTTGCTTTTAAGCTAAAAGAGGAAAATTCCTCAAACAGGAACAGGGTTTTGTAGCTGACGAGCTGCAACTTGAGCACTAGAGTTGATGCTGGACTCCTTTTAGAAAGGGCATAGCTTTTCATGTGCCTTTAATAAGACTTTTTTGTTGTTGTTGTTTCAATGCTTTTTTATCCCAAGCCTGTAGAGCTCCAGTTGCTGTTTGTTACAATACCTCATGGGCCATATGACTGTCAGTCTTCCATCTCCTCATTAGCAGTGGCATTACATAAAACATTGGGATTGGGGTTTTTTTTCCCCCCCTAAAGCTTTTTAGTTTGTGTGTGTGTGTGAGTGCAGAGTCATGACAAGCTGGTTTCAGTTTGCAGTTAAGTGACACCGTATGTCACATTGTCTCCAAGGCTGTGTGAAGGGGATGGGACCTCAGCAGCAGTTACAACAACTGTCTCACCATGTCAAGAAAGGGTTGGAGAGAGCATTCTGATGAATGCCAGCGTAGGGAAGCAGAGGCAGGGTTGGACATGCAAGCTCTCTGATCTCCAGCTTGTTTCTTTGTGTGGATAAAAGCCTCATACACACACACAGAGGATCAAAACTGCACTGCAGCAGCTTGCTGAGGAATTTCAGGAGAGGCATCGTGTGTCTTTTTAAGTCTCACAACTACTTAGGGACTTAATGCTTTTCATTTGCACGTTGTCTGCAAAACCAACTGCAGCCTATTGCATTACAGGGATGGTCACCCAAATCATTTACAGCTCAGAGAACAAGCTTTTTGTGCTGCAAGCCTTAACCCCTAAATGGGAGATCTGGTGGCTGAGTGAGGACAGGGAGTTAGCTGTGTCACCTCCACACTTGTCAAGGGTTAGTGCTGGGCCAAGCACTAATCCAGGGACAGATATTCTCTGTTATCCTCTTTTCCCCCACTCCAGGGAGGAAAAGGGGAAATTTACAGAAAGAGAGACTTGTGGATTAGAAAGGAAATTTACACTACTTGAATGAAAATAGTAACAAGGAAATTATATATAAAATCAATTAAATCAATAGCACATCCAAACCCCCTTTGATGGTAATTCCCTCACCAGTGATGCTGTAGCAGGAGGACTCAGCAGCAGCCAGGACTCAGGCTCAGGGACTGCATCCTGGAACTGAGGAACTCTTGGATTAAGATCAAGGCAGAACAGGTCAGAGTCTTGCAACATCAGAGCTGGGCTTCTGATCCTCACCAGGAGAGTTATTCTTGGATCAGGACTGAAGGCAGAACAGAGTCCTGTAGCAGCAGAGCTGGGCTTCTGATCCTCACCAGGCTCAGGTGCTCAACCTTCAGGGAAAGTGCAGACCTAAACCTCTGCTTTTTTGTACTGGCTGTTAATTAGATGCTAAATAACTTAATCCTGCACCTGCCTTGCTTGGGTCTTAGGCTTTATGGAAGAGACCCAAGGCCCAAGCTTGGTGTCAAAGTTTCAGGGACTGAATATGATGGATATGGCATGGAATCTGTTTAGCCTGGAAAAGAGAAGGTTGAGGGGAGACCTCCTGGCTCTCTAGAACTACCTGAAGGGAGGTTGTAGAGAGGCAGGGACTGCTCTGTTCTCCCTAGTGGAGAGTGATAGGACAAGGGGAAATGGATGGAAATTGCACCAGGGGAGGTTCAGGCTAGACATGAGGAGGAATTTCTTTGCTGCAAGGGTTGTGAGCCATTGGAACAGGCTGCCCAGGGAGGTGCTTGAGTCCCCATCCCTGGAGGTGTTTAAGAGACAGGGAGATGTTGCATTGGGAGGCATCATTTAGCAGGTTGCTAGGGCTAGGACAAAGGCTGCACTGATGATCTGCAAGGTCTCTTCCAGCTGGAACTGTTCTAGGATTCTATGATTCTACCCTAGGAGAACACTCAAGACATCTTTCCCTTCCCCTTGCAGGTTATTTTGATGCCCATTCCCTCGCCATGGATTTCATGAGCATTGGCTTCCGGGAGTGCTTGACAGAAGTGGCCAGGTACCTGAGCTCGGTGGAAGGCCTCGACACCTCCGACCCTCTGCGTGTGCGCCTCGTCTCTCACCTCAGCACCTGTGCCTCTCAGCGGGAAGCGGCTGCCATGTCCTCCTCCATGGCTCACCACCACCACCATCACCACCACCACCTCCACCACCCCTTGCACCCTCACCACTGGGCAGCAGCCTTCCAGCACCTGCCCGCTGCCCTGCTGCAGCCCAACGGACTCCACGCTTCGGACGCTGCCTCTCCATGCAGACTCTCCTCGGATGTGCCCCCGCACGGCTCCGCTTTGCTCACCGCCACCTTCGCCCACGCCGATGCTGCCCTCAGAGTGCCTTCCGCAGGCAGCGTGGCTCCCTGTGTCCCTCCTCTCTCCACCTCCCTCTTGTCCCTCTCAGCTACCGTTCACGCCGCAGCAGCGGCAGCTACGGCTGCTGCCCAGAGCTTCCCCCTCTCCTTCACCGGTGCCTTCCCCATGCTTCCCCCCAGTGCAGCTGCAGCTGTGGCTGCGGCCACAGCCATCACCCCCCCGCTGGCTGTATCGACCACCAGCAGCCCTCAGCAGGCTGGCAGTGGGGGTAGCACTAAACCCTACCGACCTTGGGGGACTGAAGTTGGGGCCTTTTAATTCCCCTCTCTCCCAGCCTGCTCTGGCTCCTTCCTCTCCCTCGGCACACACACCCCTCAAAGCCCCACACTGACCTTCAGGACTTGATGTGTCCTTCACGCTCGACCTTCACCCAACGAGGTGCCAGCAAGACCACTGAGGAGTGGCACAGTTATCCTTCTCATATCAGGCATCACAGAGGACACAGGGTGATTGATACCTTCTTCTTCTTCAGTTTGTTCTGCTGGAAGCACCTTGAGGGAGCAGCAGAAGCCATGTCAGCGTGTAGAGGTTTCCTGGGCAATAGGTAGAGGTTAGAACTAATGATTCTCCAGCTATGCAGAGAGGTGAGGGCTCACACCTCCTGGGTCTCCCCAGGCTAGAAAGAGAGGTCCAGTTTCATAAGTGCCTGATATTGAATCAATAATAAATAATAAAAGCTATATATATGTGTTCTGCTAAAATAAATAACACTGCACAGGTATGGAAATGGCATGGGAGAGAGGAGAAATCCTGCATGCAGCTTCAGAGCAGGGATCACTTTCCAGGCAAGAGCATGCTCATGAAGAGGAGATGGGGGGTTGGTTTGTTTTTTTGGGTTTGGTTGGTTGTTGGGGTTTTTTTTAGCCAAAAGATTGTCACAAAAGAATGTTCCCCTTGACAGGCCTAGTCCTCTCTTCCTTCGTTCACCTTCTTTGTAGAGGCTTGCCAACTTGTGACATCTAGCCTAGCACTGGTAAAAGCACTTCTCTGCTCAGGGCTGGGATTAAGGAAGCTTTCAGCAGTGCCTGTGAGCCTTGGGGCACCCTTTTTTGGGGGGGGGATGGCTTAAATATGGTGCTAGCTCCTATCTGCACAGAGAATGAAGTCATCCTGCACCCAGAAGCAACCACCTCTTTCAAGTGTGCACACTTGGATCTGCTTGATTCACACCAACACAAAAGACTCAGTGATGGAAGAGTTCAAATTAACTTATTTAGCTGTATTTGGACATTTATTTTTTTTTTAGCCAGTTTTGGGATCTCTCTTCTTTTCCAAGTTCTACAAGAATGCTCACTCTGGGTATGAATGAAGTTATGGTAGGGCTAATTGTTCAATTGGCTATTAACAAGCCAACATTGTAATGTGGGTTTGATTCCAAACCAAAAAAATGAATGTATTGAAGGGAATGTGAGTAAATTATTTTGTCAATACCCAGACAACTTAGTGCTGCAGAAAATGGTTTGCTTTCTTTTTTTTATGACAGTGACTTAAAATAACCTAAGTATTTTAATACATCCAGTCAAGAACTAGAGATTTTATGTGAAAAAAATGAAAATAAAAGGAAAACATGGCATGTATTATTATGCACTTGATTTCTCTGCTGTGTGGAGAAAGCAATAAGCAGTCAGAATGTTAAACATTATGCAAAATATACTTTAAAATATTTGTTTTAAAAATACTGTACCTAGTTGGTCTTTATATGCATTACTTTGTTAACCTTTTTTTCTATGCAAAAGTCTTTACATATCACTAATTAAACAAAGTCCTTTTTGACTGTGTTTTATGGATGATTTGTTGCTGGTTTATTTTTGCTCCAGAGAGGATTCAGGAGCTGCTGACGAAAGGCTGAGGGAGCTGGGCTTGTTGAGGCTGGAGCAGAGGAGGCTGAGAGGAGACCTTCTCCCTGCAGAGCAGGAGCCCAAGGGAGGCTGGCAAGAGGCTGGAGCCAGGCTCTGCTCCATGGGGCCAAGCACTAGGCCAGCAGGCACTGGGCACAAACTGGAAGGCAGCAAGTTGCACCTCAAGCTGAGGCACAACTTGATGCTAACAGATCAGAGCTAAGAGGTTGTTACCCCAGAGCAAAGCTCTTTCCTTGGCATAACCAAGATCCAAACGAGAGGACTCATGGCTGTGCACCTGCAACCTTGGCTGTCAAAGACAAATGGACCAGCAGGAAGAAAAAAAGTTTGTCATTTATATCATGTAGAACTAGATCACAGCACAAGAAAGTTTGGAATTTATATCATTTAGACCTTTTGACATGTATATCCTTTAGACCTAGATCACAGCATGAGCAGGCAAAGCAGGCTCCTTGCTCAACAGCAAGCAGCTGGCTTGAACTAACTATTCAATCTTCAATTGCACTTATCAAGAGGCTCAAAGGAGGTTGTGCAATTCCCCGGAATGTTTTCCTGAAGAGAAAAAAGAACCCTAAACACCAATTCTGTCACTCAGCATTAGCAGGCTGGAAACCTTAGCCCTCAGCCGTGCAAATCAAAAGCACTCAGGCTGCTGTAGCTGTGCTTCTGCCACACAGCTCCAAGAGGAGGTTATTAGCTGAGAGAGGAGACAGGGAAGTGAGGGGCAGTGCTGCCTTTGTCCAAAATTCCCTTCTAAAGGATGTGAGGTCAAGTCTGAGTGTAGGTATCCTGCCATGGCCATGCTCCATCAGCTGCCTTGGCCTCACCTGGATCACTGCTATTCCCTGTGACACACAGCAGGCAGCACCACCAGCCAGAGCATGTGTTGTAATATCAATGTAGAGTCTATTTTCCTGCCTTTTGAGGAGGGAATTGGCACCTCCCAGCTCCATTTTCCTGCCAGCAAGACAAAGATTAGGCAGTGCATAATAAGGTTGTCAGGATGGTTTACTAAAATGGGATGAATCAGAAGAGCACATGAGGAACAAAGCCTGGAAAAGCAGAAGGTAATGATTGATTGTAGCCACAAGGCAGGAATAAAAAGAGTCTAGAAAGCAGATTTTTCAGCAGAAGTGAAAAAGTTGAGGCTTTTAAAAGGATCAGAGCTTTCATGATTTCATGATCAGAGCACTTCTTAACAGGACATGGCAATTGCTGCCATAAAAGGACTAGTGGAAAATGGTCCTTGGGCAGTATTATCTAGATCTGTGTTTGGTAATTAAATCTGCATTTGACTTTCCTTGCCATCACCTTCAATAAAATGCCCTGTTTTGCATAAAATCATTTCTCTTAGAGCACGATTCAGAGTGAATTTACCAACTGTAGTTCTAAGAGGTTTAAAATCAGGTTGTTATGGGGTTTTTTTGTAGTTTATCTTACTTACTGTGTTGACTCTATACGCAGGAAAGAGATTTACAGTTAGGTTTGAAGACAGCATTATTTCACAAAGAGGATCTTGGGGACAAATAAGAGGAGGAGGAAAAAAATCTGGAGAAGGGATTGTGTGCCCTGAAAGCTTTTTTCCCCCTTCTATCTCCAGCAGTTTAATAAACACTTGGCCTTGTTTGTGTACTTTGACTGCCATGGTGACAACAGCACTTGTGTCCCAGCACAGGCTGCTCCCATGGCTCACCAGCCTTGGGAGTCTGGGAGAGAAGGGAATGAAAGCAGCTCCTTCTTGTCTTCCCAGGCTGCTGATGCCCTGGCATCTTGACCTGGGATGCAGAAAGTCTCTTTTGCCTTGGTGCACAGAGTTTCTGCATGCTCAAGCTCTACAGGTGAAAAGCAGAGGTGCTGCTGGCCCCTGAGGGAGGAGCTGTGAGGATAGGAGCACCTGGTCCTTCCTCACTCTAGCAATGGCATATTCATCAAGGTAGAAATGCCACAGGTAGGCAGAGGTGTTACAAAATCCAAGAGCTACTCCTGATAAGCCTTTGTGACTTCTCTTCTTTAAATGCTCCACTTTGAAGGACAAGCTTGTCAAGGAAGACTCAAGGAAACACCTTGCATATGATCTGGCGTAGGAGCAGCTTGGTCTGCGCATGAAGTTGGCTTCATCAGCAAACACAAAGCCTTCATTATTCCACTGGAATTCAAGAGGGATGATGTTACCCTGTGGAATTGAAGCAGAAAGCTTTGGAGCAGGGGCAGGGATGGCAGAGACAGGAGCAGGCTGCCACCTCGTGGCATGCTGCAAGGAGATGTTCCTCAAGCAGCTCCGGCTCCTTGCCCTGAAGAGGACAGCATGAAGTTGGGCTTGTTTATGTCCACCAGACAATGCTGTCGCCACAATGTCCTGGGAACAGAATAAATCCGATGGGTGCATGACTGGGTGTCCTTCAGAGAGGAGAAAATATGCCTTTGGGGGAGGGAAAAAATGGGAGCTTTCATTTTCTAGAGAGTCTTTTGGTTGTAAAAGTGATGCAAAATGTGCTGTTGACTCCCAGGCAAGATATGTGATGTAAGACTAGAAAAAAGAAGTGAAATGAAGCACAGAAACATTAAAGTTGGAGACGATTCTATGGGTGTCCATGGGCAGTTTTGAGAAGGGATAACTTCCAGACAGGGGCTTCCCCTGGGCAAGCTTCTCCTGCCCCACACCTGCGCTGGGTGCTGAGACTTCAAACACTCACTTCACACATGACTCCTCCAGAAGGCCAAGGGCATCTTCCAGCTGAAAGGTGTGGAAAGGAAAGGTGTGGTAAGGAAAGGTGAGAGGAGAGGGAGAGGAGAAGGAGAGGAGAAGGAGAGGGGAGGGGAGGGGAAAGGAAAGGGGAAAGGAGAGGAAAAATATTAAGAACACAAAACGAACTTCCCTGACCGGGAATCGAACCCGGGCCGCGGCGGTGAGAGCGCCGAATCCTAACCACTAGACCACCAGGGATCTGTGTAATTCTCTTTCGACTCTTTCGACTCTTTCGACTCTTTCCTTTAGAGGTAAGCACATAACCCACATCACGACACGTTCGCACCCCAATGTTTTATTGTTATCTCTGCTTTGTGCTCCCGCCCTCTGGGTCATACCAAGTCCCGGAGCAGCTATGTGTAGACAAGGATGTTGCATTCCGCCCCACGGAAGGAGAGTGGGAGCAGTGGCTGTGTGCGGACAGGAGGAGGCGCCTCAGGCCGTGGGCGGGAGGCTGTACGGCTGAGGGAGGCCGGGCGGGATGGAGGCCCCAGCCCTCCCCTGCCGTCTGTGCTGCGGGGCACGAGCGGGAGGAGGTGAGAGGGGCCGAGGGCAAGGTGGGGTTGGGCTTCCCTCCTCCTGCTGCCGGGGCACTTCCCGCTGGCCCGGGTCGCTGTTTGTTAGCCCTGGGCGGGAGCGGGGCTGCGAGAGGATGCGTTTCGCAGAGTGGTTTAGGTTGGAATGGGTCCCCAGAGGTTACTATTCCCCCCTCCCTGCTCCAGCAGCTTCCCTCCAGCCCAGCACTCAGCATTGGCTCCAGGTGCCTTTGCAATCTCTGCAGGGAAGAAGACTCCACAAGCTCTCTGGGCAACCTGGGCCAGTGCTCAGGCAGCTGCCAGCAAACAAGTTGTGCCTCAGTTTGAGTTTGAGTTGTGCCCTCCCTTGGGCTCCTGCTCTGCAGGGAGAAGGTCTCCTCTCAGCCTCCTCTGCTCCAGCCTCAACAAGCCCAGCTCCATCAGCCTCACTTCTTATAGAATCATAGAATCCTAGAACAGTTCCAGCTGGAAGAGACCTTAGAGATCATCAGAGCAGCCTTTGTCCTAGCCCTAGCAACCTGCTCAATGATGCTCCCAATGCAACATCCACCTGGCTCTTAAACACCTCCAGGGATGGGGACTCAAGCACCTCCCTGGGCAGCCTGTTCCAATGGCTCACAACCCTTGCAGCAAAGAAATTCCTCCTAATGTCTAGCCTGAACCTCCCCTGGTGCAATTTCCATCCATTTCCCCTTGTCCTGTCACTCTCCACTAGGGAGAACAGAGCAGTCCCTGCCTCTCTACAACCTCCCTTCAGGTAGTTAGAGAGAGCCAGGAGGTCTCCCCTCAGCCTTCTCTTTTCCAGGCTAAACAGGCCCAGATCTTCTTGAACAATAGGTATGAATCTGTGATGGCTTTGTTTTGGTAATGTTTCTATGTGAAGAGTGAAAACTTGGCCCTTGATGGAGATGACATCTGCATGAGCATTTTTTCCTCTGGCATGTTGATTTCATGAGTGAGGTAGATCTGTGAGCTCTAGTAGAAAAAGCAATTTTCCTTGTGTAAGCAGTGTCCGTAAGACAGAAGATTTGTTTTACAGAAGTTCTTAAATCCTTTGTCTCTAAAACACAATCTATAAGAAATCTTTTCCATGTTAAGAGAGCTAAGCTTCAGACTTCATGCTTGTGAGCTTTGCAAATATGTCTTGGTTTATCTTTAAAAGCTTTAGAGCCTGAAAGCAAACTTTAGGAGACTTCTTGCTTCAGGGATGTACTCAGGAGGTTTGCGTGTTTGCTTTCCATCTCACCAAAGTCCCCGTGGTTTCTTTCATCCTAAATCCTTCAGAGTAGTAGGCTTGAACAAAACGTGTATCTTGATTGTGATGGAGCTCTCTTTGGTCCAGTGTGAGGGATGTTAGATTAGACACAGTCAGATATCTTACAGACTGCAAGAACTGCACTTGATGTGTCTAATGATAGCATCTTCTTTTATAAGAACAGGGCATTTCAGTCCTTAAGGAGTGGAGGAGGCAGAGCACAGCTCAAACTGAGGCACCACAAGGGCCTGAGGCCACTGCAAAGACAGGGATGTGGTTAGATGAGAGAGGTCATCAGGTCCCAGCAGGTAATCTGTGCCCCTCACTGAAGAGCAAGGCAAGGTGGGACCTGGTTTCCTCCAACTCTGAGCCAAGGGAAAATTTGCCAGTGCAAATACAGTGATGATTTTGGCCCCAGAATCTGCAAGGAACACCAACAGATATTGAGATGATTCTATACCACAGAAAGTGAGCTAGCTTTAAAGGAGTTTGCATGCTTCACTAGCTCCATGGTCTCATGGTTAAAAGCATAGGCTTCCCCCACCCTGGGGGCTTCTCAGGTGGGTTTTGGAGGGGTGGCAATCTCTGTGCTTCTATAGCTGGGATGTTTCCAGGGATGGGGCATCCATCACCTCTCTGGGCAACCTGTGCCAGTGTTTCACCACCCTCAGTGTAAAATAGTCCTTCCTTGTATCTAGTCTAAATCCACCCTAGCTTAATTTAAAACCATTTCCCCTGGTCCTATTGCTGTGCTGGACAATTAGCAAGTTATTTTCAAGATGTATAATGGATCACACCAAATGGAAGGGGTTATTAATTACAGCTGTAATTAAAACTCTTGTGTATGTGCTAGAGAAATTCCAATGAAAGAAGAAATCCTGGATGTGAAACCAAGTTGGGGAGTGGGGAACTGACCATGAAAGCACCAGGAAACTAGTACTGAGTCATATGCTGGTTAGTTATATTTAGAAATGCCTTTCTTTTCTGTACATGTCATGTGCACAGGCAAAAGATGATGCTTCTTCTCTGGCTTCCTTTATCTGACAGAGAGCTGCAGCAGTGACACTGTCAGCAATTCAGCCTCCTCCCAGCAGCAGAAACAGCCAGTGCCTGTGCCTGCAGCCCTGAGATGCTAGCTGCAGAAGAATGATCTTCCTGAAAGCACCAGGGAAGGAATGGCAGAGGCTGATGCTTCTTCTCACTTAACACAACAGCACAACCGAGTGAGTAACCTTCAGTGTCAGAGGCACTGACATCCAGCACTCCAGACTTTGGTATGGGAAGCTGAATTGGGGAGCCTGCAAAATCAGAGTAATCTCTTTCAATGCAAGCTTGAGGAGGGGAGATTTCAGTTGGCTGTTAGGCAGAAGTTGTTCCCCAGGAGGGTGCTGAGCCACTGTGCCAGGTTGCCCAGAGAGGTGGTGGCAGCCCCAGCCCTGGCAGTGTTGGGGTAGCTGCTCTAGTGCCAGGGGTTGGAACTAGATGACCTTTAAGGTCCCTTCCAACCCTGACAATTCTCTGATTCTAAGCTGTAAAGCAGCATGCAATTCAATTGTCTGTTCCATCTGAATATATCACTTATTATTCCTTTAATTTGCCATGTTAATTGAGGTGTGACAGGAGGCTTACTGTGTAAAAATGAGTAAGTAACATCAAAGTCATGTGCTAATTTACTGGAAGTATATAATTCAGGTAGGTATGTGAGTACAAATGGTCTTTAGTACCTTGGGTACATGCCTCAGCAGCAGTGCAACTCCTTGATTAGCACAGAAGCTGTAAGTGATCTTTATAGTTGTGTGTAATGTGTGTATTTATCACTCCTCTGTTTACTCACCTATGTGTTTGATCTGGAAAGTCTTGGCATTGGCATTTCTCCTTTCACTTATCTGTAAACTCTACTTCATCCCAGCTTCAGAGAGGTGAAGAAGGGAGGGGAGGAAAAAGGTGATGCACAGCTTTTTGCTGTTTCATGTTTTATTTCCTTGTATGGTCAGAATGGTTACTGAACTGTTAGAATGATTTTCTGGGGAAAAAATGCTATACCTTATATTTCTTATAAGTTTTCATGATAACAATGTTATTTTGGGAACAAGCTCTGGTAAATCTCAAAAGGCTTTGTCCAAATGTTACAGCACTTCTGATTCTCCTAGCTCCAGGACTATTCTCCAAGTAGTTGCTCTCTCTCTTCTTGTAGTTGGATTTCAATAGAGCTAGAGGGCAGACTGAGAGAATTTGCAGTGTCATGGCCTCCAGTTGCAGCAGGGGAGGTTTAGATTAGATCTAAGGAGGAATTTCTTCCCTGAAAGGGTTGTTAAATCTTGTCCCAGGCTGCCCAGGGAGGTGCTGGAGTCATCATCCCTGCAGGGATTTAAGAAACATCTAGCTGCTCTCCTTAGGGCCATGGCTTAGTGGCATGGCAGTGATAGGGATGGTTGGACTTGATGAGCTTAGAGGTCTATTCCAACCTTAATGAGTCTGTGATTTTGTCATGTCCTCACACTGTGCTGACAAGTCACAAGAAAGATCCTGAAGAAAAATGGGGGAAGAACTCACCAGCAATATTCTTATAACTAATTTTGTAAGTTTTTGTATTGTTTTCCTTGAACTTCTGTTCTTCCCCTGACACTGTGTTTGATCCAGCAAGACTCATGTCAGTTTTCTCCTCTTAGCTTATGTTAAAATGTATGTGATTCTGAGCTCAACAAAATACCTTAGCTGAATCAAACAGGACTTTTTAATCCTCTTTTCATGTATATGAGCAAATTGCTTTCCTTCTGGTATGCTCTGATCACTTATTAGGGGAGAACTTCCTCTTAAAGTTTCAAGCTGTGGTCTCTTTCTTGGGTGAAACTTGTAGGAATTTTCCGTACCTCTGTCCAATTGAGTTATATCTTGAGAATCAAGAGGATTGAGAATCCTACTTGTTAGGCTGTCAGGCAGTGCTAGGACTAGGGGAATGGATCCAAGCTTGAGGAGGGGAGATTTCAGTTGGCTGTTAGGCAGAAGTTGTTCCCCAGGAGGGTGCTGAGCCACTGTGCCAGGTTGCCCAGAGAGGTGGTGGCAGCCCCAGCCCTGGCAGTGTTGGGGCTGGGAGCAAGCTGCTCTAGTGCCAGCTGTCCCTGCACATGGACCTAGAGGAGCTGCAAGGGCCCTGCCAGCCCTGACCAGTCTGGGATACTGTAATCAATTCAAAGTTAGAGGGTTAGTTGAGGACACTCAGAAAACTCATCATTACATAAACTGAAGGAACCAGGCTGAAAATAGCAGTGTCTTCTTTCAGAAGTCAGCCCCTAGTGCATGGCAGGATCAAGCAGAGCCTCAATTATGCAGAGAAGCCTGCCTGTATGGAACCTGTTCTGTGACTACTTCCTGGTCAATTATTCTAAGAGTAATTGGGAGAACCAGGATGAGTGATAATGGAGGAAGAAAAGATTGATGTCACCTTTATTTTTGTACCTTTTCCATACTGGACTGTCATGGTGTTCAATTTGGAAGTGATCAAAAAGGCAAGCTTCCATTTAATCTCCATTAAAATAGTTCAATCAGTGCTAAAACAAATTTGCCCAATCCTGAAATGAATGAGCAACATGAACTTAACCTCATGCAGTTCAACGAGGGCAAGTGTAGAGTCCTGCACCTGGGAAGTAATCACCCCATGGAGCAGGATAGGTTTGGGGTTGAGCTGCTGGAAAGCAGCTCAAAATAGAAGGAGCTGGGAGTGCTGCTGGACAGGAAGTTCCCCATGAGCCAGCAATGTGCCCTTGTGGCCAGGAAGGCCAATGGTTTCCTGGGGTGCATGAAGAAGAGTGTGAGCAGCAGGTCCAGGGAGGTTCTTCCCCCCCTCTACTCTGCCCTAGTGAAGCAACATTAAGGATTACTGTGTCCAGTTCTGGGCTCTCCTGTTCAAGAGAGACACAAGAAACTCCTGGAGAGAGTCCTGTGGGAGGTACAAAGATGCTGAGAGGATTGGAGCATCTGTGGCAGGAGGAAAGGCTGAAAGCCCTGGGGCTGCTTAGCCTGGAGAAGAGCAGAGCCAGAGGGGATCTTACCAATGCTTATCAATGTCTGATGGGTGGGTGTCAAGAGCATGGGGCAGACTCTTTTCAGTGGTGCCCAGTGATAGGACAAGGAGCAATAGGAAATAACTAGATCATAGGCAATTCCACCTAAACATAAAGAAGAACTTTGCTGTGAGGATGCCAGAGCTCTGGCCCATCAATCCAGCCTGGCTAAATCCCTCTGGAGAGCCTCGCTACCCTCATGCAGATCAAGCCACCCAGCTTGGTGTTATCTTCAACTGAGGGTGCACTCAAACCCCTTGTCCTGATCATCAATAAAGATATTAAACAATATCTCAATACTGAGCCCTGGGGAAAGTTTATGCAGGTTTCTGCCCATCTTCAGGCTTTTGAACAGGAGAACTGGGGATTTCATGGTGTTACCATACCATAGGCCTCTTCCTGAGCTTTCCAGTCTTTCAGAGCTGATTACTGACCAAAGGATGGAAGCAGAAGCCAGATCTTGTTTAGGCAAACCTCTAGAAGGGTTAGCTGGAGTTACCTCAGGTAAGGCAAAGGAGTTTCTGGTACCTGTGGTGGGTTTGGTGTTGGGGGAGGCATGGGCTGTTGCCTGCATGCTGACGGAGTGGTAACAGCAGATCATTTCTGCAGGGTTTTTGTGTTCTCACGATTCGAAAGGCTTTGGTGAACCTCCATTTTCCAACCTGGTTGTTTTGGTTTAGTACAGCCCTTGTGAAAACTCCCCAGAGGAACAACCAAGCGCTTAGCCTTTATGGACAGACACATCGCACTCGGCTGCTCTTAGCTCCGAAAACAGACTCCTTTCCCCAGCACAGGCCTAGGAAAAACCGCTCTCCTCTCTCCCGTCCCACTACTCCGCTCCAAGGACCTTCACAGCCAGCCGATC
>VWZO01001272.1:39147-50234 GCA_013396975.1 Bucco capensis
TGGAGCCCTCCCTGGAGCTTCGTTCGCCAAGCCTAGCCATACATACATACATTGCAGATATCCAAGATATCCTCCCATCAGTCTGTACTGATATGGAAATACATTCACACTCTGCATATATGATTTAATTACTAAAGTTGGGGACCTGTCAAATGTTGAGGTATCAGAAGAGAAACTGTAGGACTGATCTGCTGGAACCTCCCAGAGCAGATTGCATCAATCAAGGCTGATAGGTGTTAACAAAATCATGCAAGTGTTTCTTAAACCCAGACCAAATCAATGGGACAGGGCATGTATTTTACTTGAAAATCAAGATCATCTCAGCCACAGAAAGAAGAAAGAAAGGTTGAAATATAAGTTAGTGAGTTATAAAATCTGCTTAATGCTAAGCATGACTGATCCAGTCACAAAAAGGCATGCCTTTTAACTCCCTAAAACACCCCTTCAAGTATCTCAATGAAGTTTTGCATTATGCAGAACCATTTAAGATAAGTTTTAGAGGAAATTTCAGAGTCTTTGATAACTTTTCGCACAAGCTGCTGTTAAGAAAATCTAGCAGTCATGAGGTGAGCTGCAAAATTCTGCCCTGGTGTCTTTTTTACAGAAGCAAGCAAGCGTGGCAGGCATGAAGAGGTCATAGAATCACAGACTTGTCAGGGTTGGAAGGGACCTTGCAGCTCCTCTAGGTCCATGTGCAGGGACAGCTGGCACTAGAGCAGCTTGCTCCCAGCCCCAACACTGCCAGGGCTGGGGCTGCCACCACCTCTCTGGGCAACCTGGCACAGTGGCTCAGCACCCTCCTGGGCAACAACTTCTGCCTAACAGCCAACTGAAATCTCCCCTCCTCAAGCTTGGATCCATTCCCCTAGTCCTAGCACTGCCTGACAGCCTAACAAGTCCTTCCCCAGCCCTCTTGGAGCCCCTGCAGATCCTGGAAGGCCACAAGAAGGTCTCCTGGGAGCCTTCTCTTCTCCAGACTGAACAATCCCAACTCTGTGAGCCTGTCCTCAGAGGAGAGGTGCTCCAGCCTCTGAGCATCCTCATGGCGCTGCTCTGGACACACTCCAGAAATGAAGGTGTCAGATTGTTTTCAGACTGCTGCAGCAATGTTTTTGTTGACTACTCAGGTGCCCTGGTTTCAAAGCTCACTTGGCATAGAACCCTACCTGTTAGTAGTTTGCACTGGTTTGTAACCAGTTTGTGTTTAGCAATAGCAGCTGAGTTCCACAGAGGAATAGATTGTGCCTTCTGGAAGCTGCATCTGGTGATGCTCAGCTGCCAATCAATCACAGAATCCCAGTATGTCAGGGGTTGGAAGGGCCCCACAAAGCTCATCTAGTGCAACCCCCCTGCCAGAGCAGGAGCACCTAGACCAGCTCACACAGCAATGTGTCCAGGCAGCTCTGCAATGGCTCCAGACAAGGAGACTCCACAGCCTCCTGGGCAGCCTGGGCCAGTGCTCTGGCACCTGAACTGCAAACAAGTTCCTCCTCAGCTTAATCCTAAACCTCCTGTGCTCCAACTTGCTCCCATTGCCTCTTGTCCTACCATTGGATGCCATGGAGCAGAGCCTGGCTCTCTCCTCCTCACACTCACCCTTCCCATATTTCTAAGCATTGCTGAGGTCTCCTCTCAGTCTCCTCTTGTCCAGGCTGCAGAGACCCAGCTCTCTCAGCCTGTCCTCCTAGGGCACATGCTCCACTCCTTTCAGGATCTTGCTGGCCCTGGGCTGGACTCTCTCCAGCAGCTCCCTATCCTAATGAGGATAGGTTAATGAAGGCAGGTTAAATCTGGGTCTTTTCCTCTCTTGACAGCTCTCCCTGGTGATGTGGAATTTCTGGTAGCTTCTTTTTTTCCCCCCTCCTTCTTCTGTGTGAAACATGACAGCTTGACTTAGTGGCTCCAAGTCTCCTCCTCTGGGGAGTCCACTGGAGCTGAATCAAGTTGTGGTCTTGTGATTCTGCTTCTGGAGCAGAAATGTTTTTGTTGCATTG
The DNA here is from genome assembly GCA_013396975.1 of Bucco capensis. NCBI lineage: Eukaryota > Metazoa > Chordata > Aves > Piciformes > Bucconidae > Bucco > Bucco capensis. The sequence continues at coordinate 41,142 of VWZO01001272.1, forward strand.
GTTCTCATTGATTTGATTTGATTTGAACTTTGTGGATGTGGAAAGGCTGTTGCAGAGCCAGGTGGTGAGTGGAAGGTGATCGAAGCTTAGCTTGACCTTACTGCATTAGTAGGGAATATAAATGCTTGAGCTGTCAGCCTGCTACACCTCTGTAGTGGGGATAATAATCCCCTCCTCAACATTGCGGCCAGTTCCTCAGGAGAAAGGGTGTTTGTTTCCTTTTTACCTAGCTTATCTCCACATCTTCACTGTCCTTGAGAGTCCAGCCTGTACAAAAGCCACATCAAACCTCTCTCTCCATTTGCAGACAGAGAAATTGTGATACCCTGCTGTGTTTCATCTGAACAAAAAGTCCAGAAATGTTGCTTCTGCATAGAAATTTAGATTCAGTCCCTTTAATTTCTGCATTTTGAATTATTTGGGGAATTGAAGAGTTAAAAAAAAAAAACCCATGACAGGCTTATTACTTGAAAGGTCAGTGGAGCTGTGTGCCTAAAGAAGGATTATTCACCTAAGGAAAGGTTGAGTCATCAAGGTGGAGAAGCTCTTCTAGGTTAGTTTAGCACCCTTTGGTTGTGTCTAATGAACTGGAACATCTTCATGTTGTGGGAACAACCTTACATGGTAATTATAAAGCAGCTAGAGAATTGCATTCAAATAATCCTCTATTTATCTTAAGGCAGCTTTAGAATAAACAACTTTTTGGTCTGTTCTGCTGAATCTAACTTCATGTAATTAGTTAGTCTGTGCTGTGTTTTATTGTAGGGCTTTCCTGAAAGCTTCCTATCTCACTTGAAGCCTGAAGGAAAGACTGAAAAGGTTGTATCTTCCTCTCCTCTTTGTTACCTTGCTTCTCCAGATGCTGTAGAGGTTACTCTGAAACCTTTCTCTGTCTTCTTCCTCAAGTCTCCCCTCCTCAAGCTTGGATCCATTCCCCTAGTCCATAAACCAAGAAGATGCTTGGTATAAACTATTTAACAGCTTGCACACCTTCCAGGGTGTTAAAATTTGCTGCTACTCTTTGAGTTACCTGCTTTGCACTCTTTTTCTTCCTCTGCTGGAGAAACTGGTGCCAGTACCTTTGGTTTTTGTGTCATTATCTACTAAATGGCTAGCTCTTGGCAAGCATGAGCTGGTTCAGGTTTGACTTGCCTTTGTCACTGGATCACTTGAGATTCCACAGCTCTGTTGTTCACTGTAGGAGTTGTTGACATCTTGATTGATGAACTTCCTCTGTTTTAATGTTCTGTACAGGGAGCTCTGCCTGGATATGAGATCCTGAGGAGGGGGAAAAAGAGCATCACACTTAGCCACTCACCTTGCTCAGCTGCTTGTCCACAATGGAGACCAAGGAGGAGAAGAAGGAGCGCAGACAAGGCTACTTTGCTCGGTGAGCTCCCAGGGGTTCTTTCAGTCTGCATTCAAGTGTGCAACTCCTCATTCCTGGACAGGCTGGGAGCTGGGCTGATGGAATTCAACCAGGACAAGTGTAGGGTGATGCACCTGGGGAGGAATAACCCCATGGAGCAGGACAGGTTGGAGGTTGATCTGCTGGCAAGCAGCTCAGTGGCACAAGGCCTGGCTGTGCTGGTGGGCAGCAGGATGCCCAGGAGCCAGCAATGTGCCCTTGGGGCCAAGCAGGCTAATGGCATCCTGGCTGCAGCAAGAGGAGTGTGGCCAGCAGGGCCAGGGAGCTTCTGCTGCCCCTCTGCTCTGCCCTGGGGAGGACACAGCTGCAGCAGTGGGGCCAGGGCTGGGCTCCTCTGCTTAAGAGGGAACAGAGCAGGGACACTGCAATGCTGAGGGCACTGGAGCAGCTGTGTGCTGGGCACAGGCTGAGAGAGCTGGGGCTGCTTAGGCTGGAGCAGAGCAGCCTGAGGGAGAGCTGAGCAATGCTGAGCAATCCTTACAGGGTGGGGGGCAGGAGGCTGGGGCCAGGCTTTGTTCTGGGGTGCCCAGGGACAGCACTAGAGGCAATGGCACAAACTAGCCCCCAGCAAGTTCATCTGAACAGGAGGAGGGTGCTGGAGCACTGGCCCAGGCTGCCCAGGGAGCTGCTGGAGTGGAGATTCTAAAGCCAACTGGACACATCCTGTGCAAGCTGCTCTAGGTTCTCCTGCTCTGGCAGGGAGGTTGGGCTAGATGAGCTCCAGAGATCCCTTCCAGCCCCTGACATGTTGGAATTCTGTGATTCTGCCCTTTATGATTTTAAAAGCATATATAAAAATGAAACCTGTGCTGCATTATGTGCCCAAAAAGTGCTTTCCTTGCTGTGTTCCTTACGTTGGAGTGGTTGTTTTCCTTTTTGGTAGTGGAGATACATGGTTTAGTGCTCTGTTAGTGCTAGGTATGGTTGGACTTGATGAGCTTAGAGGTCTCTTTCACCCTTAATGATTCTGTGATTCTGTCAGTTCCAGTTGTTATTTGTAACCCAGACCTGTTCTGGGATACTCGGGTGCAAATTGCAATGTCTTTGAACTTCCAGTATCCAGTTTCTGAAGAGTGTTTATAAACCCAAGCATGTCTAAACCTCAAGTTTATGTCATTTCAACCAAGCACAGTCTAATTAGTATTGTCTCTTAGGCTAAGATCAGCTAAACAAGGGTAATTGCATGCAGATAGGCTAAGGTGCTTAAGCTATATCATCTGTAGAGATACAGGCAGTGTTTTTTCCAGTCCCTTTTTTATCATTTAGCATTCATGGTTAGTGATTCTGAAGAAATGAGTGACACTGATTCCTTAAGACTGTGTTAATTTAGCAAGTCTGTAATCCTTTCTGAGCTCTGATGGACAAGAAGAACCAAAGCTCACTTATTCTTGATGGGGAGGAAATCAGTTTAAGGAATACCTTTGTCTCCATGATGCCTTCTCCACTGTTGGAAGAGGAGAAGCATCTCCTCTCTCCACTCTCTACTGAGTAACTACTATTTTAACTGCACTAATAGTGCATTCCAGACATCTAGAGACATGCCTGGCACACCACTTAGAAGTAAAGAGCATGAGGAAAAGCTGCAGCACTTCTTTATTGCTCTTGAGGTGCTTTGGAGTGGTGAGGAAGCTGTGTGGTGAAGGACATCTGGCAGTGCTTTCCCTGTGGAGACATGGAATGATGTGGCTGGTGACAGGAATGGAGAAGAGGAAGGAAACAGTGGCACCTAGAGAGAGGAGATACCAAGCAGAAGGAGCTCAAGTGTCTGTACTAACTCTTGTTAAGGAGGATTCAGGCTTTGAGATGTCTGAGTAAGATGCTTTAGTGTTGATTGAGTCCTTTCTAAGTGCTGTCTGCTAAATAAATTGCAAGGAGGCTTTCAGCAAAGTGTCTTTTATGGGTATAGGACATTAGGCAAAGGTCAGAAGGCCCTGAAGTCAAATCTTAGCTCTAGTGCTTCCTTATGCTGTGTAACTTTGGAGAGATCACTTGTCTCTTTCCCTCCTGCCTTGCCTCTTTTTCCTTTATGGAGCTTACATGCCCTTAAATGAATTTTCTACTCTATTTCTACAGCAGTGTTCTTTGCAGACCCTCAAGTCATGGCTTGATAGAGGCTAAAGTAGGTCAGAAGGTGATGTGGACAGAATGGATTTGCATGGCCTTGTTTTTCCTCTGTCATCTTCCTCTAGTCAACAGGTGTCCCAGCATCTTACAGATGAATGGTTTGGATGCTTTGCATGATGAATGATTTGAATGTTTGGCATGAGGACACCTGAATATACTAGAGAGCTTCTTGTTGCCTTGAGGAGCAAGGCATATTCTAACAATATCCTTACCTGGTGTGTTCAACTTGGTTGATATTCAGCTTGTGACTTGCTGCCAACAGAAATTCCCACTTGAGCTGCCTGATGATGGGGACACTGAGTTCATGTCATCAGGTGCATGCTTTGATGTTGCTGTCAAATTGGGTTGTGTTGGAATCTGTTGGACACCTGTTCTGTCCTTAAATTGAAGCACCTGGCTTCATGCAGTTTTGGTCCTCATGGCTTTTGGGTGCTAATTCAAATACCTTCCTTTTCCTTTCAGTTTTTCCCCCCTCCCTTACCTTGTCCATTTTGTGAACCTGAGTTAATAATAGTATTTACAAACTCTATCTTCATGAGTAATAAATATTCCTGTGAGACAAGGACTCTCCCTGCCACCTTTCCCTTGATCTTGTTATATTTGCTGATGATTTCATGGGAGAAGACTCTGCTAAGAAAGAGAATGAGAAATGAGTTAGACTTCTTGTTAGTGCTAGCTATGATTGGACTTGATGATCTCTCCCAACCTTAATGATTCTGGGATTCTTGCCAGCAGGATGGAAACCTGTGGTCCAGGTTAGGAGGTCTCTGCTCCACTCAGGGCTGAGAAGGATGCTGCTTATATCCTGGTTAGAAAGGAGAAAAGATCTGTTCAGTGATGATGAAATTATCTAGTCCACAAGGTAGCTGTAAAACATTTGCATGAAAACACAGAAATTTGAATAGAAAACCTCACTCTCTGTTGTGAGGGGAAGAGCTCTTGTAGTATTAAGAAGGATAAAGGCATTCAGTGAAAAGTGTAGTCTTGGCCCCTCCTGCTAGGGTTGGCACTCAATGCCTGCCTGGTTATGCCAGAAATCATTGGCAAGGTTGGGGTGCTCAGACCACCCCAAAATCTTTGAAGTGGTGAGCATGGTGGTGGTTACATGCTGACAAAGGAGGTCCTGAGCTACTAGAGAGGAAGCAAGGTTAACAGGAAGTAACTGTCCCCAAATTTAGTGTTATAAATAGGCTATTTTAAACATGTATGAGTTTCTTTATGGCAGAAAGCCACTCAGCCATCATCATCTCTTTCCACTACAGCTCTTCATGCTCTGAGTCCTTCCCCAGGTCTCTTCCTCTCCCTATGGCAAGTCAAGCTGAAATCAAACCCTCACCATCTCTTTCTGCTTCTTATCCTCTTTGTTTTGTGGGAAAGGGTTTATTGGCAAGAAATGTAGCAAGTAACTTTCCAAACAACACTTGAGACCTCTACAGAACTTTGGGAAGACCAATTTAGATTCCTTCTTCAGCCAAAACGTTCCAGCCTGTGGGAGTTAAGCAGGCAAGAAGGAAAAGTCTGAGAGTAACATGCAAGCAGCCATTTCTCTTATGCAATAGGTCTTTATTTAAGGATGCTGCTCCTACTTAAAGACTATTCTGTGTTGATTTGTCTTGCCTAATTCTTCAAACCTTGTTTTTTAGACTCTTGTGTTGACTTCTGGGTTGTTAGCTCCTATATGGACCAATACTACTCCAGCTCTTGCAGACAACTGTCTCCTCTGTCCTGGTAGCCAGCAAGTTCATAACTAAATGGTGCAGTGTAATATAGATGTACAAGGACACATCTTTGGGTGTTGGGCCCTGACTTTGCTGTGATATTTAATGCTTTTCAGTGTCATTATTTCCCCTTGGACCCTGGTACCATACCTGGAGTCCCCAGGCCAAGAAAGAGCTGGAGGTGCTGGAATGTGTCCAGAGCAGGGCCATGAGGATGCTCAGAGGCTGGAGCACTTCTATGAGCACAGGCTCAGAGAGTTGGGATTGTTCAGTCTGGAGAAGAAAAGGCTCCCAGGAGACCTTCTTGTGGCCTTCCAGGATCTGCAGGGAAGCTCCAAGAGAGCTGGGGAAGGACTTGTTAGGCTGTCAGGCAGTGCTAGGACTAGGGGAATGGATCCAAGCTTGAGGAGGGGAGATTTCAGTTGGCTGTTAGGCAGAAGTTGTTCCCCATGAAGAAGCTCTTGCTTTTCCCCTGCCCATGGTGCATTCTGTCCATGCTTTAAAGATTGAGTGCTCCTCACTGCTGTTTCTCCAACTATCATCTCCTTGATCTCTGCTGAGCCCCAAGTGTTGATGTTTCTTTAGCTTTCCTGTAGCACCCATCCAGATATTTTTTTGCTTTCAGAAGGAACAAAAAAAGTTTCCACACATTGTTTTTAAAACAAACCATGGAGAGGAGATTTATCTTGGGTGTGAAGAATAGTCAAGCCAAGAGCCTGGAGATGCTTACAAGCCTTGTAAATGACTCTAGGAAATCATTCATCACTTCAGCTCATCTGGAGAATGGAAAGTTCTGAGCTCTGCTTCCAGCCTTGTAAACATTAGCTCAGAATCCTCTTATGGACACTAAAAACCAATACAGTGTTCCACTCACATTGTTTTAGCCAACAACCTGGATGCCTGAGGCATTTGTTTTGGTCAGAAAAGGCTGCAAATAACACTGGGGTGCAGTGGAGATGCTTTGCTCTGTTATTAGAGGTGTGTGTGGGGGATAGTGGAGTTGCTCTGTGGGATGCTGAGAGAAGACATCAAATACTCTCTGAAACATACAATATCAGTTACTGAAAATGGAGAGTTTCAGGGGTTTTAGCAGCCTTTGTGTAGGTTAGGATCTCAGTTGTCTGTTGCAGGCAGTGGAGTTGTGCAGACATGTGAAGAAGCTCTAGAAGAGTAGTGCCAGGCTGCTTGAGCTCATGCCCCAGGCTAGAGAGATGGGCAGGGAGAAACTTAATGACATTTAACAAGGGTAAATGTAAAGTACTGCATCTGGGAAGGAACAACCCCATGGATCAGTCCAGCCTGGGAACTGATGTGTTGGAGAAGAGCCCTGGGGAAAAAGCTCTGGGAGTGCTGGTGGCTAGGAGGATGCCCATGAGGCAGCAATGTGCCCTTGTGGCCAAGAGGCCAATGGCATCCTAGGATGCATGAAGAGGAGCGTGGCCAGCAGAGCCAGAGAGGTTCTTCTCCCCTCTCCTGTGCCCTGGGGAGGCCTCCCCTGGAATGCTGTGTCCAGTTGTNGGTCTAGAAGAGTGGTGCCAGGCTGGTTAAGATCATGCCCTCAGCATTAATCCAGCTTCCAGCCTGGCTTTGGAAGGGATTTCTCCTCACCTGCCCCTGCTCCTGCCAATCTGATTATGAGGAGATGGATGGTAAATATAGAGTTGTGGTGGTTTACTTTGCTTTACCATCCTACTCTGCAGTCAGGGCAGGGAATGTTTCCTAGGACTATCAGGAATTTAATCCCTGCTTTAAGTCTCCCATGCTATTCCAGTGAGATCTGTGAGGTTCCTCAGATGCTCTCCTCAGGGCCATGGGTTAGTGGCATTGGAGTGATAGGTGTGTTGGACTTGATGAGCTTAGAGGTCTCTTCCAACCTTCATGTTCCTGTGAATCACGTGTTTCACTCAGACAATCTCCTTAAACATAAGATTTCTCTCTATGTCCCAAATCTCTGTTGAAAAAGATAATTCTTCTCTTTCCACCTAGACCACACAGCAGGTGCTGCAGGGAGCAGTTGGGCTTGCCTGAGGCTCAGGAGGGTTTGTTGGTGTTAACAGAAGAGTTGTGTGTTCCAAATGGTGGGGAAAAAAACTGTTAGTTTTTGCTGGGTTTTGGGTTTTCTTGCTGACAATCCCATGGAGCATATGACTCTGCTCTTGTGAACTGGAGCGTGGGAAGAGTCATCCTGTTAGGTTTGACAGAACTGTAAGCATTGCTTGTAGGAACAGAGCTGTAGCAAGGGTGGTGGGAGCAGTCACAGAATCCCAGTTGGAATGGAGCCCCAGAGGTCATCCAGTCCAACCTCCCTGCTCCCAGCACTCAGCATTGGCTCCAGGTGCCTTTGCAATCTCTGCAGGGAAGGAGACTCCACAAGCTCTCTGGGCAACCTGGGCCAGTGCTCAGGCAGCTGCCAGCAAACAAGTTGTGCCTCAGCTTGAGGTGCAACTTGCTGCCTTCCAGTTTGTGCCCAGTGCCTGCTGGCCTAGTGCTTGGCCCCATGGAGCAGAGCCTGGCTCCAGCCTCTTGCCAGCCTCCCTTGGGCTCCTGCTCTGCAGGGAGAAGGTCTCCTCTCAGCCTCCTCTGCTCCAGCCTCAACAAGCCCAGCTCCCTCAGCCTTTCGTCAGCAGGGAGATGCTCCAGCCCCTGAATCCTCTCTGGAGCTCTCTGCTGGACTCTGTGCAGGAGCTCCATGTGTCTCTTGTGCTGAGGAGCCCAGGACTGAGCCCAGTTGTGCAGGTGAGGCCTCCCCAGGGCTGAGGAGAGGAGCAGCATCACCTCCCTCCCCCTGCTGCCAATGCATCCCCACTGCTGCTGCAGGGTGAAATGCCAGGACACTGCAGAGGAAGGCAGGCCAGCAGCTCCCTACACATCTGCTGGAGCAGGAGATGGAGCAAGCATGACAGGAAGCTTTCGTTCCCAGCCCAGAAGGCAATGGGCAAGGCAGGGGTGGTGGCAGGTGGCCTGACAGAGTATCACAGAGCACTTCCCTTATCTAGCTCTGGCCAGCTGGCTTTGCTGGGAGGCTCTTGCCCTTGAACACAGCAGGGGCTTGAAGATAGCTGCTCTGTGTCTCCCTGCATTTGTTTCTGTGGGGAGAAGACACCTTTTAACCCTCCAGCCCTGCTGCAGCTTGGGTACATCTGGGTGCTGCCAGGAGTGAGGCCACTGGGTGTGAAGAAGCAGAGCTGCTTTGTTATTATTGAAGTACATGAGAACTTTCTGGTTTCCTCAGCTTATTATTTTAGCATGAGATCTGTGCGTATGAAAAGTTGGCTTGGAACCTACATGCCATGGGACTGTCCCATGTCCTCTCTCTTCTCCCCAGAAACAAGAGGAAATAGCTTCAAGTTGCACAAGGGGAGGTTCAGGTTGGATTTTAGGAAGAATTTCATCCCCCAGAGGGTTCTCAGGAGTTGGAAGAGGCTGCTCAGGGAGGTGATGGAGGAATCACCATGCCTGGAATAGTTCCAAACCCATGGAGCTGTGCTGCTTGGGGCCATGGTTAGTGGTGAGCATGGCAGTGCTGGGTGGGTGCTTGGCCTGGAGGAGCTCAGAGGGCTTTTCCATCCATCACAATTCCATGTAGGCAAGGCCTAAGCAGCCATGTCATCTTCATCCTGATAGTTCATGATCTTTGGCCCACAGGAGTAAAAAGGGGAATGAAAGAGAAGTGATAATTCCTTTAAGAGAAGGAATGAAATACAAGTAATAATTCCTTTAATAGAGGGAATTAAACAGATGTCAAAATCAAAAAAAAAAAAAAAAAAGAGCTTTCCACAATCCTTTGCCTATGGAAAAGGTTGACTTGAGTAGTTGTCATGG
>VWZO01001272.1:50673-74300 GCA_013396975.1 Bucco capensis
TGAGGACAGGCTGAGGGAGCTGGGATTGTTCAGCCTGGAGAAGAGAAGGCTTCAGGGGAACTACTAGTGACCTTCCAGGACCTAAAGGGAACTTCCAAGCAGGCTGCAGAGGGCCTGTTTGCAAAGGCCTGCAGCGAAAGGACAAGGGGCAATGGTTTGAAATTGGAGAAGAGTAGATTTAAACTGGCCATTAGAAAGCAGTTCCTCCCCACGAGGGTGGTGGAACACTGGCCCAGGTTACCCAGGGAGGTGGTTGAGTTCCCATCCCTGGAGGCATTGCAGGTGAGGCTTGCCAGGGCTCTGGGCAAGCTGCTCTAGTTGGGGATGTCCCTGGCCACTGCAGGGGGATTGGACTAGATGAGCTCCAGAGGTCCCTTCCAATCCAAACCAGTCTAGGATTCTATGATCCTGTGCAAGCTGCTCAATTCTGTTGTGAAGTGAAAGCAGACAGACTGAGGCAGTCAGGAGTGGAGTGTTATGGTCTGGCAAGCAGTCTGACTTCCTTTGACTTTGCAAATGATTTATTTTGCCTGACATGGCTTATTAATCAGGTTACATTGGATAGGATGAGAGCACAAGCATGCCTGGAGCTGGCACCAAGCTGGGTGAAGGGGAGATGGATGATCTGACCAGGCAGAGACAAACCTTCTAGAATTCATGAGGCTCCTGCAGCTGGGAAGGAATAACCCCATGGACCAATCCAGGCTGGGGCTGAGCTGCTGGAAAGGAGCTGTGCAGAGAAGGACCTAGATGGAGGTCCTGGTGGACAACAAGTTGGCCATGAGGCAGCAATGTGCCCTTGTGAACAAAAGGGATGAAGATGTTTGAAGTGGCATAAAATTATTTGTTATAAGTTCAGTCAATCTTTCCTCATCTCTATATAAATAGATTTAACAACCCCCCCAGCATTTTTAGGGCTTGATCTGCTTGTGCTGTGCAGGATGTGAAGCTGATTGTATGTCAGATAGCAAGGCACATTTTAGAGGATGCACATTGTGGAAAGAATCCCAAAAGGAAAACAGTGTCAGCTTCAAGATAAAAATGAAGCTTTCTTGTCCCTTCCCCTTTCTTTTTTAATACATTTTTTCGGAGGGACACTTTGTTTTCTTTTTAAAGTGAGAGATGTCCTTGCTATGTGATTTTTATTGCTCTGATCCATCATCCAATTCATGCCTTGTTCTCCTAAGAGGTTTATAGAACATCCTGCAATGTGGAGCTGGTGTTCTTTGTGATTAAATATTATCTCTATCAAATGAGATCCTATTGAGTTGTTTGTTAGGTGTCTCTGCTGAGTAAGTGTTAACCAAACCCACATGGAATCTCTAGAAGAGAATGGTTAGATTTCCATTTCTTTATTGTTTTGATGTCAGAGCTTCACAGAATCATTAAGGTTGGAAAAGACTCTAAGATGCTCAAGTCCAACCATTAGCCCAACACTGCCATAGCCACCACTAAACCATGTCCCTCAGCACCACATCTCCCTATCCTTTCAATCCCTGCAGGGACAGGGACTCCAGCACTGCCCTGGGCAGCCTGGGCCAGTGCTAACCACTCTGGCACACAAGGAATCCATCCTAATATCCAACCTGAACCTCTCCTGGTGCAGCTTGAGGCCATTTGCTCTTGTCCTAGCACTAGTGAGCTGGGAGAAGAGCCCAAGGCTCAGCTGGCTCCAAGCTCCTTGCAGGGAGCTGCAGAGAGGGAGAAGGTTTCCCCTGAGCCTCCTGTGCTCCAGCCTAAGCAAGCCCAGTGCCCTCAGCTGCTCCTCAGCACACTTGTGCTCTAGAGCCTTGCCCAGCTCCCTTGCCCTGCTCTGCACACACTGCAGCACCTCAGTGTCCTTCTGGCAGGGAGGGAGTGGAGTTTCATAGCTTTACTCACTGCTTGTAGTCATCTAGTAAAATTTGTGCAGCTAACATCACCTCTCCTTTCTCGGATCAGTTCTCTTTTTATGCTAACCACCTACCTTGTTAGTCTAATAGGAAATTCAGGCTGGTTTAGTCCCAGACTGTGTATTTATTTGCATTTTGGAGGCAGTCTTACAGACTTGGGTCTGGAAGATGAAGCAGACCACTTCTTGAATCCTTTCCTTGCTCTTTTCCTGTAAGTCAGTGCCCAAGCCATTAAGCAATCAGCTCCAAATTCAATTGAGCACTGCTAACCTTGTATTTTTATCTGCCTGCTCTGAGATGATAGAATCACAGAATCATTAAGGTTGGGAAAGACCTCTAAGATCATCAGGTCCTGTCTTTGTCCACTGCAGACTCTTAGTCTTTATTAATCAAAATGAGAATGATCTTTCTATTGCAGATATCATAGAATCCCAGCCTGGTCAGGGCTGGCAGGGCCCTTGCAGCTCCTCTAGGTCCATGGGCAGGGATACCTCGCACTAGATCAGCTTGCTCCCAGCCCCAACAGTGCCAGGGATGGATGGGGCTGCCACCACCTCTCTGGGCAACCTGGCACAGTGGCTCAGCACCCTCCTGGGCAACAACTTGTGCCTGACAGCCAACTGAAATCTCCCTCCTCAAGCTTGGATCCATTCCCCTAGTCCTAGCACTGCCTGACAGCCTAACAAGTCCTTCCCCAGCCCCTGTAGCCCCTGCTGCAGATCCTGCAAGGCCACAAGAAGGTCTTCTTGGAGCCTTCTCTTCTCCAGACTGAACAATCCCAACTCTCTGAGCCTGTCCTCAGAGGAGAGGTGCTCCAGCCTCTGAGCATCCTCCTGGCCCTGCTCTGGACACACTCCAGCTCTTTCTTGTCCTGGGGGCTCCAGAACTGGACCCAGTACTCCAGGTGAGGTGTTCCCAGAGTGGAGTACAGAGGGAGAATCACCTCCTGCCCCTGCTGGCGTTGCTGCTCTTGATGGCTTGCTGGGCCAGCCTCTTCCTTCTCTTGGGTAGATGCCTGAGAGAGCTCTGCAAGCAGCTCACAGCACCCATTGAGAACCTGTTCCTCTGATCCTCAGTGGAAAAAACCTCCATGGCATCAGCTGTGCACTGTAACAGACTGAAAACTGAGTAGTGAGGAGCTCTGTGTGAGGACAGGCAGAACATGGCTTATCAGTCACTGCTCAGAGACACTTTGAGGAGCTCTAAAAGGATTCCTCTGTATGAATTCAGGTGAAATGTTTTGCCTGTGGGCTTGAAAAACATTCTCTGGTGTCTGAATGAAACTAGAGGTGTGTAAGATGAGGGGGTTTGGCCAGGCTTTGGAGACCTCTGAAAGCAGCAGAGTTCCTAACCCTAGGCAGAGTTGCAGCAACTCTTGAGTCCTGTGCTGAGTGGCATGGGTTCTTGGTCTTCATCTGGTATTTGTTCCAGTGACAGTTAGATGGGCATCACCTTGAAATGGAGCAGATTGAGTTGTGTAAAGTAGCCAGTGGCAACCTGGAAAACTCTAGTTCAGATGACTGAATCTTAAGGAAAGCACTGGCAGGAGCTGTTTGTATCACCACAAGAACTGGTGACCTCTAAAGGTGTTTTTCTCCCCTCCACAAAAGGTTTCCATGTTTCCATTAGCATCGTTTTGTTGTTTTGGAATCCTTGAGAGAGTTTGTATTCCAAACAAACAGACTAGGAAGCTGAGGACAGACTCCCTGAGGCAGTGTGAGTAGAAATGGGGCTGCCAGTGGGTGCTTGCCAGTTCTCCCCTACTGGAGTTGATCATTTGGATACCCTGTGAGATGCACATATTGGTTGTTGAGTCAACTAGAGGAAGAAGTCTCCCTTAGGAGGCTGGAATCAAGGATCAACCATGCCCAGGATGTGCCTTTCCAGTGGAGAGAGCTGCTTTGTAAGGATTTCTAGCAGGGCTAAATATAGACCTGGTGTTTGCAGTGTGCCTGCAATGTTTTAGGGTTGCTACAGCAGCCTTTGATCAGGGCTCTGCATTGTTAGTCAACAGCAAGCTGCCTTTTCAGAGCCAAATGTTCATTAGTCAAAACAAAACACAACCTTTGGTAGAGAGATGGAGTCACTTTTATCTTTCATAAATCCCTGTAAGTTGTTTTCTTACCTGATCTGTAGAAGTTTCACACACATCAAACCTCTTCTGCTGTGCAGAGCACTAACTACTACTAATTGTCTCACAAAGCAGAGGGTTTGAGGGAAGGGAGAAGCACAACATCCTCCCTGTGCTGGCTGCAGAGTACCAGTCACCTGAGGCTGTGTTTTGGGAGGCATTTAAGCAATGTCTGTACATACCTGTGTTCAGTCCTGGGCTCCTCAGCACAAGAGAGACATGGAGATGCTGGAGAAAGTCCAGCAGGGAGCTCCCAAAAGGATTCAGGGACTGGAGCATCTCCCTGCTGACGAAAGGCTGAGGGAGCTGGGCTTGCTGAGGCTGGAGCAGAGGAGGCTGAGAGGAGACCTTCTCCCTGCAGAGCAGGAGCCCAAGGGAGGGTGGCAAGAGGCTGGAGCCAGGCTCTGCTCCATGGGGCCAAGCACTAGGCCAGCAGGCACTGGGCACAAACTGGAAGGCAGCAAGTTGCACCTCAAGCTGAGGCACAACTTGTTTGCTGGCAGCTGCCTGAGCACTGGCCCAGGTTGCCCAGAGAGCTTGTGGAGTCTCCTTCCCTGCAGAGATTGCAAAGGCACCTGGAGCCAATGCTGAGTGCTGGGCTGGAGGGAAGCTGCTGGAGCAGGGAGGGTGGGATAGGGATCTCTGGGGATCCATTCCAACCTCAACCACTCTGAACATCTCAGTTACAAGGTGCCTAAGGGAAGGAGCAGGATATTTAATCTCGTTCATGCTAAAAACTTTCTTACATGCACAGGAAGAATTCTGCACAGAAAATGCAGACAAACCACTGAGTCACCACAAAGGGAGCAAAGGTTACATGAGCTCCCAGCAGGAGTTTATGTAACAAAATGAATTCAGTTATTAATATAAGGCAGGAATTGCAGAGATTCTTCTTTCTACCTTCTCTATTGATACGCAAAAAGCAAAGTTTGTAGTGAAGGATATAAGTTCAGTAAAAAACTCCCTGCTCCAGCAGCTTCCCTCCAGCCCAGCACTCAGCATTGGCTCCAGGTGCCTTTGCAATCTCTGCAGGGAAGGAGACTCCACAAGCTCTCTGGGCAACCTGGGCCAGTGCTCAGGCAGCTGCCAGCAAACAAGTTGTGCCTCAGCTTGAGGTGCAACTTGCTGCCTTCCAGTTTGTGCCCAGTGCCTGCTGGCCTAGTGCTTGGCCCCATGGAGCAGAGCCTGGCTCCAGCCTCTTGCCAGCCTCCCTTGGGCTCCTGCTCTGCAGGGAGAAGGTCTCCTCTCAGCCTCCTCTGCTCCAGCCTCAACAAGCCCAGCTCCCTCAGCCTTTCGTCAGCAGGGAGATGCTCCAGCCCCTGAATCCTCTCTGGAGCTCTCTGCTGGACTCTGTGCAGGAGCTCCATGTGTCTCTTGTGCTGAGGAGCCCAGGACTGAGCCCAGTTGTGCAGGTGAGGCCTCCCCAGGGCTGAGGAGAGGAGCAGCATCACCTCCCTCCCCCTGCTGCCAATGCTCTTGCCAGTGCAGCCCAGGAGAGCATTGGCCTGCTTGGCCACAAGGGCACATTGCTGGTTTGCAGTCAGCTTTTTGACCATGAGAAGAAGCTAATGTACTAAGCAGAAGACCCATTAGATAGATGAGTTTCCATTTTGTGTGCTGTGTGTCAGTGCTCCTCCAGTGAGAGTATTGTAGTGCTGCTGACCTGCAGAGTCAACTTTTCCTCTCACTAAGCAAAGTCACTGCTGAAGATGATGATTGAGCATCAAATTCCCTGTTAGCACTCCTGCAGCATCTTTCTGGCTTGATCTGTTCTGTAAGGAATCTTCTAAAAAAGCCAAGATTCTTGTTGCTATAGTGAGCATTTGGAAGCTTTCCAGGCAGCTCCTTAAGATTCCTCTCAGAAGAGCTCCAGCAGCTGGGAAATGTTCCCACACCAGTTCTTTCCAGCCACAGTGGTGGAAGGAGCTGCTGGTGACACTTGAAGGGCCAGAAGAGCTGTGGAGCAGCGTGGGTGGCTGCTGGGACATCACCTGGGAGAACATGGCAAGAAAGAACAAATTGAGAGCCAAAGCAGTGGCTTTCTAGCAGGAGCAGTTGGCTGTGAGGTGATGATTCCAGAGTATGCTCTAGGATCATCTTAATGCCCAAGTTACTGATGCAAAGCATGGGGAGTTTACTGAGTTGGAAGGAATTGTGATATTAAATTCATTTTTCTGTTAGAAATGAAGTTAGGAAGAGAGTTAACTTCTCTATAGAGCTTGGCTACATCTTAATATTGTGTTGTTTTTTTCTTCCTTCATGCCTAGTTTGAAGAAGAAAAGACAAGCCAAGCAAACCACTGAACCTCTCTCTGCCAACTGCCCCTCATCTCCTGTTTCCAAACCACCACCTGAGAAAGATGAGGAAAGTAAAGTCATTTTGGAGCAAATCAGTTCCTCTGAAGACAACTGCAAATTGGCTGGGGAAAAGGAAAATGCTCCAGACAAAGAAAAGAAGAAGAAAAAGTACAACCAACTGAAAGACATCAGAAGAACAGACCTGAAGAGATACTACAGCACTGGTGAGTTCTCTTGATGCCCTAGGAGTTGGAATATCTTTGTTCTGATAGCCACACTTTGTAGAAAAGGAAGTGTTTGAAAGCCTTTTCTCATCTGAAGGAGGTGGAAGCCTGGTGCTGGAGGAAGATGCTCCTCACCTGGTACCCAAGTGCATGGATCAGTCCAGACTGGGAACTGATGTGTTGGAGAAGAGCCCTGGGGAAAAAGCTCTAGGAGTGCTGGTGGCTAGGAGGATGCCCATGAGGCAGCAATGTGCCCTTGTGGCCAAGAGGCCAATGGCATCCTAGGATGCATGAAGAGGAGCGTGGCCAGCAGAGCCAGAGAGGTTCTTCTCCCCTCTCCTGTGCCCTGGGGAGGCCTCCCCTGGAATGCTGTGTCCAGTTGTGGGCCCCTCAGCTCCAGAAGGCTAGGGAGCTGCTGGAGAGAGTGCAGCCCAGGGCCAGCAAGATCCTGAAAGGAGTGGAGCATGTGCCCTAGGAGGACAGGCTGAGAGAGCTGGGTCTCTGCAGCCTGGACAAGAGGAGACTGAGAGGAGACCTCAGCAATGCTTAGAAATATGGGAAGGGTGAGTGTGAGGAGGAGAGAGCCAGGCTCTGCTCCATGGCATCCAATGGTAGGCCAAGAGGGAATGGGAGCAAGTTGGAGCACAGGAGGTTTAGGATTAAGCTGAGGAGGAACTTGTTTGCAGTTCAGGTGCCAGAGCACTGGCCCAGGCTGCCCAGGAGCCTGTGGAGTCTCCTTGTCTGGAGCCATTGCAGAGCTGCCTGGACACATTGCTGTGTGAGCTGGTCTAGGTGATCCTGCTCTGGCAGGGGGGTTGCACTAGATGATCTTTCTAGGGCCCTTCCAACCCCTGACATACTGGGATACTGGGATACTGTGTGTTGCCTTCATGCCTGCAGCCTGTGGGTGGCATTGATGAGCTGAGGAGGAGGAGGTGAAGCTCAGGCATCCTCTAGAAAGAGATCCTCCTCCAGCATGTCTCTCCCTGGCCAAGACTGATCTGGACATCTCCTAGCACTGTGGTGGCACTGTTAGAAATTACCTAATGGTATGAGGTGTTCAGTTCTGGGCTCCTCTGGTTAAGAGAGCCAGGGAACTGCTGGAGAGGATGCAGAGAAGGGTCACTAAATGGTGAGGGGACTGGAGCAGCTGTGTTCTGGGCACAGGCTGAGAGAGCTGGGGCTGCTTAGGCTGGAGCAGAGCAGCCTGAGGGAGAGCTGAGCAATGCTGAGCAATCCTTACAGGGTGGGGGGCAGGAGGCTGGGGCCAGGCTTTGTTCTGGGGTGCCCAGGGACAGCACTAGAGGCAATGGCACAAACTAGCCCCCAGCAAGTTCATCTGAACAGGAGGAGGGTGCTGGAGCACTGGCCCAGGCTGCCCAGGGAGCTGCTGGAGTGGAGATTCCAAACCCAACTGGACACATCCTGTGCAAGCTGCTCTAGGTTCTCCTGCTCTGGCAGGGAGGTTGCACTAGATGATCCCCAGAGGTCCTTTCCAACCCCTACCATGCTCTGTAATTATGTGATTACTTGTGTCACTAATTGAAATAGCTTAGTAGTATCACAACCAAGAGGTTTTGGGTGGCTGAGCAGGCTAAGAGATGGAGAGAAACAAGTGGAGGTCAGAAATCAGGGAAACCTTTTTAACAGGGGCAGTTATGATTAAGGTAGAAAATGAAGTATTATGGTGAAATTTCTGTCCCTGGTGGGGGGGGGGAAGCCTCCAGGATTTGATCTCTTCTAACAGTTGTGTTCTACTCCAGCAGTTACTCAGAGTAAGATTTAAGATAGTGATGGCTTGTGATCCTTAGGGAATGCCCAGCTGCATTTCCAAGGGCTGTGTCTGTTCTCCCAGAACCTGAATTCTCAGCAAGAGTGAGCATTTACATTCTTAATTCTATTTAAATGTAGCTGCAGCTAAGCTCTCTGAAAAGGAGCCCTGGAGGAAGGGAGGAAAGCTCCCATAGCTCCTGGCCAGGCTGTGGCAGCTGTGTGGGAGGGGAAAGGGAAGCATGTTGTTGGGAGAATGAATGAAGGCAATTGTCATCTTTCCTCTAGGGATCATGAAGAGAATCCATCTCTGTGTGGTTAGCAAGTGCTTTGCTTCCAGGAACCACTGACTCATCAGGCTTGAGGAGGCTGAACCTTTCCAGCTCATGCCTGCTGGCTCTTGCCCTTGCTGAGTGGGAAGTTATCTGAGTGCCTGCAGGAGATGTGTAGCTCTTGGAGGTGGTTTGGGAGCCTCTCTTGTCCTAGGGGAAAGGGTTGGACTCTCTTACAGGCTTTGCTGGGAGAGCTGTCAAACAGACAGACCGAGTCCTTAGTCTCTTCCAGGAGCTGTGCCCCAGCTGTGTCAGTGCTGGAGTCTCTCTCCTCTGCCAGGGATTCCCTTGTAGCTCTCTGGGGATCTGTGCCCACAAGGAAGAGGTAGAATATTCCCTTTGTAGTTTCAAACACCAGGTTGAGGTTTGGAAGATTTTTTTTTCTCTCTTTAAGGCAGGAATTTTCCTGAGCCAAGGACTCAGTTTGGTCTCCAAGGCAGAGCTCTGAGGGAGTCATTCTCTTGGAGCCTGGTATCCTCAGGGCAGGCATTTCATTTCCCTTCTTTACCAGCTTGCTGTGAAAGAAACTGTTGGGAGTTAACTGTTGGGAGAACTCCTTTCACCTGCCTTTAAATCATCCTCAGACAAAGTGAGGCCACTTCTGTCTGCTTTTGTAACACCCTGTCCTCCCAGCTTCCCACCCTGAGCTTTCTTCCCCTCTCCTCAGTCTGTCAGGATGTCTGTGGAGAAACTGAGTTGCTCTTTCCTATGGCTGCTGGCAGTCAGCAACACATCAGCTGCTGATGGCATCTCTGTCTGAAAGCAGAGCTTCTCTCCTCTATGTTTAGAGGCTTTGGGATGCTAGGCTGTATTTTGAACCCCTGACCTTGTCATCACCAACTGAGAGACAAAGCAGCACAGCAGGTGGCTTGAAGAGACCTTCTCCCAGTCAACCTACATGCCACAGACTTCCCAGGCAAGCTGCTGGGTGCTCAAGTGGCAGAAAGAAGGAAGGAAGAGAAGCATGGCTAGTGTTTAGAGTCTTCAAATGAAGGAAGGAAGACAGACTATGTAGTGCTAAGCCTTCTACATTGCACAGGTCTTCTTTTGTGGTGCCTAAGTCCTCTTGCTCTGTTAACAGGCTGATTTTCCTCACTCTGTATTGTCTGCTATAGTGAATGGTCAGGAATGCTCTTTTGGGATTGATGCATTGAGGCACTGAGCCTTGGCAATGCTCTCTGCCAGCCCACAGAAAGCCCAAAGTGAGGAAAAAAATGCCCTGAACTTTCTTTGTGTTCTGCATCTCCTCATCTCTTGAAATAACCCCCAACTCTTTTTACCTCCACCTTTGTAGAAGACACCTGGAAGCAGCTCTGCTTGTCACCAGATCCCTCTCCAAGTGTCCTTTCCTAAACACTTCAAGCCACTTGAGGATGTTCATGTTGCTGCTAAAAAGAAGATGTGCTGCCTTCTCCTCCTCCTGAGCCCAGCTAGGTGATCCTTGTCCCAGCTGCTGGCATCTAGTGACCTGTGCCATGCCAGGAAGCTAGGGATGGAGAAGCTTGCTGGACCTGCACCTTCTAGAAACACTTGGATCATAGCTGGATGTAAGCTGCAGATGGAGCTAGGCCCAAAGCTAGGCTCATGCTGGGTCTGGGGTTGTCAGGTGCAGATGTGCAAAGCCCTGGCCATTAAGATTTGTGTCCCTGGTGAAGGAATTCAAGTCAGATGTGTGGAAGGGTTGATTTTTAGGCATTGCTTAGGCTGAAACTGCATCACTTTTCCTTCCTTTCCATCTCAAAAAGAATATATTACGAGAAAAAAACAAACAGGGAGACCTTATCTCTCTCTACAGCTCCCTGCAAGGAGGGTGGAGTGAGATAGGGTTAGGTCTGCCAGGGTTAACAGTGCTAGGACAAGAGGAAATGGCTTCAAGTTGCACCAGGGGAGGTTTAGATTGGATATAAGGAGGAATTTCTTCCCTGCAAGGGTTGTTCAGTCTTGGCCCAGGCTGCTCAGGGAGTCACCATCCCTGCAGGGGTTAAGAAACATCTAGCTGCTCTCCTTAGGGCCATGGGATAGTGGCATGGCAGTGATAGGGATGCTTGGAATTGATGAGCTTAGAGGTCTCTGCCAACTTTCAGGATTCTGTGATCAGAGAAATAGGAAAGAGTCTGAAGTGTGCTGGTATTAGTCATCCTGAACCAGGGAAATAAGTAAGAGAAGATGTTGGAAATCTATCATATATGCAGAAGGTGAATAAGAACTGTTTATTTGTTCACCCTTAATTTCACTGAGTATCCTAATTAGTGTTATCTACTATAAAGAACAAGAAAGGAAGCACTAATTCCTCTAGCCCATCCTATTGGCCTAGGACTGGTGTGGGTATCTTGAAGGGACCATGCAGTTTGGATGCTGTTTCTCTCCTCTGGGAAAGCCCTGATTTCTGAAAGCCAAGTGGACTAGTCTATTTCCATGCCACCTAAGTGTTTGGTAAAGAAAGACAGAGATTAATGAGTAAAATGGACTTTTGGTCCAAGTATGTCATTGGCTCTGTTCTCTCAGGCTGCTGAGTTTGTTTTGCTGGGCTGGGAAGTGGTCAGGCCTTTGGCCTCTTGTTTACTTTAGTATTCCTGCTAGTGTCATCAGACATCAAGCCAGCTGATGGCTCAGGGAGCTTCAGCTATCCCTGATTCCAGCCAGCAGCAGGTTAGTCTGTGGCATTGGTGGGGATGGGATTTTTGTTGGGAGTTCACTGTGAGGTGCCCAGGGTTCTGCTGGATTTCTTCTGGAGCTCTTCTCTCTGTGCTTGTACAGCAGTGTTCTTAGTTGCAGAGGTTTACATCTCCTGTCCTGCAACAAAGGTCTTTGGGATGATAAAGTGATTGAGCTCTTTGTTATACTCCTTCAGCTGTTACTTTCCAAGAAGGCCATGAGCATCCTGCCTTGGCTCAGCTCTAGTGTGGCAGCAGCACTAGGGCAGGGATTGTCCTACTGGGCTGGGCACTGGGGAGGTCAGACTTCAAATCCTGGGCTCAGTTTTGGATCCTTCACTGCCAGAAGGACACTGAGGTGCTGCAGTGTGTGCAGAGCAGGGCAAGGGAGCTGGGCAAGGCTCTAGAGCACAAGTGTGCTGAGGAGCAGCTGAGGGCACTGGGCTTGCTTAGGCTGGAGCACAGGAGGCTCAGGGGAGACCTTCTCCCTCTCTGCAGCTCCCTGCAAGGAGCTTGGAGCCAGCTGGGCCTTGGTGCTCTTTCCACCTCGAAGGGATCTGTTGTATCCAACCCTGGTGCTTTCATGACTGCTGGGCTACATCTGCAGCAGCACCTGGGGGGATGTTCAGGGCTCTCCTGAGCCTCTGTTGATGGCAGGAGCTGATGTCTGGAAGATGCTGAGACAGCCTCCAGCATTGATCTCAGTGTAGCAATGAGGCAGATGCAGCACACTGCTGTGTACCTTGCAGTGGGACAGGAGAGTCCTCACACTTCTTTTTACTGTCTGCCCCTTGCTCTCTGGAAGTAGCAAAGGTTGCAGCAGAGCCAGAAGCTCTGTGCTCCCATTCCTATTCTTTTCTCCCTGATCTCCTTTAGGAGCTACTGGGAGCAAGGAGGACATTGTTCCTCCCCCCAACTCCTGGCCCCAGCTGCTGGCTTTGCCTGGCCCCAGCCCTGCTTTGCCTTCTCACCTCTCCCTGTCTCAGCCAAGAAGCAGCAGGACCTCTCTCTCCCTCTGCAGACACAACCAGGCTGGAGGAGCTGGGCAGCCATGCAGGGTCACTCCATCCTCCAGCCCCACTCCTGGAGCTGGGGCTGCATGCCACCCTCCCCTCCCCCAGGTAGGTGGCTCAGGATCTGCAGGTGATGATGGCAGAAGGACAGGCTTCAAAGCTTTTAGGCTGAATAAGCCTGTAATAAACTGGTCTGAAAGTGGAAGGCTCCAGGGATGACCTCAGAGGTTCAAATGACCAGAAAGAAGACACCATAATTAGGAGCAGGATCTAAAGACTGTAAGGTTCTGTCAACTTGTGTAGCTAATGTTTCCCTCTCGATGGGGGTTGGGTTCTTCTCTCAGGTTAACAGTGAGAGGATGAGAGGAAATAGCTTCAAGTTACACCAGGGGAGATTTAGATTGGATATAAGGAGGAATTTCTTCCCTGAAAGGGTTGTTAAGTCTTGGCCCAGGAGGTGCTGGAGTCACCATCCCTGGAGGGGTTAAGAAACATTGAGATGCTCTCCTTAGGGCCATGGGTTAGTGGTGTGGGAGTGATAGGAATGATTGGACTTGATGAGCTTAGAGCTCTCTGCCAACCTTTGTGATTCTGTTATGGCTTCTGGAGAGAAACCAGAGACAGATTAGGAAAGAGATCCAAACAGAACCTGTGGAGATGTTAATGCTGAAAACAACACCTTTAGGAGAACCTAAATGTAAATATAAGACCACCTTAGTCTAATGAATCAGGAAATAGTCTAATGGATTAGGTGATAGTCTAATGAATCAGGGAATAGTCTAATGGATTAGGTGATAGTCTAATGAATCAGGGAATTGTCTAATGGATTAGGTGATAGTCTAATGAATCAGGGAATAGTCTAATGGATTAGGTGATAGTCTAATGAATCAGGAAATAGTCTAATGGATTAGGTGATAGTCTAATGAATCAGGTAATTGCTATGTGCAAAGATTTAGGTGATTCCCAATCCTAGAGCCAGTCACAGTTCCTTTGTTATTTGTGCTGTGTCCAAACTGCTGTCTGAGCTCACAGGGTGCTGCTAGCTTTGTGAATTATCACCTAGCACCTTTGCAGAACTGGAACGAAGCAAACATCTCCAGTCTGTTTCTCAACTGCTTTTTGCACAGCAGCTGAAGAAATCCTTGTTGGGACAACAGAAGGTGAGCTCCATGAGGCTAGCTGGGCACCTGCTATCTCCCCAGCCTCACTTAGCTCACTTTTCTCTGTCCCTTGCTCACTCTGCTGAGAGCTCAGGTGTCCTGCAAGGCTTTCTGCTCAGAGCAGTGAGGTTTGCTGCTGTACAATGCCTTTGGAGCAAGCTTGCTGCTGCTTGCCTCTCCTGTGTGCAGGGATGGATGCTTTGTGGATGATCCCAAGCTTGGAGNGCTCCATGGCATCCAATGGTAGGCCAAGAGGCAATGGGAGCAAGTTGGCGCACAGGAGGTTTAGTATTAAGCTGAGGAGGAACTTGTTTGCAGTTCAGGTGCCAGAGCACTGGCCCAGGCTGCCCAGGAGCCTGTGGAGTCTCCTTGTCTGGAGCCATTGCAGAGCTGCCTGGACACATTGCTGTGTGAGCTGGTCTAGGTGCTCCTGCTCTGGCAGGGGGGTTGCACTAGATGATCTTTCTAGGGCCCTTCCAACCCCTGACATACTGGGATACTGGGATACCTGGCAGGCTTTTACCTACAGAGTTCAAAATGAATTGGAGTAGTGATGTGCTAGTGGTGAAGCGCTGATTAAGCACCATTCATCTGCTGGTTTCTACCTCAGCCTTGAGAGCAACTTGTAGCCAAAGGGGGGAAAACCCTGGGAGCAGTGCTGTATGGATATGGTAGCACCTAGACATTACTCTGCTCTGCCTGGGAAAGGTTTGCCTGCCTTGCAGTGCAATTTTAAGGCCCGAGAGGTATTTTTGATGTGTCTTCTTGTTCCTGTTCACAGCTGCAATCTGCACATCCTGGGGATGCTGAGAGGCAAACATCTTCAAAGTCAATGATGGGAATGGGTTGTTTTTTCTTCTCTCTTTAGATGACAATCAAAACAAAACCAATGAAAAGAAAGAGAAGAAAATGGTTTCTCAGAAACCCCATGGTACCATAGAATATACTGTAAGTATTGCTGTGGGGTTTGGGCCTGTCTGACTTGTGCAAGTGGAGCTGTTGAGGTGCAGAAGGAGCCAGAGGCACAAAGCTGACCTGTGTTTTCCTTCTGCAGCATGGCTCTTTAGTAGAACAATGCCAAGGGTTAGTGCTGGGCTGGGCCAACACTAATCCAGGGACAGATATCCTCTGTTATCCTCTTTTCCCCTACTGCAGGAGGGAAAAGGGGGAATTAACAGAGAGAGACTTGGGGATTGCAAATGAAACTTAAACCACTTGAATGAAAATAATAACAAGAAAATGAAATATATATAGATATATATAAATATAAAAATTGAAATATATATGTATATATATATTTATTTATATATATTATATCTGTTGATATATATTATATCTATGATATATATTATATTAATTATACATTTTTATATATACATACACACACACAAACCAATAGCAGAACCAAACTCTCCTTGATGGTAACTCCCTCCCCAGTGATGCTGTAGCAGGAGAACTCAGCAGCAGCCAAGACTCAGGCTCAGGGAATGCATCCTGGAGCTCAGGAACTCTTGGATGGAGCTGGAAGGCAGAACAGAGAGAGTCCTGGAGGAGCAGAGCTGGGCTGCTGAGCCTCACAAGGCTCAGGTGCTTAACCTTCAGGGAAAGTAGAGACCCAAACCTCTCCTTTTATGTACTAGTTGTTCATTAGCTGCTAAATAACTTAATCCTGCCCCTGCCTTACTTGAGTCTTAGGCTTTATGGAAGAGACCCTAAGCTTGATATCAAAGTTTCAAGGCCTGAATATGAGCTCTGTGGCATGGAATAGCTTGTTTGGACTCAACCCAGGCCAAGCAATTATTTTGTTATCCTGAAAAATGCTTTTTTGGTTCAGCTAGAGTGCTGAATGTCTTCATTCTGCTATCTTAAAAGCTTCCCCTCTTTTCTTCAGGCTGGAAATCAGGACACCATCAACAGCATAGCATTAAAGTTTAACATCACCCCAAACAAGCTGGTGGAGCTCAATAAGCTGTTCACACACACCATTGTGCCAGGCCAGGTAAGTCTGGGATGGTTTAATACCTGAAAATAATGCTTTTGAAAGCTTTTTACTACTTTCATAGAATCCTAGAATGGTTTGGGTTGGAAGGGCCCTCTGGAGGTCATCTAGAGGTCATTCCCATACTTTTGGAGGTACTTGGAGACAAAGATAATGGCCAGTGAGTTAAATCCCTGGAAAGGGAATTCCCTAGATGGCTAGATGGAGTTTGGAATTGCTCTCCCTGTTATTTCTTTGCTGTCACTGAAGCTTAAAGCTGACTCTGAAGCTCAAGAGAGTCATGGAGCTGTTGCAGGAGAGATGAGTCCTGGGGAAGTCTAGATAAATGATATCTAGAATACATTAAGGAACTAAATACAGTGATTTAAATGGTTCTTTGGCATCATGAGGAGAGTGAGTCACACTCCTGGAAGCTGAGAAATCCTTGGAGATAGACTGTTTTGGGGAGAGTCAATGCTGAAATGTAGTTCATGAAGAGCAGGTCTCTACCTCTGCTTCACAGACAAGAAGAGATGGAAATAGCTTGATTTGGAGATGGGGAAACTGAGGCACAAAGAAATGGCATGACTTGCCTGAGAATACCCAGCAGGCACAAGCTAGGATAAGGAAAATGGGTTTGTTTTCTGAACATTTTCAGTTTAAAACTAAACATTTTGGGTTTGTTAGCTTCAGAAGCATCTTCTTTGCTCTGACACTTGCAGCAAATGACTCTCTGTTTGAATTTGGAGCAGAGGGCCAAAGTCTACTTCAATTTTACTACTGCTATGCTAAATATCTGAGGTGAGGGAATGGCAAAAGTCAACCAAAAGATGATAATTTTATATCCACTTCATAGACTCATAGAACAGTTACAGCTGGAAGAGACCTTGAAGATCATTGAGTCCAACCTTACACTTGTACTAGTGTAAGGATTTCAATGTAATACATGAGCCTAAAATGCTCATTCCTATCAATAATGACTTCTGAAAGCTTGTCTCTTCCTCTTTTGGATGTGTTCTTTGTCTTTAGATTCTCTTTGTGCCAGAAACAAGTGCTACAAGACTCTCTTCTTTCAGTCCTGGTGCTCCTGTTTCTCCTTCCTCATCAGATGCTGAATATGATAAGCTCCCTGTAAGTGCAACATTGATTCAGTTCTTTATGATTTCTGGGAAAGCAATGAGGAATTCCAGCTCTGTTAAGTAATGAAAATGAAAGTGAAGAGGAGCCTGGAGGAAATCAGTGTGTTTGACCTTGCCCCTGTGTCCCACAGCAGTGCACTGTGTGCAGAGGAGGGGGCAGGACTAGACCTGCCTTGATGAGAGTGCCTCATGGAAATGCAGTGATTTGCATCTGTTCCTTGCTTGCCTGTTATTTGGGTGGAGATATTTTGTCATGGTGAGAGGTTTTTCTGCCATCCAGAACCCTGTAGGAAGTGTCCATACATACAAACTTAACCCAACCAGCACTTCTCTTCCTCAAGCAAAAGAATTAGTTGAACTTGGCCTTTTAGTTGCTTACCCTCTAAAAAGATCTGATTTTGGTCCTGTTGCTCCACACTCAACTTGTTGGGCTCTTTTTAAGGATGCTGATTTGGCAAGAAAGGCTTTCAAACCAGTGGAGAGAGTCCTGTCCTCTACTTCAGAAGAGGATGAGCCTGTGGTGGTCAAGTTCTTAAAGATGAATTGTCGTTACTTCACCGATGGGAAGGTAGGTGGAAGCTGCCTTTTGGCCTTGCTTTTGGGGTTCTTTACAAGCCAAATCTGTTTGGATAAGGGAGAGATGAATCTTGGCAGTCAGGTTTGTCAAGAATGTCCATGGGATGGTGGTTTTGGTACTCTTATCATTTGGTTCTTTCAGTTGTTTAATCTGTTGGGATAACTCCTTTATCAAACAATAGCTCTTCTGCAGTCTTCTTTTCCTTACCATCTCTTCCCTGAATGATCTGTTTAAGAGGATTATTGCTACACACAGAGAAAACTGCACTTTAGAGCTATGTCCTGCCAGGATTAGTTGTCCAGTGCCATCAGCTTGTGCAATACCTTTATCCAATGAGCCCTTGCCTATCTGTTTCATTTATGACTCCAAGCTACATTTTAACTGGATCCAGAGCAGTGTTTCCAAATCTCTCCATGTTGCTTCTCTTCCTTGCTGTTGAACCTCCTGCAAACCATCATAAAAAAAGATAAATATTGCATGATACAACCTTTTCTCCCTTTTTCTTGCAAGCATTCTTGCTCCCCCTGAGACTGCAATCTTCAGTTTTACAGCAGCTGCTTTTGGAAGTGAAGGCACAAAGCTTGGGGCAGTGTTTTAACTCTCTTTTTCTGCTCAGGATTGCAAGACACTCTCTTCTTGAACTCTCTGCTTCTGCTCTTGTTGATTGTGCTTTCTGTTAGATGTCTGAATATTTGGCTTTTCAAGCTCTCTGGGATTTATAGCACTGGAGGTGCTAACCATTGTAGTTCAAACACACCTTGGTTTGGGCTGGGATAGAGTTAATTCTCTTCCTAGTAGCCAGCAGAGTGATTTGGCTTTAAGATGAGAATAATGCTGATAACACATTATCAAGATGATCATCACATGATGCTTTAGGTGTTGCTTAAGTTACACTTGTCTTGAGTTAAGGATTTTTCAGTTTCCCATGCTCTGCCAGTCAAGAGGTGCACAAGAAGCTGGGAGGGAGCATGGGCAGCAGAGCTGAGCCCAGCTAGCCAAAGGAATCATGGCCAGGAGAGCTGAGCCCAGCTAGCCAAAGGAATCATGGCCAGGAGAGCTGAGCCCAGCTAGCCAAAGGAATCCTGGCCAGCAGAGCTGAGCCCCGCTAGCCAAAGGAATCCTGGCCAGCAGAGCTGAGCCCACCTAGCCAAAGGAATCCTGGCCAGGAGAGCTGAGCCCAGCTAGCCAAAGGAGCATGGCCAGCAGAGCTGAGCCCAGCTAGCCAAAGGAATCCTGGCCAGCAGAGCTGAGCCCAGCTAGCCAAAGGAATCATGGCCAGCAGAGCTAAGCCCAACTAGCCAAAGGAATATTCCACCCCATAGGACATTATGCTCAGTATATAAACTGAGAGAGTTGCCTGTGGGGAGCTGTTTGCTGCTGGGACATTGGTGAGGGAGTACACTGTGCATCACTTGTCTGTCCTTGGCTTCTATTTCTCTCTCTTTTTGCTATATTCATTTTAATTACTATGATTATTATAATATTGTAGTTATTAAACTGTTGTTAACCTACCAGTTTCCTCTTCCCTTCCCCCCTAGTTCTTCTCCCACCCAACTGTGGGAGGAGGAGGAGGAGGAGGAGCAAGCAGCTGCATGGTGCTTAGTTGGTGGCTTGAGGTTCAACCACAACAACATCTTTTTCTCCCTTCTTCCTGCCTTCTGTAAGATGGATGTGTTTACACTTTGGGGCTTGCTCTTGACTCTGCAATCTTTGAGGCTGCTAGTTTGTAGGCAGTAACAGGAGGACAGCTTGATGTCTGGCATGGAAATGAGGGCTTTGGGGTGTGCTGGATGTTTGCTAGCTGCACAGGAGCCACGTTGCTAAGTTTTATGGCTGCAGGGCTGCAAAAGCCATTTGCAGGCAGAAGAAGCAAAAGTGGGACAGCTTCTAGCTAAAATCCTGCAGTGGCTGGGGAGGAAGTAGAGCTGTGCTGATGGATTGCTCAGTTAGCTAGCTCCACTTACAGACCTGTGGGAGAAGTCTGCCCACTTGATTCTTTTCAGCCAAACACAAATGTAGGTGAGAAGCAAATGGCAAGCACCACAGAGACTCAGCTTTACAAAGGAGCAGGCACATGTGTGCTCACTTGCCAGTGCCAACACAGCATCTTGGCATCTCCTTGATTTAAAATAAAACAACCCCAAAGCCACACACAAAGCAAGGTTGTGCTCCTTTACCTGCCCAGCTGTCAGCCTTCCTTGGCTTGCCTTGCAGGTGACACTTTCCCAGTGTCTCACCACCCTGGTGGGAAGAAGTTGTTCCCCAGGAGGGTGCTGAGCCACTGTGCCAGGTTGCCCAGAGAGGTGGTGGCAGCCCCATCCATCCCTGGCAGTTTTGGGGCTGGGAGCAAGCAGGTGTCCCTGCCTGTGGCACTAGAGGAGCTGCAAGGGCCATGCCAATCTAGATTGAGAAGAAGCTGTTTCCCATAGAAGCTTTTTTGGCTGTACTTCTACCTTCAGATGTGCTGGCTGCATATAAATTCATGTATCAATTGAAGATTGCTGCATCTAGAATCAAATGGTAAATAAAATGGTACTTTTTGATTTATTTAAGCCACTCATCTATTTTGTTGGAGATTACTGAACAGTTCCAGCTTGTAGCAGCCAACACTGAAAGGTGAATAGTTTGGATGTCCTTCCAGCTACTTGGGTTTTACTAAACCTTTTTTTCTTGGCTCTCCTTGCTGGAATTGGAAACCAAAATGTTTTGTTTCCCCATCATGTGATGTTTGCTGTAAAGAGGCAGGAGACAGGGTTTGTTTCTTTTTTAGCCTAAAAAACTCCCCTCCCAGATGCTGAGTGAACGACACGCGATGTGCTAACTGTGCCTTCTCCTCTTGCAGGGTGTGGTTGGAGGGGTGATGATAGTCACACCAAACAATATCATGTTTGACCCCCATAAATCTGACCCTCTGGTGATTGAGAATGGCTGTGAAGAGTATGGGCTCATCTGCCCCATGGAGGAGGTGGTCTCCATAGCTCTCTACAATGACATCTCTCACATGAAGATTAAAGACGCGCTGCCATCGTAAGGAGAGCTCTGCCCTCAGCTTGCAACACAACAGCCTGGGGGGAATGGAGAGGGAAGAAATAAAGGGAGGGAAATGCCAGGAAAAAAAATGGTTTGACTTTGATAGAGTCCAACTATAGAGGTCTCTTCCAACCTTAATGATTAGGGATCTGGGCCTGTTTAGCCTGGAAAAGAGGAGATTGAGGGGAGACCTCCTGGCTCTCTAGAACTACCTGAAGGGAGGTTGTAGAGAGGCAGGGACTGGGCTGTTCTCCCTAGTGGAGAGTGAGAGGACAAGGGGAAATGGATGGAAATTGCCCCAGGGGAGGTTCAGGCTAGACATGAGGAGGAATTTCTTTGCTGCAAGGGTTGTGAGCCATTGGCACAGGCTGCCCAGGGAGGTGCTTGAGTCCCCATCCCTGGAGGGGTTTAAGAGCCAGGTGGATGTTGCCTTGGGGAGCATCATTTAGCAGGTTGCTAGGGCTAGGACAAAGGCTGCACTGATGAGCTTCAAGGTCTCTTCCAGCTGCAACTGTTCTAGGATTCTGTGATTCTATTGTGTGATTCTGTGGGGTTCTTCTGCTTTGCTTTTTTGGAGCACCACAGGAGCAGGAAAGAGGAATGAGTGAGGAATAGGAGAACCCAAGTGTAAAGTAGGCCAGGGAAACCCAGTAATTAAAAGCAGTGATGGCATGCCATGCTTGGGCATGCATTCAGTTGAAGTGAAGAGGGTTAGATTTCACAGAATCACAAAGGTTGGCAGAGACCTCTGAGCTCATCCAGTCCAAGCATCCCTATCACTCCCATATCACTGAGCCATGGCCCTAAGGAGAGCATCTAAACCCCTGCAGGGATGGTGACTCCAGCACCTCCCTGGGCAGCCTGGGCCAAGACTTAACTTTCCTTTGCATATATTTGTTACACTGCTTACTAGAGTGTTTAGTAACTTCTTAGCACCTTTACAGTGATGAGAATCTTGTGTTCTCCTTTCACCTCAGACTTTTCAGCAGCTCAGGTTGTAAGCTGTCAAGTTTTTAAGCCTTTTCCACTTGTTCTCCTTGAAGAAGAAATCTTTGGAGCAGTCTGCGTTCAGAAAGGACATTTGAGTCATGGAGAAAATTCCAAGGAGACCAAAAATCCTGTTTCAACAGGGCATGGCTTACAGCTGATGTGCACTCACAGCATCTTAGGAGTTGGAAGGGACCTCTGGTTGCTTCCCAGAAGTGCATTGTGAGGGAATCATGGAGTAGTATAGAGATTGACTTACTGTCAGAGGCAGGATATGAACAGCAGGAGTGTGCTTGTGAATGAAATTCCAGCAGCTAAGTGCAGCTCCTTGTTGACTGAATCAGCTGATGACTTCAAGTCAACAGGAGAGAGCATGCTGCCTGAAGTTCTGATGCCTTGCAGGTTGTTCTTACATGTGTGCCATTTCTTCATCCCTGTGGCATGTTCTGCCAAGTGCTTTAGTTCAGTAATTATCCTTTCCACCTTGATTTCCCTGCCCCCACCATGTTCTTTAAAGTCATTGATTTTCCCCTAAAGTCACTGATTTTTTTCCCTGGTGTCTGTTTTCTTTTGGAGAAAAGTCATTTTTTTGGTTGAGTTGTAGCCCTTCAGTTGGTTTCTTGTTTAGTTGTTCTTTTCCAGTTTGGTTTCTTTTCTCCCCTTCTGTTTCCATTTTGCTTTTAACATCCTCTGTACATCCATCATGTTCCCTGACAGTGACATACCAAAGGATCTTTGTCCTCTGTACAGGCCAGGAGAATGGGAAGACCTGTCTTCTGAGAAAGATCTCAATCCTTTCAGCAAGTTCAAATCCCTTAGCAAGGAAAAGAGGCAACAGAATGGAGATCCATCCCTGGCTCTGGATGCCAAGCAGATGAAGCCTTCCAAGGAGGAAAAGTCTGCTGCTTTGGAAGTGCTTCAGTCCTCTGAGAGTGCAAAGGCACTGGAGCTTCCCAACAACCTCACTGCCACTGCCCATTGGGAGAGGTTTGCTGCCAAGGAGCCTTCTGGGGAAAAAAATGCTTCAGATAGCCAAACCAAAGAGAAATCCCTGTTGGAAGAAGGAGAGGATGGCTTCCTTGAGCTGGGAAAGAGCTCATCTCCTGTGGCTAGAGGGTTGGACAGGAAAATCTCAGCAGTGGAAGGCTTGCTGGCTGAGCCCAGGGAGTTGGGCAGAACTAAGCAGCAGGTAACCAAAGGCACTCCAGAAGTCCAGGAGCACTTGGCTGTTGATTCCTTGGGAAAAAAGGACACTGTTGAACCTAAAGCTGACTTAGACTTAGAGCTGTGTGAAAAGCAAGATGTTAGCCCAGAAGGAAACAAATGTGTCAGTTCCCCAACAGGTAAGGTGGAGACTGCACTGGACACTAAGAAAGAGCTAGAGAAAGATAAACTGATTGAATTTTACCTCAATAAAGATGGGAATGGGTCTCAGTCCTCTGAAGACTTACACAAGGCTGAAAACAATAAAGCAGTTGGCATAGACCTTACACTTAGCTGTTCCAAGTCCCAAGCTAATCAAGTCCATACAGTTAAAAGTATGGAGCTTGAGTCCTGCTGTGTGGAAAGGAAAACACCTACAGCACAGGAGAAGGAGCTGGAAGAGTCTGTGGACTCTTCAGCAGTACCAGCTGGAGACAAGAGCTGTCAAGAAACAGAGTTAGACAATCAATCAGAAATCAGACTCTGGCTGCTGCAGAAAATCCAAGTGCCAATTGAAGGTAGGTGTCTGGCTCTTTGTTTGCTCTGAGGCTTGGACAGCATTCTGATGGTAACCCTGGGACTGAGAGCCTTCTGCTCTACATTTCCTCTTTCTCTATACCTGCTCTTGATTGTTTGTTACTCTTTTCTATTAATTATCTGCTATAGAGAGGGGGAAAAAAAATCACTTCAAATGCCCTAAGCTTCTAGTTTGCTTTTGTGTGCTCAGTGCTCTCTGTATGAACTTCCCCTCTGTTTCCTGGCTTGAAGAAGGACAGTGGAATGCCAGGCTGGTGCAGGACTGCCAGAGCCACCTCCTGGCCTAGGAATTGTCACTCCTGACTGGGAACTTTTATTCCTTGAGTGAAGTCTGGCAGTGTATTTCTGGGAGTAACCAGAGTTGGTGTAAAGGGAGCTGCCAAAGTAGCCTGGACACTGTTTGTAGCTCTCTAGTTGCATGAGGTGATGATCCTCACCCAGAGAGAAAAACACAGCTACATGTGTGCTCTTCAGATGAGTTTTGCAGCATCAGTGTGATGGAGACAAGAGTGGAGTTAGTTGAAGAAGCAGTTTCTTTTGTCACACCACCAATATAAGCAGCTTGAGCTGCTCTTGTGCTTGAGCAGGCATAAGGTGCTTGTGTGGCTGTCAGAGCTGAGGAACTGAGCAGGCTTTGTGTGTGTGTGCAGGGTTACCCTTTGGGTGAGTTTCCTAGAGCCCAATCCTGTCAGAGACAGGCACA
>VWZO01001272.1:74383-87328 GCA_013396975.1 Bucco capensis
CTGATGATCTCCAAGGTCTCTTCCAGCTGGAACTGTTCTAGGATTCTGTGATTCTGTGAGCATCTCCCTCTTTTGCTTTGCAGGGCTATTCTGTACCCAGGCTGTGGCACCATGGCAAGCAATGGCTGCAGTGTAGGATGAACATGGATTTATTAACCCCCTTTTGTTGTTGGGTGACATGTCAGGTTTCATTTTGTGTCCCTGAGTATTGCTTTGCACAAGCTGCTGGAACTTTGTGACTATGTTTGATCAGCTGCAGTTGCTATTTCCCTGGCAGTGTTTGTATTTCCCTGGCAGCAGCCCATTTCTTTTCTCTCTCCTGCAGATATGCTTCCTTCCAAAGAGGAGAAGAGCAAGACTCCTCCCATGTTTCTGTGCATTAAAGTAGGCAAGCCCATGAGAAAGTCCTTTGTGTCTCAGAGCACCACCATGTCTCAGCAGTACAGTAAAAAGATCAAACAACCAGAGTACTGGTTTGCTGTGCCTAGGGAAAGGTAAGCTGCAGGGCACAGCATGGCAACAGCTTTGTCTCTTCTCTGCTTTAAAGGAATCTTGACTTTCCTGAGCTGGTGCAAGGTGTGACATGCAGCAAGGATGCTAATGGGAAGAGAAGGATGTCCTCATTTCATTGCATTATTGCTGATGCAATCTGCTTCCCAGTGGAAAGGAAGAAGGGATCAGGTGTCAAAGAGGAATATACTGGCAGCTAACATACAATAAAAGCTCTGGGAGATGAGCTGGCTTTAGCAGAGACCTGGCAGGGCCCTTCCAGCTCCTCTAGTGCCAACCCCTGCCATCTTCCCTCCTCAAGCTTGGATCCATTCCCCCTAGTCCTAGCACTGTCTGACAGCCTAACAAGTCCTTCCCCAGCTTCCCTGCAGATCCTGGAGGTGTCAGTGCTCTAGGAAATAAAGGGGAAGCAGCTACCAAAAGAGACAAGGAATCCACTCAGATGCCAGGGCTAAAAAATCCCCCACATGAGCAAAGGGCAAGATGTGGAAAAGGGAGACACTGCTAAGAGCTTGGATGCTGCTGTTTCAGCCTTCAGACCCATCCCAAAAGTCCCTTCCTGTGTGATAAAACACAAGGAAATCCTTTCATGTGCAGAGCAACTCTCCAGCCTGCTGAGGAGCCAAACCTCTGGTGGATGAGATGCCAGGAGGGAAGAAGTTGAGCTGCTGATCCATCTCAAGAGTTGTCTCTTTAAGATGCAGGCAATTTGTTTTCATCTTTAAAAGGAATTTTCAGGATCTATTTCATTTTCTGCTCAACTGTGTAGCATCTCTGTTGATTCAAGTGTTTAGAAATGAGTGTTTGGAGCAGAGCAGCAGTGTGGAAGTTGCTGATTCATGGGAGGAGAGGAGGGAAAGGTTTAATCCAACTGGAATGTGGCCATTGGGAGTGGAGCTGGAGATAGCTTTTGGCTTGCTTGCTATCTGCTGAAGCCAGTCCTTGGCTCCTCAAGTGTTGCACAAGGGCAGCTTGAGAAAATTGTAGGCTGAAGGGTAAGTAAATACTTGAAGGAGTTGGGAGTGATGCTGTGATAGAAGACAAGGTCACTTCTTGCTCTGGGGATAGTGGATCTGATGCTGAATAAAGCTCCTGAGCTGACCTGAGGTCATCTCTGATTGTTGTGCTGGGCAACAGGTCAATCTATGAAGCTGCTTACCCCTGGCTGGGCTAACAGCTTCTCTGAGCAGTGAGGAGACCTAACCCAGCTACAAACCCAAATGATGGCAACTGCTTTGTAATTCTGGCAAAGTATTGGGGGTGCTGGTGGCTGAGAAGCTGGCCATGAGCAAACAGTGCACGCTGGCAGCCCAGAAGTACAATGGCATCCTGGGCTGCAGCAAGAGAAGCGTGGCCAGCAGAGCCAGAGAGGTGNCCTTCCTGTTAGTCACAGAAGCATCAAGGTTGGCAGAGACGTCTAAGCTCCTCAAGTCCAAGCATCCCTATCACTCCCATACCACTAACCCATGGCCCTAAGGAGAGCAGCTAGATCTTCCTTAACCCCCTCCAGGGATGATGACTCCAGCACCTCCCTGGGCAGCCTGGGCTTCCTTGCTTTTTTGTGGCTGTTGTAGCTCTTCTCTCTTCCTCCCTGCCTTCCCAAGGGTGTGCTGGTGTGTGTTGTCACCTCATGGCCAAGTTAATCAGTGACTCTAGGGCTTGGTGACAGCAGGGACAGAGCAGATGACATCTTGCCTTGCCCTCTATCCAGCTGGCTCAGTCTAGGAGAGCTTCTGGGCAGAGAGGTACTGAGAGGCTGCTGAGGACTCTTGCCATGGGTGCAGCTTCCAGTAGGAGAGGGTAAGTCTGGGCATGCTATTCCTCCTGGGATTTATGGCTAAGTGCTGTGTAGATTTTCCACCCTGGTGGATTTTGAGGAGTAGGTCAAGAATTAGGTCAGATTGCCTCAAGATACAAGAGAGGAAAATGGTTTCTTTCCACTGGGACAGCTAGAGTAAGGCACAATTGGCTTGCTTGGTTAGAAATGTGTGCCCTAGCTAATCATTTACTCATTTCAGCATTGACTAGTTCCTCAGGCCAGAAGGAGATTTCCTTGATTCTTTCTCCTCTCCATTTGGCAGACAAGGGTTGAGCCTTGCTTCTCTTTTTCAGTCTTAGCTTTCTGCCTCCTTCATTTGGGGAGTTGGGTGAGTTTTGGCCACAGTTTCTGTGGAGTTTCCTTTCATAGAGCAAGCTGGTGCTTGGTTAAGACTCCTTTTAGTCTCCAGTGTGTAACACCCTGCTATGAAGAGAGTTGGAAGGTGGGATCTGGAAGAACTTTGGAGCACAGCTAGCTGCACTCAATACCTCCAGGATGCTTCTGGGATGCTGAAGGATCACTCTGCCATGCTTCTGTCAGGGGATATCTAACCTAAAGCCTAGATTTAGACTCCATTTGAGTTAGCCTCCTACAAATAAAGTACTGCTAGGCTTCTGATATCAAGCTGTACAGATAAAAACCTGCTTGGATCTATAGCTTAAGAGGGCTCCTGGAAGCATATGAGGGCCAATGAGTTCCTTCCCAGCTCTCCAGCTGCCTGTGAAAGAGCTTTGATTAGGCCTCTGCTAACTATTTACTTCAAAACCCACCTAGTTTAATTCCATAATCACTCAGTATTCCAATAGAACACAGTTCAATACTCATGATTTTACCCTTGTGATTTGCTTTTCTATTTGATGATACCTCCTCAAGCAGCAGGGTTTCAAAGTGCTCTCCAGTTCATTTCCATTTGGTCCTCTGGAGTGTCTGGATTTATTTAACATCCATAGTGTCCATTCTGGAGGAAAATTGAGTTATGGATTAATTAGATAAGCTGAGCATGTCCAGATGCTTGGGGCCTGACAGGAAATATGCTGAGAGTGCTGAGGAGGTTGGTTGATGTTACAGGAAGACTTCTTTCTCTCATCCTATAATCATTGGAGAGGTCCTTCCTCATTGGAATCACAGTGTTAGGGGTTGGAAGGGACCTCTGGAGCTCATCTAGCTCTGCTAGAGCAGGAGAAGCTAGAGCAGCTTGCCCAGGATGTGTCCAGAGCAAACCCTCTGTAAGTACAGGACAAGAGTGACTTCATAGAGCACTAAACAACTGTTCTCTCCTCTTCTCTTCACAGGGTGGATCATTTGTACACCTTTTTTGTTCAGTGGTCCCCAGAAATCTATGGGAAAGATGCCAAAGAGCAAGGCTTTGTGGTGGTAGAGAAGGAAGAGCTTGACATGATAGACAACTTCTTCAGTGAGCCCACTACTAAAAGCTGGGAGGTGAGTGCTTGCTGCCTTGGCATGGAGCATGTGCACATCCAGCTACAAAGCTGAGCCCTTTGCTCTTCTGAGGGTTTTTAGGAGGCTTCTTGGCACTGTTTGCTCCTCAAGGCTTGTATCTGGCTCACAGATTCCTTGTTTTCCTCTCCCTGTGCAAGCAGCAGAAGTTGTGTCAGTGTTTGGGTTGTGAAAAGTCTTCAAGATAAACTTAGGTTTAAATATTCCTTGCCAGAGTGGCCCAGGAGTCCCCATCCCTGCAGGGGTTCAGACACCATGCAGAGGTGACACTTGGGGACATGGATTAGTGGTGATCAGGAGAGTGCTGA
Organism: Bucco capensis; assembly: GCA_013396975.1. Lineage (NCBI taxonomy): Eukaryota > Metazoa > Chordata > Aves > Piciformes > Bucconidae > Bucco > Bucco capensis. The sequence continues at coordinate 78,479 of VWZO01001272.1, forward strand.
GTTGATATTTGGCCTTGATGAGATCTTTTCCAACCTTAATGAGTCTATGAGAAAAAAAACCCAACTTCTTCATTCCATATTCTGCTGAGAGCTGAGTGCAGTCAAATCCTAAACCAGGTTTCACTGTTCAGTTGTTCTTTGCATGCCAATTCCCTAAAGCCAAAGTGAAGGAGGAGAGCTAGAGCTGGGAAGAAGAGAGGTGGGAGAGCTCTGGCCACACTGGCAGCTTAGCTTCTCTCTCATTGTTTGATTGAAGCATTAGGAAAAGAATCAGCTGGAAAGTGCTTCAAAAGGTGTGTCTCTTTTTCTTTTATCAGCCTTTCACCAATTTCATAGTAGGTCTGCCAGGAAGTCTCTAGTGAAAGCCCAAATTTGGGCATGCTGACTGTGAAAGTTTCCCCTCTTCCTTGTGGGGAAACAGAAAGTGTGATTGTGTAGAGAAAGCAGAGAAGCAATTTTATCACAGCATGCCAGGGGCAGTAGCCATCTGTCAGCCTTGGAGGCAAGAGCAGGGATACAGCACAAGGAACCTAGCAGAGGATGAAAGGGAAAAAAATGCCTTGGAATATCAGAGTTGTGTACTGTGCCAGGCCTGAGCAGGGGGAACCTTTTGTGGAGGTATGTTCAGCTGTCTCCTAGCCAAAACCAAATGTGCTCTCTGCTCACATGGAGTTCAACAGGATGTTTTCCACCCTTCCTTTTCCAATCCTGGGAAAAAAAAAAATCCTGACAAGGTGTTGTGGATCCTGGTTGGTTCTTTTTTGTCTGTTTCTGCTTTGGCATGATCTCTAGAAACATCTGATCTTGCAGGTCCCTTGTGTTGCAGGTGGTGGCTCTCAGCTTCACTCAGATGTGTCAGGGCAGTGGAGAGGGAGACTGCTCAGCCTTTGGAGTCAATTTGGAGTCCCTTTGGTGACTCTCAGCTCCATTCAGGTGTGTGCTTCAGTGACAGGGCAGTGGAGAGGGAGACTGCTCAGTGTTTGGAGTTGGTTTGGAGTCAATTTGGAGTCCCTTTGGTGACAGTTGCTGGCTCTCAGCTTCATTCAGATGTGTTTTTTAGTGTCAGGGCAGTGGAGAGGGAGACTGCTCAGTGTTTGGAGTCAATTTGGAGTCCCTTTGGTGACAGTTGGTGACTCTCAGCTTCACTCAGATGTGTGCTTCAGTGACAGGGCAGTGGAGAGGGAGACTGCTCAGTGTTTGGAGTCAATTTGGAGTGCCTTTGGTGGCTCTCAGCTTCACTCAGATGTGCTCTTCAGTGTCAGAGTAGACCTCTGGGCACTGGAAAGGGAAGCCTGCTCAGTGTTTGGAGTCAATTTCCAGTTTGTGCCTGTGCTAACAGCTTTTTCTGGGGCTGCCTGTGTCTGTGAGTGAGTTGGGTTGTGTTTTGCTGCAGATCACCTGTTGCTGGTTGATTTACTGTGCTGCTTTTCCCTCCTTCCTAAGGGGAGGCTATTCCTAGAAAATCACCTTGCAAAGAGGAGTTGGGTACTTTGGATTTAAGAGGGAAAAGGTATTAAGGGAAAAAGGAAGGCAAACCATTCAGGAGGTGGAAAAAGAACAAGGCTAAAAGCAGAAAGTCCATTTTCCTTTAGCAATTTGTTGGGGTTTTTTGAACAATTTGCAGTGCAAACCTTCCCTGAAATTGCTTCTATTTTCCAGCATGGGATTCTCTCTGTGGTCTCAGAAGATGCAGGAGTAGATCTCCCTGAGCCTGGGCTGGAGGAGCCAGGATGGAGCTGTTCCAACTCTTCCTGCCTGGCTGTGCAGGGGCATGCAACCACATTCCCTCTGTAGCCTGGATGTTTGCCCTCTCCTCTTTTCCTAAGCCCTCTGTGCATCTTGGGAATGGCAGTGCCCAGTGCTCCAAGTTGCTGCCCTGAGCTCAGCTCCAGACATCTCCAGGGGAACATGAGCTGGGAGTGCAGCAGCCATGGTGCTCACATTGCACTGGAGATGTGCCTGGATGCTCTTAGGGCTTTGTCCTGCCCACAGTGAACTCCTCACCACTCCTGGCCTTTGGGAAAAGCTCCTTCTGGGTTTGAGAGGTGATTCAATCTGCAGTCAGTCCCAGTGCATTTGCTTTGTTGCCTGGAGGGCAGGTGTGTGTAGGACCTCTAGGGACTTCTTGGCATTTGTTTGAACTGTTCACAGCTTCTGCAAGCCCAAGCAGTGATCCTGAAGGTGCCAGAGGAGTTATGCAAAGCTCTCCACAAGCCCATGGATCAGTGCAGACTGGGAACTGCTGTGTTGGAGATGAGCCATGGGGAAAAAGCTCTGGGATTGCTGGTGGCTAGGAGGATGCCCATGAGGCAGCAATGTGCCCTTGTGGCCAAGAGGCCAATGGCATCCTAGGATGCATGAAGAGGAGCGTGGCCAGCAGAGCCAGAGAGGTTCTTCTCCCCTCTCCTGTGCCCTGGGGAGGCCTCCCCTGGAATGCTGTGTCCAGTTGTGGGCCCCTCAGCTNAAGAGCGTCATTTAGAAGCCGTGATGTCAAGGAGACATGTGGTTCCTGCTCCAAGATAAGACCTCTGGCTGTTTAGAGAAGGCAGGCAGTTGAAGGTTTCCTGCCTTGTGGGGTTAGGTCTCCTTCCTTCCCCTTTTCCTTCTCATCAGCCTCAGCTCTGAGCTCTTCCTGTTGATTCCTGTTTGCTGTGGTGGCACCAAGCCCTGCTGCTGGGCACTGGCTGCCTCATCTTTACCTGGTTAACAGTGAGAGGACAAGAGGAGATGAGCTCAAGTTGCAACAGGGGAGCTTTAGATGGGATGTCAGGAGGAATCTTTTCACTAAATAGGTTGTTAGGTCTTGGCCCAGGCTGCCCAGGGAGGTGCTGGAGTCACCATCCCTGCAGGGGTTAAGAAACATTGAGATGTGGTACTTAGGCCCATGGGTTAGTGGCATGGCAGTGCTAGGGATGCTTGGGCTTGATGAGCTTAGAGCTCTCTGCCAACCTGAATGATTCTGTGAATATCAGGAGGAACTTTTTTCCTTTGAGGGTGCTGGAGCACTGGCCCAGGCTGCCCAGGGAGCTGTTGGAGTCTCCATCTCTGGAGAGATTCCAAACCCAACTGGACACATCCTGTGCAAGCTGCTCTAGGTTCTCCTGCTCTGGCAGGGGGGTTGGATGAGCTGATCTCCAGAGGTCCCTGCCAACCCCTAGCATGCTGTGACTCTGCAAGCCCCATGGCTCAGGTTGGACACTTGTTCTCTTCCCTCAGATCATCACTGTGGAAGAAGCAAAACGCCGGAAGAGTGTTTGCAGTTACTATGAAGAAGAAGATGATGATACTTTGCCTGTCTTAAAGCATCACAGTGCCCTCCTGGAGAACATGCACATAGAGCAGGTATGGCTAGAAGAACCTTCAAGGTCCCTTGTTAGCTGTGCTTTGTGTGTGTGTCTCTGCTGAGAGTGGAACATTGTGCCTTCTGGAGGCTTTATCCGGGTAGGATGTTGGAGTGTCCTTGTGCAAGGGCCTGTCTGCTGCACAGCTGCCTAGAGGAAACTCAGGTTCCCTTGGTAGCTGTGGTGGGACATTCTGGTCCAGTCTGGTCTCATCTGGAGTACTGGGTCTAGTTCTGGAGCCCCCAGGACAAGAAAGANCAGTCTATGATTCTATAAGGTTACCTTTATGGTTAGTGAATTATTGTGCTGTTGAGGACTTCGAGCTCCTTCAGTGCTCAGAAACTAGTTCCCAGCTTTCAAACCTGTGCCCTGTATTGGGGATGCAGAGAATACAAGGCCACATGCATGTGGTGCACTTGTAAAGCTGCTGGCACCAGCTGCTCCCTTGACAGCCATGCTTTGGTTCCAAATAGACTGGGAATAGTGTGGGGCAGCAGCTGGGATGCAGGCTGTGGAATGCACACCTTTTTTCCCCTGTTCCTTGGGCAGCTTGCCCGGCGCCTGCCTGCCCGTGTGCAGGGATATCCCTGGAGACTTGCCTACAGCACCCTGGAGCATGGCACCAGCCTCAAGACTCTCTACAGGAAATCAGCAGCTCTGGACAGCCCAGTGCTCCTTGTCATCAAAGATATGGACAACCAGGTAAGGAATGCTGCTGCTGCTACAGGGCTGGGGCTGGAAGGGCAACCTGCTGAAAGGGGAGAGTTAGCACAGAATCATCAATGTTGGCAGAGAGCTCTAAGCTCATCAAGCCCAAGCATCCCTATCACTGCCATGCCACTAACCCATGGCCCTAAGGAGAGCAGCTAGATGGTTCTTAAACCCCTGCAGGGACAAACTGGACACAAACTGTATTTTCCCTGTCCTCTAAAGTCATTTAACCCTTTTATTCCAACAGATTTTTGGAGCATATGCTACACACCCCTTCAAGTTTAGTGACCATTACTATGGCACTGGTGAAACATTCCTCTACACATTCAGTCCACATTTCAAGGTGAGTGAGGGTTTGCTTCCATCCAGGAAGATTTGGGGGAATTCCACTTCTCGAGCAGTGATGAGGAAGAGAGCACAATTGACTTTTCTCCCTAGTGTCTCTTCCTCCTCCCCACAGAAACTAAACTATGACCACACCAAAACAATCTCTGCTGAGGGCTGCTCCTCAGGAGTTGGAGAGTACAAAAAGCCTCACAGTTGTGATATATTTGGGGTTTTTTTCCTCCTCTTCAGGTGTTCAAATGGAGTGGAGAGAACACCTACTTCATCAATGGAGACACCACCTCTCTGGAGCTTGGAGGTGGAGGGTGAGTGAATGTTTGCTTTCCAAATCATGTAGGGGTTTTTGTTGTTGTTGTTGTAATGAGAATAAGAACAGCTAATTAGTCAAATAGCTCAACTTACCTAAAAACTTAACCCCTGCAGGGCTGGTGACTCCAGCACTGCCCTGGGCAGCCTGAACAAGCCTTGTAGGGAAGAAATTCCTCCTGACATCCAATCTAAACCTCCTCTGCTGCAAGTTGAAGCCATTTCTAGAGCTCCCAGGATTTTTAGTGTGCTATAAACCCTGAAATGAATTGTCTGCTTGCCTTTGCAGGGGCAGATTTGGCTTGTGGTTAGATGCAGACTTGTATCACGGGCGAAGCAACTCCTGCAGCACCTTCAATAATGACATCTTGTCTAAGCAAGAAGATTTCATCATACAAGATGTAGAAGTATGGACCTTTGAATGAAACCCTGACTGCCTTAAGGACTTGGATCCATGGATGCTCTTTCCAAGCTCATCTCCAAGGTGCAGGCTGCCTCACCACCTGAACACGCTTCTCCCTCAAGTTCCTAGCAGAGCATGACTCCTCAACTAGAGGTTTTGGAGGCAGGAAGACAACAGGAGAGCTAAGAGATGCCAGCTGAAATGGTTTTTTTACTTCCTCTTCCATCCACATTCATGGTGTATGAGTGGAAAAACTTGTTCCTGTAACTGTGAAGAAAAGATCCTGTGGGAAATGAGAACTGTTGAGTCCATTCCTTGTGTATTTATGTTCAACACCCAAAATGCTAACCAAAAAAAAAAGCAAAGGCTCACTTGACCAAAAACCTGGTGCCATGGCTAAGAATCAGAGAGAGGTGTCCACAGCACTTAAGGGAAGATGTTTTTAAAAGCTTTTTATTTATTGTTGTTGTACAGCAGATGATTTTTGGGGTTGTAAATGTGTTAGCTCTCAGGTTTTTTTGGGTTTTTTTTGTTTTTTTAATGTTTCAAATCTCAGTTTGATCCAGAATGACAGACAGGTTCCTTGTGCATTTGCATCCAGGCTGAAATTCATTTTTTTTTTATATATATATAGTTTTATTTTCTAAAGGAGATTTAGGGGGTTCATTTATTTTTTTTTTTTTACCCTCTTTAGAGATTTTTGTTTCCTGGCTGAAACACTTGAGTGCATAATTCTGTTTTGGAGGGGGGGGGGGGGTTTCTTTTGCCTGAAATGAGGGATATAATGCTTTTTATTAGCTCTGCTGCCACATTCCTGGCAATAGATTAGCATTTTGGCAGTGTTTGGAGAGACATTGAGGCAACTGCCAGCTGGGGAGAGAGTCTCTCAGCTCCACTGCACTCAACAGAGAGAGGAGAGCACACCCTGAGCATCTGCTGGTTGGCTGTTTGGGAAGGGCATTTCCAAGAGAGGATTGGTTTTGTCTCTCTCACCACCAAAAGAGTCCAAATCAAGCCACCCAGTGTGCTTTTTAGGAGCACTTCTCTACAAACTCAAGCAGAACCTGCTTTGTTCAGGAGCAAATCCAATGGAGATGGAGAGGAGAATGTTCCTTCCCTGACAGGCCAGGTCATGTTCATGGAATACTTCTGGTTTTGAGTCATTAGAGAGAGGATTTCCTTCCTGGAAAAGACTTGAAGCAACAGGCTCTGGGGTTTAGGATTTGACAGGCAAATAACTGAACTGTTGTGCTTTGTTTCCCATGGATTACTCAGTTCCCCTCTGCCCCAGCTCTGAAGAGAAAAGGCTCCATGGAATAAAGCAAAAATTGGGGTAAAGGGAGAGAGAGAGTGAGAGAGAGAGGACTTGGCAATGATCACTAAAGAATTCTGCCTGCCTGGTAAGCTCTGCCTTTGCTCCCACAAGCAGACCTGACCAGCATCAGGTCAAACATCTCCTTGTGCCCCAAGCCAGGCAGGATTTAGCAATGCTGCCAGGTGGGAAAGCAGCACAGCCTCATGGGGAAAGCTTACTGAGTCATTCAACTGAATTCAGTTACTGCTCTTCCCTTTTTCAGTAGATGAAAGCCAAACAAAGAGTCAAGTGGTTTTCTCTTCTCCAAAGCATTGAGTAAATCTTAATCCTGCAGAGAAATGTCACAGTCTAAGAGGCAAAAGCTGTACACAGCAAGCCTGTAGCACGCTGCACGTGAGCTTGTCACTCTTCCCTTCTGTGTGCTCTCCTCCAGCCATGAGTGAAGCTCTTCATGCTGCTCCAGACACTGGGGAAGTTGCCAACAGCATCACGCTTGGAAGATAGCAGGAAGAGCCAGTGCTGTTTGCTCTTGGAGATGGTGGCAGACCACTCAAACAATCCAATCAACCCACTTTCCACACTCTCACATGCATTCCACTCTTGCTACCTACAGTTTCCTCCATGCTATTATCCTTGTCAGAGCATATCTAAACCCTGTCGTCTGTATTCAGAGCAGTGTTGTTGGAACAAAATTCTGTGACCCTTGGAACTATGACTATTTCAATCTATGTAATGCAGTGCTATCACTATTTTCAATAAAGGAATTTATGCATTCAGAAACTTGCCAGGGATGTTTCTTCTTCCCAAGCTTCAGGCCACTCTCAAGAAGAAAAGGAGGCACAGCATTCCCAACCAAATGGTGCTCAAGGCTTTCAGTTACTTGACAACATAGTATTGGTGGTCAGAATCCTGGGCTCAGCTTTGGGCTCCTCCCTCCCTGCCAGAAGGACACTGAGGTGCTGCAGTGTGTGCAGAGCAGGGCAAGGGAGCTGGGCAAGGCTCTAGAGCACAAGTGTGCTGAGGAGCAGCTGAGGGCACTGGGCTTGCTTAGGCTGGAGCACAGGAGGCTCAGGGGAGACCTTCTCCCTCTCTGCAGCTCCCTGCAAGGAGCTTGGAGCCAGCTGGCCCTTGGGCTCTTCTGCCAGGTCACTAGTGCTAGGACAAGAGGAAATGGCCTCAAGTTGCACCAGGGCAGGTTCAGGTTGGATATTAGGATGGATTTGTTGTGTGCCAGAGTGGTTAGGATTGGCCCAGGCTGCCCAGGGCAGTGCTGGAGTCCCCATCCCTGCAGGGATTGAAAGGATAGGGAGATGTGGTGCTGAGGGATATGGTTTAGTGGTGGGCTAATGGTTGGACTTGAGCATCTTAGAGTCCTTTCCAACCTTAATGATTCTGTGAAGCTCTGACATCAAAACAATAAAGAAATGGAAATCTAACCATTCTCTTCTAGAGATTCCATGTGGGTTTGGTTAACACTTACTCAGCAGAGACACCTAACAAACAACTCAATAGGATCTCATTTGATAGAGATAATATTTAATCACAAAGAACACCAGCTCCACATTGCAGGATGTTCTATAAACCTCTTAGGAGAACAAGGCATGAATTTGATGATGGATCAGAGCAATAAAAATCACATAGCAAGGACATCTCTCACTTTAAAAAGAAAACAAAGTGTCCCTCCGAAAAACTGTATTAAAAAAGAAAGGGGAAGGGACAAGAAAGCTTCATTTTTATCTTGAAGCTGACACTGTTTTCCTTTTGGGATTCTTTCCACAATGTGCCTTGCTATCTGGCATACAATCAGCTTCCCCATCCCTGCAGAGGTTCAGACACCGTGGGGAGGTGGCACGGGGCTGTTGGCTCGATGATTGGACTCCACGTTCCTAGAGCACCCAAGGCCTGGTGCTCTCCTCTCGCTCCCTCGGGAGGCAGCGCTGAGGGGAAGGCGCCCCCCGGCGGTGCGGTGCCGGAATCACTGGCTCCTTGCCATGGTGCTTAGCTCGCCAAGGGCTGCGCTCCCGCCCCTTTGCTCCACCCCTCGCCAGCAGGGGGCGGGTCCGCGGGCGGAGGGCGTAGAACGGCAGCAGGGCTAGTGCCAAGGCTATGGCAGGCGAAGAGGCTGCGGCCGCGGCTGCTACCCCTGCTGAGGGCAAAGAAACTGCCAACGGAAGCGCTTACGACCGCAAGTGCGTGTTCTGCAGGATCGCTCGCCGGGAGGAGCCGAGCACGACGCTGCTTCCCTGCGAGGTGAGTGATGGGAGCTCGGGCGGTGGCGAGGCGCAGTCCTCCTCTTCCTTCGGTGTGCCCTGGCCGGGTGTCTTCTTCCGGTGTCCTCCACCCACCTTCTGGTGTCCTTTTCTCCGGTGTCCCCTCTCCGCGTTGTCCACCTTCCCGCTGATCTTCCACCCTGCCCACCGCCATGTCTC
>VWZO01001272.1:87580-107297 GCA_013396975.1 Bucco capensis
CCCTCGCGTGTCCCTCCGCCGCGGTGTCTCCCCCTCCCTCGCGTGTCCCTCCGCCGCGGTGTCTCCCCCTCCCTCGCGTGTGCCTCCGTCGCGGTGTCTCTCCACTCGCGTGTCCCACCGCGGTGTCTCCCCTACCTTGATGTGTTTCTCCCCGAGTGTGTCGCGTCCCACTGTCCTCTGGTGTCCCGTCCTCCCCGCTCCATCATCCCCATCCTCCGGTGTCCCGTTGCCTCCCTCCCCGGTGCCCTCCCGTGCTGGTGCGGGTGGCTGAGCTGCGCAGTGCTGGCTGGGGCTTGCCGAGAGGAGAGAAGGGTCACGGGAGAGCAGTTAAGGGCCCAGCAGGTTAATTTGAGCCCTGAACCCGTGTGTGAACCGGTATGGTAAGGCAGTGCCTGGGCTGCCAGCTCGCTGCTCTTTAGAAGGGCTTGTTGGGTTTTGGGGTAGTCTTAAGGGTCCTCAGTTCTTTTATGGGGATGGGAGTGTGATCTTGATCAGAAGGAAAATACTTTGCCATCTTCAAATGTTAGCATAACAGCTTGAAACCTTAAAGCTGACACCTGGCTGCAGAAGGTTCATTGAGCACACAGATCCTGCTTCCAAGTCTTACTGCAGGCTGACTCCACAAATCTTAAGGTTCAGCTCTGATGTTGAGGATCACACTGCTGTGGGGAAGATGGACTTTGTTACCTACTCCTGGCCAATATCCTCACCCTAATCCATGTCATCTGCTGGCCTCCTTTTTCAGTATGAAGACCTTGTTTGCTTTAGGGATATCAAACCTGGTGCCCCCCACCACTACCTGGTGGTGCCAGTGGAGCACATGGGAAACTGCAAAACCCTGAAGAAAGAACACATCCCACTAGGTAAGGCTCTGAGTTTGTGGTTAGCTGAAAGGAATGAGTTGTTCACAGTTGTGAATAGAATCAGGAAGGTTGGAAAAGACCTTGAAGATCATCAAGTCCAAATATCAACCCAGCAGGCCCAGCTGGTTAGTGTGGGCAGGCTCTAACCCTTCCTGTGCTGTTCTAGAACACCACAGGCTTTGGTCCAGTTCTAGAAAGACATTGTCCCAGCATGTGCAATCTCTTTTGTTTGCCTGCAATAATGCCTCTGCCCTTTGTGGGAGCTGCAGCTTGATTTGGAAAGCATTTATGTGCTGCTTCATTGCATTTTCTTAGACATATGCAATTTGGACTTCACATGAAAAATAGAGAAGAATGATATAAAATGAAAATAAACCCTTAAAATATTGAAGCTCTGCTTTCTTTTTAATAGGGTTTTTTTTTTTTAGTTTTCCTGAAGAAAACATCATCCTGGAATTTGTTTCCCCACAATGTTTATGGTATGGTTGGACTTGATGAGCTTAGAGGTCTCCTCCAGCCTTTGTGATTCTGTGATTAGCTAAGTGTGTTGAGTAAGAGAAGAAACTTCAGCCAGACATCCACTGAGAGGTTCCTCCCTGGGGAGATTTGCAGGTGCAAGAAGGTAGTTGCATGTCACAAATCTTGCATCAGTTTATTTCTCTTCTAGGGCAGTGTTCTCCAGAAACACCTACATGTGTTTGGCTTCAAGGCCCAGGGTTGCTTCTTGAAGCAGTGATCACAGAATCACACAGAATCATAGAATCACCAAGACTGGAAAAGACCCCCAGGATCATCAAGTGCAGCCTATGACCCAATACACCACAACATCTAAACCATGCCACTTAGTGCCACATCCAATCTTTTCTTAAACACCTCCAGGGACGGTGACTCCACCACCTCCCTGGGCAGCCTATTCCCAGTGTGATGCACTAATGAAACTTTCTCCTAGTTCTGAGTAGCACTGTCAGGTTGTTTTTAGTTCCATTGAAATGTGTGTCCCATCTCTGATACTTCCTCATTTATGCTAGGCTGGCACAGGACCTAGAGATCAAAGTCCTGTACCTGTGTAGAGATAGAGTGCTGGAATTAGTGTAATCATCATCACTCTGACCAGTCAGTGTTTGCTGGCTGTGCTGATAGCGTGGCTTTGGCCAAAGTGCTTACAACAGAATAAGGTTGGAAGAGACCTCTAAGATCAAGTCCAACCATCAACCCAACACCTCCATGCCACTAAACCATGTCCCCAAGTGTCACCTGTGCATGGTGTCTGAACCCCTGCAGGGATGGGGACTGCAGCACTGCCCTGGGCAGCCTGGGACAATCCTAACCACTCTGGCAGACAACAAATCCATCCTAATATCCAACCTAAACCTCTCCTGGTACAACTTGAGGCCATTTGCTCTTGTCCTAGCACCTGGGAGGGGAGATCCACCTCCAGCTGGCTCCAAGCTCCTTGCAGGGAGCTGCAGAGAGGGAGAAGGTCTCCCCTGAGCCTCCTGTGCTCCAGCCTAAGCAAGCCCAGTGGCCTCAGCTGCTCCTCAGCACACTTGTGCTCTAGAGCCTTGCCCAGCTCCCTTGCTCTCATGTTTGTGATCTCAGTGTTACAAAGTTAATATCCTGAGGATTACTCTTTTAAATCACCTGATGACCTAGGATGTGTGAAGCATTACTTAAACATGAAGTTTCTTTGTGTTTCATAGTGAAGAGGATGATGGAAGTTGGAAAAGCTGTCCTCCAGAGCAATAATATTAGTGACTTGAGTGATACAAGGTAAGTAATGGAAAGCTTCTGTGGTTACTGAGTGTGGTTTTTCATCTTCAGAATGCTGTTTTAGAGAGAGTGGCAACCACTGCAGGATGATTTATTGATTAGATTGGGTCTGAGATCACTTATCTCATGACTTCTCAAATGGAATGTACTGGCATTGAATAAAAACTCCTTTGTTTTCTGATGGATTTCCAGTGCATCCAAATTGAGATACTTTCTTTATCATATCTTGGGATAGGAAAGGCAATTCAGACAGCTGCAAGAGGGCTGGGGAAGGACTTGTTAGGCTGTCAGGCAGTGCTAGGACTAGGGGAATGGATCCAAGCTTGAGGAGGGGAGATTTCAGTTGGCTGTTAGGCAGAAGTTGTTGCCCAGGAGGGTGCTGAGCCACTGTGCCAGGTTGCCCAGAGAGGTGGTGGCAGCCCCAGCCCTGGCAGTGTTGGGGCTGGGAGCAAGCTGCTCTAGTGCCAGCTGTCCCTGCCCATGGACCTAGAGGAGCTGCAAGGGCTCTGCCAACCCTGACCAGTCTAAGATTCTCTAATGAAAGGGCAGTATTTTTCTTCCTGCCTTTATACAGAAGTAAAATGTAATGAGTTGTTAATTCATGTTAAATACCTTGGGATGTTCTACTTCTTCCTGATTTAATCTCACCAATATGTTTACTTGGTTTTCTTCCTGCAGGATGGGTTTTCACTGGCCTCCTTTCTGCTCAATATCCCACTTGCATCTTCATGTCCTGGCCCCAGCCAGTCAGCTAGGATTATTATCCAGACTCTACTACAAAGTCAATTCCTACTGGTTTATCACTGTAAGTAAAATGCAGATGATTATTTTTTTTGCTAACTTTTCAGTGTCATTCTGACATTTTAACTATATCCAAAAATCCTTTGAGCAGTTGTTTTGGTCATTACTATAATGATTAATTATGTCTATTTTGCTTTAACTACTTGAGAAAGTATGATGGTAAACCTCTTCAGGTTTTTGCATCTTAAGAGTGCAAAATAACATTGGAGTCTCCTTCCCTGCAGAGATTGCAAAGGCACCTGGAGCCAGTGCTGAGTGCTGGGCTGGAGGGAAGCTGCTGGAGCAGGGAGGGTGGGATAGGGACCTCTGGGGATCCATTCCCACCTGAACCACTCTGGGATTCTGTGCTTCAGTGTCACTTATTATTATTAAACCAGGATTTTCAGTGAACTGAAGGTCCCCAGTGGAGTTAACTCATTGCTTTCTCTCTTTCCTAGGCTGAACAACTGATTGAGAGACTGCAGAGTGGAAATACAGCCAGCTGAAAGCACCCTGAGCCAGTTTGTTCTCTTTGAACTCTGAGTGAAGGTTGCCAATAATTAATCTATACCAGGATAAAAAAAACCAACAAAACACAAGCTTTACTTCCTAAGGAGGAAATACACTTCTGTTTTGGCACTCCCAACTAAATCCTCCTACTGGGATCCTACATTCTGTACACTTCTCTGACAGTAAGGCAATGTATTTCAATGATAACGTTCTATTTGTGTGTATACACATGTATAATTCATACACAAACATCTGCACATGTGCAGAGAACTTCTCCTAGTAGAAGGCAGAGGATAGCATTGCAGCTCAGGCACCAAACAGCAAAGGATCTATTGGTTCCACTTTAATATATTAACCTCTCTTATTTGCCTGACAGTGACAGAGTTACTCTAACTCTCCTGCATGATGGTAGGGACAAAAAATGCAACTTTTCAGATGGTTCTGAGGGTGTTCTCCCTGGGAGTCTCTCAGAGACTATTAATGCCTTGACTAGAATTGGTTAGTAAATGAACTCCTAAGAGAAACAGATCTTTAGTGCAGGGAGCATGTGGCAGGCTTGCATAAGAGCTATGGGAGTTGCCTTTGGGATTGCAGGGACTTAGCCCAAGCTTGGAACATCTTGGGTTGCCTAAGGTTGCCAACACTCCAGACTGCTCCAGCAAACCCAAGAGGGGATTTTCTTTGTTCACAGAGTGTGTCTCTTAGTGCCAAACCTATCAAGTGTCTTTGGCTGATGCAGTTAGATGCAGCTGAGGTGGTGATGCTGATTGCTCTGTTGCACCTGCAAGCTTGCCTGAACATCATCTCCTCTCTTTTCCACTCATCCAGCACCTCCTGCCTTAGTGGTACAATGGATTGTAATCTTCTTACAGGAAACTATGTGGAGCACTCCAGAAGTTCACACTCTTCAGGGTAGAAAACACTGCCCTTCAGCAGAATTTAGACCTCTTTTCTGTAAGACTTTTTTTCCTGGTGTCTTTTTATTCTTAATTAGTTGGCAGCCCTCTAGAGTTGTAATCGGTAACATTAGGTAGGAAGAGTTTGAAGGGAAGCTGTGCAATGGATGAGGAGGTTGGAGCTGGCTCCTAGCTTGGGGAAATAGCTGAACCATGAAGTTATTCCAAGAGTTAATAGTGTGTTCTGATTTGTAATTAATTTATGTAACTGTACTTGCCTGGGAGATGTGATATTTAAAGTACCAACATGAACTGTTGTCACAAAAGGATTCATCAACAGAATAAATGCTAATTTTGGACTGATTATCCAGGGCAAAGGACTCTGAGGGCTGACTCCTTCATTCACTCCTCACTCCAGGATGGGAGAGAGAACAAGAAGAGCAAAAGTGACAAAGCTCCTGGGTTGAAATAAAGACACTTTAATCAATGAGGGAGAGAGGAAGAAGAGAACTAAGGCATGCAAGGCCAAGGTGATCACTCATGACCTCTCACAAGCATGACAGGCACTATCCCTGCTGGTCACTTTTATGCCAGGTGTGCAGGTTTTTTGCCCAGAGCAGGACCAAGAGAAGGCCTTGATGCTGGGCAAGCACTGCTCAGCCATCCCCAGAGCACTGCTGTGTCCCAAAGCCACAGCATGGCTCTGAAGAACATCATCTCCATCCCAGCCAGAGCCAGGATGCTGTCAAACAGAAGCACAAAGGGCAACTTGTATGATCCCACTCATGATGGAAAGGTAAAAATCAGGAGATATATATATATATATCATCTAGCTTCCAAAGTGTTGCTGCAGAGGGCGGTGAGGAATTCAGCTTGTGTCTGAGAGCAGCAGAGAGGCCTCAATCCAGCTCAAAAACCAAAGCCACATTCATTACTGAGATGAATGCTCAATACCTCATTAGTGGTTTCCAGCACACAGTTCTGTTTTCCTTCTGTATTGCCAAGCAGCTAAATGTTTTAATGAGGTGAAGAAATAGTTTTTGAGAAGCTTAGCTTAGTGCTTTGAGTGTTTCAGAATGACTGACTAGCTCTGGGAAGAGGCAGAGGGCAAGCCCCAGGAACTCTGCCATCCTCTTCCAAAATCATCTCTAGAGCTTTCCAGAGAGCAGAGATGAATAAAATACTCTTGAGGAGTGAAATGCAGCAGCTCTTAATCTCCAAGAGCCTGGAGAAATAAAAGGAAAGTTGCTTAGCCACTGCTCCTGGCTCTGGTTTTTGATCCAGCATTAGCAGTCCTGAGAAAAGCTGCTTTTTGACTCCATGCTGAGGAATGACAAAGCTTTACTTGTGCTCTTTTCTTACTCAGTTGTTTTACATAAGCTCCCAACCTAAGGTGAACCCAGAGAATAAAGCTTTGAGGCTGAAGTACCCAGTGCCCTCTCTGAAAGGATGAAGCCTTAGCTAAAGGAGGTATGGGCCTGCTTAATGCCCCTGGCACTCCAAGAGCTCTATCTCCTCCTCTGGTAAACAACAGAGCTGCATTTTGGGGGAAGAAGGAGAGAGAGAGAGAGAGAAGGCGAGAGAAAACATGGGTTTTTTTTCCTCACAAATGCTCTGTACCCCAACATAAGAGTTTCTGTTGTCCTTCACATCTTTTAAGTTGTGGCACCTTACTTTCTCTGAAGGGATATAGTTGAACTCATCAAACAAGGCTGCAGAGCTTTGTGATCTAAGGTAAGAGACAGCACTAAAAGAACAGAACAGGTAAAAATCATCATGTGAGAGAGAGAGAGAAGACAAAGAACAAGAGAGACAGAAGGTTTGGAGAAGATATGATGGTAAGAAGAGAGGATTAAATCCTAGAACTAATGCAGCTCTCCAAAATACATGCAAGATGCAACTAATTTAGGAACCATCAAATATCTTTTGCTGTGATACTTCTGTAAATCTGGGGATTTCCATATACTTCATGCAAATAACTTCATTTATTCACTTTCAGCAGGTGGAAAGAACCTAAATCTTTGCTATATACCAGGCTCTTTTTGTTGTTGTTGAAGTATATGAATTCCCACAGAAGTTTTCCATGTTTTCCAAGTCCTACACACAGTGAGTATTTCACACCCTGCAACAAACAAGCAAGGTAGTAAGTTACACTTTGAGGAACCTAAAGCAATAAGCCAGTGGAGTGATCTGAAGAACTGGTAGTGGGTGATAAGAATGAAAGGACAATCCAGTGGCAGTGTGCTGGAATAGCTCATTCTTTGTCATTTCTGTCCACATCTCTTACCATTTTATCCTCCTCACCCATCTTCTTTCTTTCTCATGTCCCAGGAAGGAGCTGAGTTCCAATTCTCTCATGAAAACCTCTTCCAAGACGGTCTCTAGGGATTTTTGTTTTCCAAATGCAGCAGAAATTCCTTAGATGACAAATCCTTATTCTAGCAAAGTGATGATCACATCATCATCTTTTCCTTGCCAAAGCATTTCACCTTCAAAATGAACCAGGCCATGTTTCCTGGCTCTCAACAAGATCCCCACCACCTTATTGGAGATAGTCACATATGTTTCAAACAGCTGCCCAAAGGTCACACTCACATGTCCATCTTCTCCCACCTCTCCAGTGCTCCTGATGATCAAACACAGCTCTTCTACTTCCTTGCCAACGTGGGAGTGAGCATCTTTGCCTCTCTGCTCTGTCTGAGAGCCTTCAGGAGGTCTCCCATAGGTTGGATCTCCTCTGTGGCTGTGCACAGGTTTAGCTGCAAGCCTGGGGTCATTGCTGAAAGGGTTTTTTCTCTGATACTCAATGTGATCTTCTGCCCAGGTCTGCCAACTTCTCCTCAAGTCACCCACAGCACTGCTAGCTTTAGCACTCTGCCTTTTCTCTTCCTCCATCTCTTGAGAATGGTGTTTTTTGGCACTCCAGCAGGAAATAAATCAATGAGTGGTTGTAACTGTGATTCCTGAGTGCACTGGCAGCTGGCAAAGGGAAAAAAAACCCAACAGATCAGCCTGACCATTTCTGGAAGAGTGTGAGGCAAAGCTGCTGAAAAAGACATTAAAGGGCTGAAGCTTTGGTTAGGCTCAGCTATAATTCTACAGCAATGGAGACAGTAGAAGTGACTCAGCTGAAATTCAGAAGTCACTTGGTAATGCAGGGCACTATAAGGTATGCTGACAAGCTTAGATGGCATAGCACCAGTCCTGTAGTTACCCTAGCAGTTAGTTAGTTACCATACCACCAGTCCCACAGTGAATTACTGCACCACAGGTCCCACAGTTAGTTACCACACTACTGGTCCCACAGTTAGTTACTGCACTGTAGTTAGTTACCATAACACCACTCTCACAGTTAGTTACTGGACCACCAGTCCCACAGTTAGTTACCATAACACCACTCATACAGCTAGTTACTGTCCCACCACTCCTGCAGTCAGTTACCACACCACAGGTCCTGCAGTTAGTTACCACAGCACCACTCTCACAGTTAGTTACTGTCCCACCACTCCTGCAGTCAGTTACCACACCACAGGTCCTGCAGTTGGTTACCACAGCACCACTCACAGTTAGTTACTGTACACAGGTCCTGCAGTTGGTTACCACAGCATCACTCTCACAGCTAGTTACTGTCCCACCACTCCTGCAGTTGGTTACCACAGCACCACTCACAGTTAGTTACTGTACACAGGTCCTGCAGTTAGTTACCACAGCATCACTCTTACAGCTAGTTACTGTCCCCTTAGTCCTGCAGTTAGTTACCACACCACCATTCTCACAGTTAGTTACTGTCTCACCACTCCTGCAGTTATCACACCACAGGTCCTGCAGCTGGTTACTGTACACAGGTCCTGCAGTTGGTTACCACAGCATCACTCTCACAGCTAGCTACTGTCCCACCACTCCTGCAGTTAGTTACCACAGCATCACTCTCACAGCTAGTTACTGTCCCACCACTCCTGCAGTTGTTTACCACACCATCACTCTCACAGCTAGTTACTGTCCCACCACTCCTGCAGTTGTTTACCACACCATCACTCTCACAGCCACTGTACACACAGTCCTGCAGTTAGTTACCATACCACCACTCCCACAGGTAGTTACTGTCTCACCACTCCTGCCGTTAGTCACCATACATACCCCGCGGTGTCCTTGCAAGAGGAACCCCGTGCAGTACTCGCTCTTCCCGCAATGCCTGCGCTTAACGAGCGTTATCCTCTCCCCTGGCAGCCCTGCAGCCTCCCCCAGCACTCACTGACCTGCTGGACACAGGCTTACTGGCAGGGCAGAGAGCAAACCATTCCCCAGGAGGCAGCCACCAACCCAAACACAGGGGTGGGCATCCCTCTGCTGCCTGCACGCTGATTAAAGGTGGACAAAACCACGCAGAGCTTCCCACACGCTAGGGAAGTTCCTACCTGGAGCTAAAATACGGATCTGTGGTGGGAGCAGGAGGAGCTTCCTCCTCAGGCACTGGGAAAGAGAAGAAACGCAGTGAGTGAGCACAGCACTGAAGATAGAAGCAGCTAGAGATAGTTCTCCCTTAAAAGGCTGTGCTGCAGAGCCATGGCTGCCAGCTAGGAGCTGCAGGCAAAGGAGCTTGTGCTGGAGAGGTGGCACTAGCCAGGAAGCCACCACCTCTGAAATGACACCTTGGATTCTGCACTAGCTGTGCAGTTAGTTGGATGAATTAAAGACAGATCTGTGTATAACTCTGGAGATCCAGCAGTGTTAGAACCGTGTCTGCTGGATCTCATCCTTCACAAACTAGAGGTTCCACAGAGCACGTTAGGAGTGGTGATGCTGTTCTCACAGAAAAGGAGTTAAAACAGAAGATTAGTGCTGGGAAAATGGGAGGAAAAAACCCCCAATTCTGAATAATTTAATAACTGAATCATTGATTAAGTGTTGCTATATTGACAAGTGTCTATTTTAAAAGGCTTTTGTTTAAAAGTGAAACTCATGATTGTCATATGATCCTGGGTTTATCTTTTCTGGGAGTTAATTCGAGCTTCCCGGATGGATTTCAACTGGAGTAATCACTAGCCTGAAGGCTAGAAAGGATAATTGTTCCTCCTTTCCCTCCCTAAAACAGTTAGGTAATCTTGTGGACTCCCCAAATCCATGCTAACAAACTGCTTGATTCTCTTCAGTGGCAGTACAGGGGTGTACAGATGTTTACAAACACAGCATGGATCCTTAAGGCAAAAGCAGGAAGAAAGAGAGCTTTGGGTAAATTCTTCTGTAGAAAACAGCATCCCTGGGAAATGGGAGATGTTTACCTCCTGAGAACAGACAGCAGATAAAGTAGTGAAGATAAAGGAAGGGAAAGGCAGTCTCAAAGAGATTAAGCTTAAACAATAATAGCAATAGCCCCTCCTAAGGAGTTTCTAAAAGGGAAGTTATACAGATAAGGAATTTAAAGTGAGAGAGAGTGGGAAAAATAAAACCTGAATCTCTTTCAGCAATCCCAAGGCTTTCTAAGCAACCTCAGACTCCTGGTACCTGTCAGCAGCTCAGCAATGTGTTTATTGCTGGGTCTCAGCACTCAGCTGCTGAGGTGAACAATCCTGATCCCCATCTACCTCTTTTTCTTTCTCTTCCAGGAAAATCCCATAGTTCATAGTTCGATTGTTTTCTTGTCAACCATCAGGGTTAAAACTTGATAGTCAACTTCACAGCAAGAAGAGATAAGTGGAGAAGCTGCAGGGTGAGATTAGGGAGGTGCACAAAAAATGTGGCCTGTGCATTGCTGACAGGTCATGAGCAAAATCTTAGCCACCTCAAGAAAAAAAGCTGTTCAAGAATCAGCACTGAAAATAAAGAACATGAGCTCAGTGCTGAGCTGGCCTGGTCCTAATAAAAGGCTTAGTGAAATCTGGATAATCTGAACCTTTCAGCTCCACAGAACAGGGAGATCAGTGAGTACAGGATTACACTTACCAAGTGTAGGTGTTCAAATGAAACAAAACATAAACTGCAATGCAAAAAACTTCTTTTCCTTCCCCTTGTTGCCTTGTCACATTTCTGCCCCTTTCCTGAGAATGTTTCTCCTCTCTACCTGCTCCTACAGCCACACTGCCAGCACTGACCTCCTTCCTATGGAAAAATGAATGTGACTCCTGTGGTGTCTGTTAATTGTTAATGTTAATTCATGCTCTGCTCCATGGAGACCAGCAAGGGGAGGTTATTGCTGAGGGATGGACAGGTTGCTGATCTTCTGCCAGAAGGTCATAGCCAAAGCAGCCCCTGGGTGCCCTCCTCAGCTTTTCAATCACAACCCCCCAGCAGTAACACACTATTGAACACCAGTATACATACATTTACTCAGTGATAAATTAGATATAGGTACTGCTGTGCTAACATGTAGTGGGCACTATAAAGCATACACAAAGGAAAGGCTGAGGGAGCTGGGCTCCTCTTGTGGAGAAATATATCAGAAGGGAAGCCAGGTGATTTTGCTCCTCTCCTCAGCCCTGGGGAGGCCTCACCTGCACAACTGGGGTCAGTTCTGGGCTCCTCAGCACAAGAGACACATGGAGCTCCTGCACAGAGTCCAGCAGAGAGCTCCAGAGAGGATTCAGGGGCTGGAGCATCTCCCTGCTGACGAAAGGCTGAGGGAGCTGGGCTTGTTGAGGCTGGAGCAGAGGAGGCTGAGAGGAGACCTTCTCCCTGCAGAGCAGGAGCCCAAGGGAGGCTGGCAAGAGGCTGGAGCCAGGCTCTGCTCCATGGGGCCAAGCACTAGGCCAGCAGGCACTGGGCACAAACTGGAAGGCAGCAAGTTGCACCTCAAGCTGAGGCACAACTTGTTTGCTGGCAGCTGCCTGAGCACTGGCCCAGGTTGCCCAGAGAGCTTGTGGAGTCTCCTTCCCTGCAGAGATTGCAAAGGCACCTGGAGCCAATGCTGAGTGCTGGGCTGGAGGGAAGCTGCTGGAGCAGGGAGGGTGGAATAGTAACCTCTGGGGACCCATTCCAACCTAAACCACTTTGGGAAAATACAAACCCATTAAAAAACCCCATAATTGAGAAGACGCTGAAATAAACACTAATTAATGAGGAGTGCGAGCAACACTCTGTCCCCTCACCCTGCGCCGGCCACCGCTGCTCCGCACCCCCTCAGCCAGCCCCACCGCTCCCCGCGGCACCGAGAGAGGTGCGGGAACACACACAAGGGTAGGGAAGCGTCTTACCGGTGACCAACACCGGTCCGCCTCTCCTCTCCTCTCCTCCCTTTCCCGCCTCCTCGCGCTCTCCCGCCGGGGCGGCGCATGCGGCGCGGGAGGGCGGGGGATGGCTGGACATGGCGCTGGCGGCTGCGCCGCTGTCGCGGTACTTGCTGCTGCTCGCACAGGAGCACCTCGAGTTCCGCTTGCCGGTGAGAGCTTTGCGGGAACGGGGATGGATGGACTCAGACTCGGGGCCGGGGCTGGGTTTTGGGCTCGCGTGCTGAGGTAGGGAGCTAGGCAAGGCCCTGCCCTCAGGCAGCGCGGTCCCGACCGTGCCCCGGAGGCGGCCTGGCCCCGGCGGCCTTGGGGTGAGCCGGTGGCTGCTGGTGGGGGTGGTGGCGGGGTCGGGGCGCTCGGTTCCGCACTCTTGGCCTCTATCAAAAATAGTGTGAGCGGGAGGAGCAGAGAAGTGATCATCCTCCTGTCCTCAGCACTGAGGAGGCCACATCTAGCGTTCTGTTGGGCTCCTCAGGCCAAGAAGGAGCTAGAGGCATTGGAGTGTGTCCAGAGAAGGGCAAGGAGCCTAGGGTCGGCTCTGGCGCACAAGTGTGCTGAGGAGCAGCTGAGGGCACTGGGCTTGCTTAGTGTGGAGAAGAGGAGACTCAGGGGAGACCTTAGCTCTCTCTACCACTCCCTGACAGGAGGTTGGAGTGAGATGGGGGTAGGTTAACTGGGTTAACAGTGATAAGACAAGAGGAAATGGCTTCAAGTTGCAGCAGGGGAGGTTTAGATTGGATGTCAGGAGGAATTTCTTCCCTGCAAGGGTTGTTCAGTCTTGGCCCAGGCTGCCCAGGGAGGTGCTGGAGTCACCATCCCTGCAGGGGTTAAGGAACATTGAGATGCTCTCCTTAGGGCCATGGGTTAGTGGTACGGGAGTGATTGGTATGGTTGGACCTGATGAGCTTAGAGGTTTCTTCCAACCTTCTTGATTCTGTGATCCTGTGTCTCGTTCTGATGTTGGGTTTTTTATTTTAACCTATGTAGCTGCTTGTGTCTGTGTAGTGTGGGTACAGAAATGGTCAGTACTGCTCTGGTGGTAGGTGAGGTCTTGTCTGTCCCAGGTGTTGATGGAGCTGTGTGAGGCAGGAAGGTGCAGATGGTTTCATGTTCTAGAGGAGGACTTGAGGAGCAGTAAGAGTAAGGTTTCTCTGGACTTCTAAGGCCTGCCATGTGGACCAGGGATGGATGGAGGTCTCCAAGGCTTTGCTTGGTGTAGTAGAAGAGTTTAGGTTGGAAGGGACCTTAGAAGCTCATCCAGTCCAACCCCTCCTGCAGTGAGCAGGGACATCTTCTACTAGATGAGGTTGCTCAGAGGCCCAAACAAGCTGAGCTTGAAAAACTCCAGGGATGGAGATGTCACTGTCAGTTCCCATAGTAAGTTGGTAATAAATAACATTCTTCTGTTGCTATCTCTAATGTTTTGTTCATAATCCCTAGAGGTCACCATCTGCATTACAGTGTGTGATATGCTGCTTTTATTATTATTTCTTTCAGATATTAATGCTCCTAAAGCCTGACCTTTATCTGTTCCCTTTAGGAAATAAGATCTTTGCTCTCCCTTTGTGGTGGCCAATTCAGCAGTGAGCAGGAAATTCATGTCAATGTAAGTGAGGAACAAATATTTTCCTTGAGAATGCTATAAAAGTCTGTTCCTTATAGTGATTATATTAAATCTGGGTAGCTGAATAGATCTTGAAGCTTCTCAGGAAGATGAGGAGTCTTCCAAACATGAGGAATTCTCAATTTCAGTAAAGAGATGGAGTCAATCCCCCACTTGGAACTGAGTAGAAGATGCACAAGCTGTACCTCAGAATGTCTTTCTTCATTTAATAGAGGGAAAAGCAGCAGTGCCATCTGCTGGGAAGCATCTCCTGGCTTCTCAGAGTAGCCTCAACCACGAAATCATGCAGCAGGCAGTTTCAGTTTGCTGCTTACCTCTAAATCAGTGAGACTGACTGGAGGAGAGAAGCCAGGAGGCTGTAAGATTCTGGTGTCAGTGTGTAGTCAGAGTATGGTTCAGGGTTTTAGTTACTACTTGTGTGTAACAAGGTGGTTTTGAGTCTTTAGAGTATGACTAATCTGGAGAAGCTCAAGCAAATCATATTTTACCAAGTCAAAGATGTGTTGGGAAAATGAAATAGCTAAGAATACTTCTCAGGCATTCAAGCTGAGTACATAGTTTTCCCTCAAATGAAGTGTTTTATCCTCATGTTTTCTGTACAGGTAACAGATTGGTTTTCTTTCCCTCTTCAGCATGCATGCTTTTTGTTTGTTATAGAACAGAATTGTTGTGTAGTTGATGTGACATCCTGCAGCTAGGTATCTCCATCACTTCCCTTCTCTTTATTGCAGTCTCCATTCTGGATTCTTGGCATTCCTTCAGAAGAGATGGCAAGAGGACTCATGAAAAGGACAGTGTGTGCAAAGTAAGAGGTGACAAATCTTGTCAGTGACCATGGAGATGGTGGAAAATTGTTCTGTTTTATGGGTATAAAATATTCATTGTATATGGAGCCTTAAAATAAACAGTCTTGACTCCCACCTTGTAGATACTGATAAGCACTGAGCAGATCTCCTCTGGCTCTGCTCTTCTCCTCTCAGCCTTTCCTCCTGCCAGAGATGCTCCAGTCCCCTCAGCATCTTTGTACCTCCCCCAGGACTCTCTCCAGGAGTTCCTTGTCTCTCTTGAACTGGAGAGCCCAGAACTGGACACAATACTCTAGATGTGGCCTCACTAGAGCAGAGTAGAGGGGAAGGAGAACCTCCCTGGACCTGCTGGCCAAGGGGATGATCACTGCTTTGGTCACACTGTTTTGGTTACAATCCAGGCTGCTCTTGGCTTTCATTAGCCTTTGTTTTCCCCATCAAATTGCTAGGTACAACTGCATTTTGTCTCATTTGCTCATATCACTGTGTGCCAGAAAAAGATCTGGTGGTATCCATGGGTCCTGACTGAAATTCACCTTGTAGTGTGTGTTAACCAAACCACAAAGCATCACTGAAATACCTGTTTAGGATTCAAAATAACTCTTGTGCCTGTTAAGAACAAAACTAAACTAAGTTACCTGCACTTCAGTACTCTCTGCAGCAAAGCCTAAATCTCTTGGCCAAGAAGGTGCAAAGGAGTAAGCACCTGTAAGACATTTGTATTCCTTCTCTGTGACTGCCCTCCAAAACTTTCTACTTTCAGGTCTCTGTTTGAACTGTGGGGTCAGGGAAGATCTGCAGGGGAGCTCTATGCATCTTTGAAGAGCTATCCAATGGAGAAAATGGTATGGATCTCAAGAATTTGGATCGTCTGCTTCCATAATCCCACTGCAGATGTGCTGAGGGCAGTGTCTTTGCCTTTTTTTTTGGCAGCTTCCATATCTGCAGCCAGAGTCTACCTACAAAATCCAGATCCATACCTTCAACAAAACCCTGACCCAGGCAGAGAAGATAAAGAAGATAGATGTAAGTAGATGTTTGAAGAGTTCTCTGACAGTTCATCTCATCTCTTTACCTTCTTCTGATGCCATGCTATCAGTGGAGTTAAGTTTGGGTTTCCTGAAGATCCTCAGCTGATTTACATTGTGTGAATTAGCATCTCTAAGTGAGCTCTTTGTGGCTGAATGAACATCCTCTCCAAATCCATGCCCTTTATTCCCTAAAGGCACTATGCAAGACAAACAAATATCACTCTGATTTCAGCCCAGTGGGCTAGGAAAGCTGAAGCTTATTGCCCCAAACTAGATATGCTAGATTTTTGTTATTTCATCTCCATATTAGGCACTTTTTGGTTGCAGAATGTGGAAGAAATGACTTCACTTGCCAAGCTGTGGATTGTGTGCTGATTTCCTGCCTTTGTGCTCTTATCTGCACTTGTGCTCTCTTCCTAACTGGATCAGTACTTTTAATTAGGAGATTTTTCTACATTACTGGTAGTTTTTGCTCTTCCACATTGTGTTTTAGCAGCTGTTTATCCTCTTGACTTGATTTAAATAGCCTGAAATGATCTTTGTTAATAGAAGCTACCCTTTCCTGCTCAGGAGGCAATGCTGAGTGCCTAAGTTTAGACTCAAGTCTAAAATCTCATGGTTCTGTGGTTTTTATAATTTGAAACTTGCATAGTTCATGTCCATGTCATGTTCATAGTTCATAGTTCAAGTTGGCTTCTGTTCAGCTAATAAAAAATGATATGGTTCCTGAGTTTTGAATCCTTAATCATTGGAGATGTCTGTAATTACAAGAAAGATAGGTCAAAAATCCAGAGAAAAGGGAGGAAAAAGTACTTGTGCTAAGTTATCATTAAGCCTGAAGCTCTGGGATTCCTCACAAGTGGAATTACAGATTGTTTTCTAGTTTATTGATTTTTGTGGGGTGTATATTTCAAAAAATTAACCCTTTATTTTGGTGTATTCTCTTTTTCTTTGTTGTCTAGGCCCTTGAATTTCTACCATTCAAAGGCAAAGTAAACTTAAAAAACCCAGAACACATCTTCTGCATTTTGGAAGATTATGGCACAGACCCAAACAAAGTTCCAGAAGAACCCTTTCATCTCTATTTTGGTAGATGGGTGAGTGAGGATTCTTGCTTCAGTTCTTAGGAGCTTCTATTTTCAGGACAATGTTCTTCACTTGAAATGTTTTCATGGAAGCAGCCAGTAGAATTCTGGCTGAATCTGTCACTTAGGCAAAGCCTGGAAAGTTCTTCCTGTGACTAGAGGTTAATTGAGCAATTTAGAGATGGAAAAAGTGGCTGTTTTATCTGGGAGCACACCTTATTCCTGAAGTGTTTAAAACTGAGGAAACCAACCTGGAAAAACAATAGCCAAGCATGTTTTGTTTCCCCTGTAAGGCTGATGTTGGCCAGATAGTGTTGGAAAAGCTTTGGAATGTGTTTTCTTCCAGACTCCTTTGATCCTCTTCAAGATATTTTGTTGTAAGAATGTTAGCATTTGGTCTTTGTTTCTTCAGTAAACTCTGATCTGTCAGAGCTATCCTAAATATAGCTTTGGAGTGTAACAGGAAAGCCAGGGAAGGTGGAAATTCCATGTGACATTAAACATGTAACACATGTTAATATTCATTTCTACTTCTCATCACTCTTGAGGTGCCAGGAGTTGTTTTTCTGGTACCTGAAGTAATAGCAAAGTTGCTCTAATTGTTATTTCTGTAGAAGAATTTCCCCTCTAAATTGTTTACCTCTGTCTTGAAGAACTTACCTAGGTTTTGAGTTCCTTGGGAAGAAATCTGTCATATTTTCAGCTGGCAGAAAGCAAAGTGATGTGTTAAGAAAGGAAGCCATCTGCCTGAATGCTCTCTCTGTCTTTCCAGCAAGCCTCTTAACCTCTCTGCTTTTATCTTGAAGACCCTGACAGTGCTTTTTCCATGTTCCAACAGATTGCAGATGGCCAAAGAGAACTTCTTGAGTCCTACAGTGTCAAAAAGAGACATTTTATTGGCAATACTAGCATGGATGCCTGCCTCTCTTTTATTATGGCAAACCAGGGAAGAGTAAAACCCAATGATGTTGTGTATGATCCATTTGTTGGAACAGGTATATATCTATCCATAGCTCTGTTTTTCTTTTCTCCTGGGAGGTTGTGTGGGTGCTTGCACCATGGTTTTACCTGGCACAGCAGCTTCAGGTCACATCTAATCACCAGGGTAGTGCTGTTCACCTCAGCTGAAGTGTTCTTAGCTAAGCCAGGAGAGGGAGCTTTGATTCCACATATTGCTGGAAGTGCCACCTCTCCATGGGTTTGGAAGCCCTCCAGGGATGGGCACTCCACCACTGCCTGTGCCAATGCCTAACTATCTTTTTTCCCCCTCCATGATTAAAAATATTCTTAGCTAGGCAAAGTACTTTCTTCTTACTTTTTTTATAGGACTGGGTGGTATGCCAGACTTGGGGTCAGGGCTAGCTAAATTTGTCTTGACCCTCTGGAGGTACTGCCCATCTCTTCTGAGGGATTGCAGCCAAGAAGGGAAATGGGGGACTCCTCTGGGGTGAGTAACCTTGCTTTTCTCTGCTCCATTTCACAAGAACAAGCAGAGGAAATGAATATTTTTTTTCCCCTTTTCTTCCTCCACCTTTGGTTTTAGTAGAGTTCCTTAGCACATGATTTAATTTCCTACTGCCCCGAGATGGAATCTTTGACCTGTGCACACAGTTTGTTGGTGCAAGTCCTCTGCACACTGCCAGTGAGTGCTTCTCCCTCAGCAAATAGCCACATCAGGCAACAAGCTGGATTGGAGACCTTTCTTTCCCCCTTCTTTCTTTCCCCCTTCTTTCTTTCCCCCTTCTTTCTTTCCCCCTTCTTTCTTTCCCCCTTCTTTCTTTCCCCCTTCTTTCTTTCCCCCTTTTCTTTCTTTCCCCCTTCTTTNTTCTCCTCTTTCTAGGTGGCCTTCTAATCTCCTCAGCACATTTTGGAGCTTATGTGTGTGGTGCTGACATAGATTACAACACAATCCATGGGTTAGGTATGTTTAATTCTTGCTAAAGCACTGAAATATTCCTCTGTGGGATTTAACAACACTGATGGTAATGGATGATACTTAGTGGATTTTAAAGCAGCAGTCATCTTCACAGGATTTAGTTGCTTGGTTTTATTGGTCAATTTATATGGAACCTGAGGTATTCTCTTCTTTTTTTAAAGCAGGAAATAGTTGATAGAATAAGGAAAACCAAAACCAAAGTTCCAACTAATAGTTAATAGAAGGAATAAGAAAAACCAAAACAACTAATATTTAATAGAAGGAATAAGGAAAACCAAAACACCAACTAATATTTAATAGAAGGAATAAGGAAAACCAAAACACCAACTAATATTTAATAGAAGGAATAAGGAGAACCAAACCAAAGTTCCAAATAATATTTAATATAAAGAATAAGCAAAACCAAAACACCAACTAATATTTACAACAGCTGTGTGCTTTCCTAGCTTCTCCTAACCTATCCCAGCAAGTCTGATGCCACGCTGAACTTCTCTGATTCTGTAATATGCTTTGTTTTCCCATCCAGGCAAGGCAAGCAGAAAGAACCAGAAGTGGAGAGGCCCAGATGAAAACATCAGAGCTAACCTGAGGCAGTATGGCTTGGAGCAATATTACCTTGATGCTCTAGTTGCTGACTCTTCCAGACCAATCTGGCGCAGAGGAACCTTGTTTGATGCAATCATCACAGATCGTAAGTTGAGCTTTTCTGGTTGCCTAAAAAGGACTAAAAAGTGGCTAAAACAGTGACTCAAAGATTATCATAGAATCCTAGACTGGTTTGGGTTGGAAGGGACCTCTGGAGCTCATCTAGTCCAACCCCCCTGCAGTGGCCAGGGACATCCCCAACTACATCAGCTTGCCCAGAGCCCTGGCAAGCCTCACCTGCAATGCCTCCAGGGATGGGAACTCAACCACCTCCCTGGGCAACCTGGGCCAGTGTTCCACCACCCTCCTGGGGAGCAACTTCTTTCTAATGGCCAGTTGAAATCTACTCTTCTCCAATTTAAAACCATTGCCCCTTGTCCTTTCCCTGCAGGCCTTTGCAAACAGGCCCTCTGCAGCCTGCTTGGAAGTTCCCTTTAGGTCCTGGAAGGTCACTAGTAGTTCCCCTGAAGCCTTCTCTTCTCCAGGCTGAACAATCCCAGCTCCCTCAGCCTGTCCTCAGAGCAGAGGTGTTGCAGCCCCTGAGCATTCTC
>VWZO01001272.1:110156-123940 GCA_013396975.1 Bucco capensis
GAGCCATTGACCACTCCTCTCTGGATGTGATCAGCCTTATCCTTATGCTCTGAACAGTTCACCCATGCAATCCATAGCTCTCTAATTTGGCCAGTAGAATGTTGGCCAGTTGCCTGTGTAGATTGGTTTTAATCTCTTGCTGACTGTTCAAATCTGCAGTTTCCATAGTATAAAAGATGCCAGCTGAGAGCAAGGCTGTGCAAGTTGGATATGCATTTGACATGCCCATGGCAGGGAGGTTGGCACTAGATGATCTTTAAGGTCCCTTCCAACCCTGACAAGTCTATGGTTCTATGAGATCTCTGCTTTTATTTTAAGGGTGGTTGTAAATGTCTTAACAAAGCTGCTGAGAAGACTTTGTTCCATGGAAGGAACAGGATGTAGAAATAAAAATGGCTGAAA
This sequence comes from Bucco capensis, assembly GCA_013396975.1. Taxonomy (NCBI): domain Eukaryota; kingdom Metazoa; phylum Chordata; class Aves; order Piciformes; family Bucconidae; genus Bucco; species Bucco capensis. The sequence goes on from VWZO01001272.1 coordinate 110,559, forward strand.
ATCATCTTTTGAAGAAATCTCCTTCAGTATCACAGAATCCCAGCATGCTAGGGGTTGGAAGGGACCTCTGGAAAAGTAAAAGACTACTTGGTGCAAAATGTTACTTTAGCTTCTAACAAGCCTTTTTGATTGTTTTAACTCTGTGCAAGCCACACTTTGTGCACTGCTGTGTCTGTATAACAGAATTGGCTGTTGTTTGGAGAGTGGCTGAGGTTCTCATCTCTGCCTTGTGCTTCTTCTCCTGGGCAGCACCATATGGGATCAGAGAAGCTACTCGCAGGACAGGTTCACCCAAGGAAGCAGTGAAGTCAGCTGAAAGAAGGTAGGTTAGCTGGCTTGTCTGTTGTAGAGCAGAAATGGCTTCCTGGACACTCAGCCACAGCTTTAGAACCTTGATGATTTCTTAGCTGGCTGTCAGCAGTTTAAAAAAAGAAGAGAGTCATAAAAACTAAAGACAAAAAGCCCTTCTTGTTCTGTTTGCAGAACTAGTATATCACTCCTTGAAATCCTCTTTGTTTTTTCCTCCCTGTTTATCTTTTGCATGTGTTTAGACTTCAGTCCTGTTTCTTCTCTCTGTGAGCCACCATTTCCATCTGTTTCCAGTCTCACCAAGTCCTCTTCAGTCCCTGCAAGCTGCAGAATTAATCTGGAATGGAATACCTCCAGTTGCACTTCTCTCTTAGCTTTCCACTGCTCCTTTCTCTTCAGAGATAATCCCTGGAGGACTGAGCAGTGGAGAAGCCTTTTCTTCTGCCTTTTAAATTGCCCTTAAGACAGCTGCTGTGCAAAATAACTGTTCCCAGCACCTTTGACTTCCATAAGTACTAAAAGATGATTCAAGAGACAACAGGGGCATGTGGGAAGTCATGTTCCTCAGAGTAGAAATTGTACTGCTGGATTGCCCTAGCTAGTTTGGCAAAGCTCAGATAGTGCTATTTTGTGTAGTTGGTTGGTTGGTTCTTTATTAATTGATTTTTTTGAGTTAAAAGAGCAGATTTCACCTGTGCTTTTCTCTTGCCACTTTCTCTTGTTCAGCACAGAAAACCACAGCTTCGTTTCCTCCAATTACCACCTGAGTGACATCTTTTTGGACCTGTTGAAGTTTGCAGCAGAATATCTGGTGTTGGGAGGAAGATTAGTTTACTGGCTTCCCATTTACAGGCCTGAGTAGGTATTCTTCTTCAGAACACTTGCCACATTCTCAGTGCTCTTTTCTTCTTGGGCAGGGACTTAGAGAATCATCCCAGACTTGTCAGGGTTGGAAGGGACCTTAAGATCATCTAGGTCCATGAGCAGGGACAGCTGGCACTAGAGCAGCTTGCTCCCAGCCCCAACACTGCCAGGGCTGGATGGGGCTGCCACCACCTCTCTGGGCAACCTGGCACAGTGGCTCAGCACCCTCCTGGGGAACAACTTCTTCCCTGGAGCTAGCTCTTCAGCCTTCATACTTGAAAGCTTTCATCTGTTGGAGAAGAGCCCTGGGGAAAAAGCTCTAGGAGTGCTGGTGGCTAGGAGGATGCCCATGAGGCAGCAATGTGCCCTTGTGGCCAAGAGGCCAATGGCATCCTAGGATGCATGAAGAGGAGCGTGGCCAGCAGAGCCAGAGAGGTTCTTCTCCCCTCTCCTGTGCCCTGGGGAGGCCTCCCCTGGAATGCTGTGTCCAGTTGTGGGCCCCTCAGCTCCAGAAGGATAGGGAGCTGCTGGAGAGAGTCCAGCCCAGGGCCAGCAAGATCCTGAAAGGAGTGGAGCATGTGCCCTAGGAGGACAGGCTGAGAGAGCTGGGTCTCTGCAGCCTGGACAAGAGGAGACTGAGAGGAGACCTCAGCAATGCTTAGAAATATGGGAAGGGTGAGTGTGAGGAGGAGAGAGCCAGGCTCTGCTCCATGGCATCCAATGGTAGGACAAGAGGGAATGGGAGCAAGTTGGACCACAGGAGGTTTAGTATTAAGCTGAGGAGGAACTTGTTTGCAGTTCAGGTGCCAGAGCACTGGCCCAGGCTGCCCAGGAGCCTGTGGAGTCTCCTTGTCTGGAGCCATTGCAGAGCTGCCTGGACACATTGCTGTGTGAGCTGGTCTAGGTGCTCCTGCTCTGGCAGGGGGGTTACACTAGATGATCTTTCTAGGGCCCTGCCAACCCCTGACATACTGGGATACTGTGATATGAGGGGAAAACATATGACAAGAACTAAGGTTTTTGGATGGAGGTCATGCCACATCATTGCCCAACAGAAAAAGCCTTCCCATGTCCTTGCAAATGCTTGGCCAACAGCTTGAGGTTGAAGCCTAGCAAGGTGCAGATAGATGTCTAGGGTTGTAGTCACTAAGGTCTCATTACTAGGTGTTTCTAGCAGAGCAGTTGATAGATGTACCTGACAAGGCTCTGGGAGAGAACTTTCTTGGCTCTTTGGCACTGCTAATTTAGCTTGCTTCTAGGAAATGGGAAGCCAAATGCCCAAGAGGTGGCAGTGAGGGATAGGAGCTGTAGGGGAGCAAGCCTGGGAAGAGAACAAGAGAGGCCAGCAGAGACTGCAGGATGCTGTCTGCTCAGCCTGGGATTAGAGCTGGCTTTAAAAGGAAAGCCAGCTGTTTGCATACCTTGCTTCCAGAAGATTTGGGGTTGTTTGGTTTTGCTGTAGCTTTTTGACAGTAAAGTGGGCAGTTGATGTTCAGTAGCTGTTTCTAAGCATCTCCCAGATGGGGAGGTGCTCTGAAGGTACCTTCTGCAGTGTCATCTGTTTAACTAGACTGATAGATGAAGTGTTTCTTGTCCCTAGTTTCACCATAGAAATGACTTCTGAGAGTCCTGCCCCTAATTATGGTTGGATCTGATAATCTTAGAGGTCTCTTCCAACCTTAATGCTTCTATTCTAGTCTATTGATTGCTGTTTTGAGGAGATCCCAGCTCTCTCAAGCTCTGGTTGGGTTGCCTCTCAAGAAGTGAATTTGTCCATACAAAGAACAAGTGAAACTCTACATTATCACTGGAAATACTCAAATGACTAATATCAGCACAGAATATTAAGATAGTAACTTCATTTTCAGCTGGGATGATGAACACAGCAACAAACCTTAAAGCAAGGGTGAGGAAAGATACTGTTATATTAGCACCACCTGCCCTCAGGTTCATGTGTTACTGAAACCCTTGTGTGTTAGCTGAAATGAACATCAAAACAAGATTAAAATGACTATCTGTTCCAACCACTGCTGCTCTGTTTCTTACCTGCTCATGTCCTGAGTTTCACCTGAAGGAATGCAGCAATATATGCATTAATGCTAACAGACAAGGCCTGGTGAACAAAGGGATAAGGATCTCTCTCCCTCTGCCAGATAGCATCTCCCTCCAGAGTTTACTCTTGACATTGAAATCATTGTTGGCTCTGAATTCTTTTAATTCCTCTGCAGTTAGGGTTTTGAGATGGCTAGGGAGAGAAACTTCTAAGGTGCTGTGGCAGGATGCCTGCCTGTGGAAGAGAAAGAAGCAGCTTGGGAGATGCAGCAGAAAGGCTCTCTAAAGAGAATTCAGTTGATTCTCCTTTGTCAAAAGCATGTTCTGACTTCAGTGACACGAGAAGGGACTGCAGGGTGATAGTTTTGGGATCTAAAAGGTTGGAAACAATGCAAATGTCAGTGCTAGGCATGGTTGGGCTTGATGATCTTAGAGGTCTCTTCCAACCTTTGTGATTCTTTGTGTGAAAAAGGCAGTTCTAAATCTTTATTTGCTATTCTCTTCCTTGCTTCACAGCTCAGCATTATCTTTAAGATCCTAGGAGGATCCTGGTTTGACTTGTGTTCCATTTGACTTCTATTCCTCCCCAGCAAAAAAAAATACATTTCCTTTGTAGAGCACAGCCAGAAATCCACTGTACAGGAAAAAAATAAGATGAAGCTTCTCCTTTTACTTCTTTTCAGTTGAAGTGCTAGGTGTGAAAGTTTAGTTCTGTGTTTGAATGTTTGAATTGACACAAACATGTGATGTGAGATCATGGTGACAATTCCACAGGGATCATGGTGACAATCTAAATCTTCCCCTCCTCAAGCTTGGATCCATTCCCCTAGTCCTAGCACTGCCTGACAGCCTAACAAGTCCTTCCCCAGCTCTCTTGGAGCCCCTGCAGATCCTGGAAAGCCACAAGAAGGTCTCCTGGGAGCCTTCTCTTCTCCAGACTGAATAATCCCAACTCTCTGAGCCTGTCCTCAGAGGAGAGGTGCTCCAGCCCTGCTCTGGACACATTCCAGCCCCTCCAGCTCTTTCTTGTCCTGGGGGCTCCAGAACTAGACACAATACTCCAGGTGAGGAGCTCCTGTAGCTCCATGCAAAGCTCTTAAATCCTGAAATTCCTCTGTCAGCATTTGGAGAAAGAGGAGTGAAAGCAATCTAGAGAAATCTATTTCTATAGAAAATACTGCTTTTATGAGATGAGGGCACTAACTAACTGCTTGCTCTAGGCTCTCCTGCTCTTGCAGGGAGGTTGGACTAGATGATCTCCAGAGGTCTTTTCCAACCCCTACCATGCTGGGATTCTCTAGACAGGATTTCATTTGCCAGCCAGTGGAGAACTGGCCTCTAGACATTTTCTATCCCCAAATGCTTGGGATATATAATCTCAAACCTCTGCACCACCACTACCTGAACTTCTTCAATCAGATTCAAATGCAGAGCAGCTTTCTAGTGTGCCTAATTTGGGGAGGAATCTGGATGAGTTTTGCTTCAGGTGCACATCTGAACAAGTGATGGATGTTTGATTCCTTGCAGATACACAGAGGAGATCATTCCCTGCCACCCCTGCCTGAAGCTGATCAGCAACTGTGAGCAGATGCTCTCCAGCCACACTTCCAGGCGTCTGATAACCATGGAGAAGGTGAAGGAATTCAAGGTAAGCCTGAATTCCTGGTTGTGTTGTGTTAAATAGTAGCTGTTGCCTTCATGCTAGTCAGCACTGGAGCCTTATTTCTATCACACTTGCCTTGTTTTATGATGAGAGGAGGAGCTCTGGTCAAATTGGCATGCATTGGGTGCTGATGGAAGGCATCATTCTGGTTTTGGATCTTTTTGTCTCCTCAGTTTTGTGCTCAACTTTTGGTCCTGAGCAAGCCACATTAGAGTGTGAAGGAGATCTTTGAATTTAGGGTAACTTGTGGAACTCTGAAACCCAGTGCCTACTGATTCCAAAGTTGAATTTGATGCTCAAGTAAACACTAAATGCCTTTATGGGTCTTGCAGTACAGGTAAATCATACTCAGTTGTGTTACTTCACTCAACCAGGACAAGTGTAGGGTGATGCACCCAGGGAGAAATAACCCCATGGAGCAGGACAAGTTGGAGGTTGATCTGCTGGCAAGCAGCTCAGTGGCACAAGGCCTGGCTGTGCTGGTGGGCAGCAGGATGCCCAGGAGCCAGCAATGTGCCCTTGGGGCCAAGCAGGCTAATGGCATCCTGGCTGCAGCAAGAGGAGTGTGGCCAGCAGGGCCAGGGAGCTTCTGCTGCCCCTCTGCTCTGCCCTGGGGAGGACACAGCTGCAGCACTGGGGCCAGGGCTGGGCTCCTCTGCTTAAGAGACACAGGGAACAGAGCAGGGACACTGCAATGCTGAGGGCACTGGAGCAGCTGTGTGCTGGGCACAGGCTGAGAGAGCTGGGGCTGCTTAGGCTGGAGCAGAGCAGCCTGAGGGAGAGCTGAGCAATGCTGAGCAATCCTTACAGGGTGGGGGGCAGGAGGCTGGGGCCAGGCTTTGTTCTGGGGTGCCCAGGGACAGCACTAGAGGCAATGGCACAAACTAGCCCCCAGCAAGTTCATCTGAACAGGAGGAGGGTGCTGGAGCACTGGCCCAGGCTGCCCAGAAAGGTGCTGGAGTCTCCATCTCTGGAGAGATTTCTGCCAGTGCTGTAGGAGAACATGTTCTCAGTTAAATAAACACATCTGCCCTTCAGTGAATAGACTTTCATCATTTGTTCTCCTCCTTTTGTGCATCACCTGTTCTTCAGAACATGCTTTGACAGCTCCAGGCCTGGAAATGATTAGGTCTAAGCACCTGAGTCTAGTTGGCAGGCTTCCTGCTTAGATAAAACTCTGCAGGTGCTTACACTCAGAACTCCAGATGGCTTGGAGATAATTTAAGGATACCAAAACCCACAGAACTGAAGATGATGCAAAACTTGTCCAAATAAAATACAGATTGACTCCTTAGCTAGTGCCTGCTTGCTTTAGAGTCGTCTTGTTTGACATCCAGCTCTTTCTTGTCCTGGGGGCTCCAGAACTGGACACAATACTCCAGGTGAGCTCTGCCCAGAGTGGAGTAGAGAGGGAGAGCTTCCTTCCCTCTTTTCCACCTCTTGTTCTCTTTAAGCTTCTTTTCCTCTTTTCCACCTCCCGTTCTCTTTAAGCTTCCTTCCCTCTTTTCCACCTCCTGTTCTCTTTAAGTTTCCTTCCCCCTTTTTCAGCTCTTTCCTTATTTATTGTAGACCTCTAACACCTTTTTTTTTTTTAGTCTTGTCTTTAGAATAAACAAGTGTGGAATTGAAAACTCAAATTAGCCAAAAGCAATTTGGAGCTTTGTGGGTTTTCAGTTGTTACCAAAGTCATCCTCAAACCTTTCAGAGCACAAGTTTTATGTGGTAACTGTGGTTTGCAATTAGTCTGCTGCTTGGAGACCTTGAAATGATTCCCAAATGAGAACCAAGGATGATGATAAAGAATAACCCAAGGACTAATGGACATCTCCCAGTTCTGGACAAACAAAGGAAGAAGTCTTTGTCTTCTTGGTAGTGCTGGCAGCCTGAGGAAAGAGCTGACTCAGTGCCAAGCAAGCTGATCATTGCTGATCACTCTTGGAAGTAATTTCTTGAGGAACCTCACTGTTTTGGATTGAATAACCAATTACAAGCTTTCTGCCTTGAAAACTGGGGTGCTTTCAAAGGGAAAGGAGTGGAAAAAGCTCCTCATCTCTAGATGCAGCTGTGTATCCCAGGCACTACTGCTTGTTCCTCTTCCAGTGTGTTGTTTTTTAAAGAGACTATCTCCCTTAAAACAGAACAACTTCATTCCTTGATCAATCTATTGACTTAAATGTTTGCCATTGAATTGTAAACAAACAAAAACCCCCAACAACTTTCTTCTTGCTTGGAGTTGTTTGGAAAGAGTCTGAAGGAAAACTAATGGCCCAAACAGATTGAACACACTCCCCTAAAATCTCCTGTTTGCTTTTTGCTGCCCTGCAGGATGAAGATTCCTTGCTGGATGGTCAAGCTCTGCCATACAGGGGACACAACTCCTTCCGTGAGAAGTATTTCAGTGGGGTCAAGAAGAGGATTGCCAAAGAAGAAAAAAGACAATCAGAAGGAAAAATGGAATGTAAGCAGATCACAGAAGCACAGAATCATTAAGGTTGGAAGAGAACTCTGTAAGCTCATCCAGTCCAACCATCCCTATCACCCCTGTGCCACTAAACCATGGCCCTAAGGAGAGCATCTGTTTGTTTCTTAACCCCTTCCAGGGATAGTGACCACTTTCAGTAAAGAAATTCCTCTTTATATCCAATCTAAACCTCTCCTGGTGCAACTTGAAGCCATATTCTATTGTCTTCTCACTGTTAACCCTGGAGAAGAGACCTACCCCCATCTCACTCCAAGCTCCTTGCAGGGAGCTGCAGAGAGGGAGAAGGTCTCCCCTGAGCCTCCTGTGCTCCAGCCTAAGCAAGCCCAGTGCCCTCAGCTGCTCCTCATGAAGCAAGAATGGAGATGATGTTTCTTGCTGAGGACATCTGGATGTGAGCACTCCTTTTAGATGCTTCAGGAGAAGAACTCACTGCTTTTTCATTTTAAACCAAGATGAAACCCACAAGGCAGGTTGAGGGCAGTTCTTTTTTCATGAGCTTTGTTTACAGCAGCTTTTATTGGACAAGGGGTGGGCTTTTTTTTTTTTTTGAGGCTTATTTAATTTATATTGGGCCCTTTCAAGTCCTAATGATGATTGACTAAAAACCATTATTATTGTTCTTTCCCCAGCAAGTAGTAGTTATTAGTTGGCTTCTTCAACTGTGAACATCTGGCTGGTTTGGAAACACGTGGTGGTGATCAAAATGCTTATTCAGGAGATCATTTTCATTTGGGGTTTTTTTTTTGTGTGTAAATGATGTACAATAAAACAAAAGATTGGGAGGTTTGGGGTTGGTTTTAATTGTTGGATGCATTAAGTGCTGGTGGCAGCTCTGGTTGCTCTGGTTGAGGAGCTCAGAAGTGTTTAAAACAAACACAAATAACAGAGGAAGAAAGAAAAGCTTCTGGGACCTGACAAATTTTGGAGAGCCTATGAAAATCCTGTCCACATCTGAAGCTCATCTGTACCTTGGAGTGGCTTTTGCATTCCTAAACCTTGACTTCTTGGTCAAACCAACTGTCTGCAAGTTTTTTTGGGTTTAGCAACTGAGAGTTAAAGCAACAACAGCCTAAAAAAAAAAACAAAAAACAATCAGGAATGGTTCCCTAATAGTATTAAACCTAATCAGATCTTTGAAATTGAAGCTGGAAGTGGTTCAAGGGCAAAGCTTTGCTAAATCCACACCATGGCCATCCTGAAAAGAGCTCATTTGCAAAGCACTCAGCCCATTCCTTCAAGATGTTAGTGGCTCTCTTCCTCTTGGGAGTCAAATGTTCCTCAGCAGGGTTGTTGGTGGAGGATGGAGCCAGAGGAGACCTTGCTCCTCACCTTGCTGCTTGTGCTCATGGTGTAGATGATCATCTGGAGCAAACAGTGCACGCTGGCAGCCCAGAAGCACAATGGCATCCTGGGCTGCAGCAAGAGAAGCGTGGCCAGCAGAGCCAGAGAGGTGATTCTGCCACTGCACTCTGCTCTGCTCACACCTCCTCTGCAATACTGGGTCCAGTTCTGGAGCCCTCAACACAGAAAGGACATGGAGCTGATGGAGCAGGTGCAGAGGAGGCCACGAGAATGCTCAGGGGCTGGAACACCTCTGCTCTGAGGACAGGCTGAGGGAGCTGGGATTGTTCAGCCTGGAGAAGAGAAGGCTTCAGGGCAACTACTAGTGACCTTCCAGGACCTAAAGGGAACTTCCAAGCAGGCTGCAGAGGGCCTGTTTGCAAAGGCCTGCAGGGAAAGGACAAGGGGCAATGGTTTGAAATTGGAGAAGAGTAGATTTAAACTGGACATTAGAAAGAAGTTCCTCCCCACGAGGGTGGTGGAACACTGGCCCAGGTTGCCCAGGGAGGTGGTTGAGTTCCCATCCCTGGAGGCATTGCAGGTGAGGCTTGCCAGGGCTCTGGGCAAGCTGATGTAGGTGGGGATGTCCCTGGCCACTGCAGGGGGGTTGCACTAGATGAGCTCCAGAGGTCCCTTCCAACCCAAACCAGTCTAGGATTCTATGATCCCCACATCCAAAGCAGTTTAGGATTGAAATCAGCTCTTCCACCTCTGCTCTTACAGTTGTCCTCCCTTGCTGTGCATGCTCCAGCCTCTTCTATGTGTTCAGACTTGCAAAGCAGAGGTGTTGACAGCTGCAGAGTGGTGGAGAAGGGACTTGACTTATCCTTTCAGCATCCATGGCTCGCGGTTTCTGGCACTCTCCATTCAAGCTGGTTCTGGAAGCTTCCACTTTCTTGTCCCTGGCAAGGAAGGTCAGTTCTCAAACCTCATACCCTTGTCATTCTCTGGTTTTTTTTGGGGGGGTGGTTTGTGCCATTTCCCACTTGTGAAGAAGCAAGGTTGTTTTTGGAGCGTTTCGTTGCGCTGCAGCGACTTGGATGGAGGGAGGAGGAGGCTGAGAACAACTCTGAGGTCCCACAGGCAGGGGAAGAGCCTCCTCTCTGCTCAGAATCCATCTAGCTGGTGGTGGGCTTCTTGACTGCCAAGCTTCTCAACTATCTGTGGGACGAGAAGGTGGAAAAGTGGTGGGAATCTGTGTTAGGCATTGGCACAGGGCAGTGGTGGAGTCACCATCCCTGGAGGGGTTCAAAACACAGAGATGTGGTGCTCAGGGCCATGGGTTAGTGGCATGGGGGTGACAAGGATGGTTGGACTTGATGAGCTTAGAGGTCTCTTCTGTGTATGAGTGCTGGTGTTTTGTTCAGTGCCTCTCACCTGGTACAGCTTTCCTGAGCCTAGGGATGGGGAGGACAGCACTCCAAAGAGATGCTACTTTTCTGTCAGCTAAAAAGACCTCATCAGACCCAAGGGCCTAGAGAAAGGCTGAGCTCTCTGGCTACACTTAAGGGTGTTGGAACTCAAGAGAGGCTTGCCAAGTAAGATCTGTTTTAATTCTTAGAGGTTGCTTAAAAAGAGATGGGCAGCTGGAAGGTAGAATCCATTGTTAGGAGAGAGCACAGAATCATTGAGGTTAGAAGGGACCTCTAAGCTCTCTCCTCTCTCTCTCCTCTCTCCCCTTTCCCCTCTCCTCTCTCTCCTCTCCTCTTTTCTCTCCTCTCCCCCCCAGCTGCCTGCCTTCTTTAGAGAGCCAAGACAATTCCTACCCTAGTGAGAAATTTACTTCCTAATCAGCCCAGCATAGCCTTTTTAGCCTTACCTAGAGAAATCAAGGAAGACAAAAGATAAGGAGTGTTTCTTCATTAAATATAGATTTTCCTTTGAGTTTTGTTTTTCCTCTACAACCAAACCATGTTTGTGCCAAGAACTGTTGCATCCCACCCTCCTTTCTTGTTTTTAATTGTATTTTTATATGCTTGGCAGAATTAATGATGAAAAGCAACCTTTCCAGCTGTGACTTTGCCAGATTCCCTTTCTGAAGCTCCTACTAATTTGGATTAAAAACTGGATGGATGAAAGCCTCACACAGCAAATCCTGGCACAGGAGATGTGCTGAGGCCCCCACAGCATTGACTTCTCCAACTGTTCTTATCTTCTGAGGGGAAAAGAAAGAATTAAGATCCCTAAAAAAGCAGCAAACCTACTTTTGGAGCTCCACACTCGTTAGTGCTCTTCCTGAGCAGGGAGTGGGCATGGAGCTAGGAGCCACCAGCTCCCACCCACCCAAATAGCCCTGCTGGGGCTCCCATTGCTGGGAATCCTGGGTTCATTTCTGGGCTCCTCCCTCCCTGCCAGAAGGACACTGAGGTGCTGCAGTGTGTGCAGAGCAGGGCAAGGGAGCTGGGCAAGGCTCTAGAGCACAAGTGTGCTGAGGAGCAGCTGAGGGCACTGGGCTTGCTTAGGCTGGAGCACAGGAGGCTCAGGGGAGACCTTCTCCCTCTCTGCAGCTCCCTGCAAGGAGCTTGGAGCCAGCTGGCCCTTGGGCTCTTCTCCCAGGTGTCTAGTGCTAGGACAAGAGCAAATGGCCTCAAGCTGCACCAGGTTGGATATTAGGATGGATTTGTTGTGTGCCAGAGTGGTTAGGATTGGCCCAGGCTGCCCAGGGCAGTGCTGCAGTCCCCATCCCTGCAGGGGTTCAGACACCATGCACAGGTGACACTTGGGGACATGGTTTAGTGGTGGCTATGCAGTGTTGGGTTGATGGCTGGACTTGCTGATCTCAGAGGTCTTTCCCAACCTTAAGGAGCCTCTGATTCTCTGCTTCTATAAACTGCACATTCTCTTGAACCAAGATACAAGTTCTGTGAACTGCTTGGTACCATGAGCAAGTGGATTTGTCTAGGAGTGTTGAATATTTCTGGGCACTAGAATCCCAGCCTGGTCAGGGCTGGCAGGGCCCTTGCAGCTCCTCTAGGTCCATGTGCAGGGACAGCTGGCACTAGAGCAGCTTGCTCCCAGCCCCAACACTGCCAGGGCTGGGGCTGCCACCACCTCTCTGGGCAACCTGGCACAGTGGCTCAGCACCCTCCTGGGGAATAACTTCTGCCTAACAGCCAACTGAAATCTCCCCTCCTCAAGCTTGGATCCGTTCCCCTAGTCCTAGCACTGCCTGACAGCCTAACAAGTCCTTCCCCAGCCCTCTTGGAGCTTCTCTGAAGATCCTGCAAGGCCACAAGAAGGTCTCCTGGGAGCCTTCTCTTCTCCAGACTGAACAATCCCAACTCTGTGAGCCTGTCCTCAGAGGAGAGGTGCTCCAGCCTCTGAGCATCCTCTTGGCCCTGCTCTGGACACCTTCCAGCATGTCCACATCTTTCTTGTCCTGGGGGCTCCAGAACTCGACCCAGTACTCCAGGAACTCTTTACTTCATGCCATCCTACAGCAAACAGCTCAAGCCTTAGGAAAGGAACAGAATTAATCTTTTTTTCTAGTGGTTATCTTCCAAGCTTGGCTGAAAGGTTTTTCTTCCCCACAAGATCCAACTGTGTTTAGGTTTCCAAAGTCCTAAAGGGAATGGTTGTGATAGTTAATAGCAAGAGAGAAACTGCTTTCTCTCTGAAGCCTTGCTTGCCTGTGAGCACTGATGCTGCTGGGCCTAAAATGTCCTGCTGGGATGTCATTCAAACTGAGAAGGAATTGATGCTTCTTATCTCCACCTCCTTTATCTCAGGGTGAGAGGCACAAGAAGAGCAGTTCAGTTTTTAAGGGAGCTTTGTCCTCTCAGTGGCAGAGCTTCTTCCCAGAGTTATCTGAGAAAGGAAATGTCACTGAAAACTTAACTCTTCTTCTGTGTCACCTTCAGGCACTGCAAAGCTAGAGCAGTGTTGACACTAAGCTCTCCCTGCAGAGAGAATAGAGCATTGAGCACCTCCTCCATCACTCAGCAGAGCTGTGACAAGGTGAAGAGAAGAGCAGCAGGAGCATTTCTCCTCAGCCTTCCTCCCAGGATGCAGCACAAAGAGAGAGGAGGGACAAGGTGATGAGGTGACCTGGAAGATTATGTTCCCAGTTTGCTCTTTGGCCTTCTGGAAATGAACTGCCACTCTTCTGCTGATGGATTTTCAAGGTAAGAAGCTCAACTCTCAGATTACTGGCTGCCAGAGATGGATCCTGGTCCTTAACCTCACCTTTCACTGTTACAGAGGGATGCTGGGCTGCTAGTCCTAAATATAATTAATATATATATTGGATGGGCATAGGCTTTGTTGGGTTAAAAACTGGAGAGATGGCCAAATCCAAAGAGTTGTGGTCAATGGAGTGAAATCCAGTTGGCAGCCAACTGTGGGGTCCCACAAGGCTCAGTGCTGGGGCCACTCCTGTTTAACATCTTCAGCAATGATTTGGCCCAGGGGATGGAGTGCAGCCTTAGCAAGTTTGCAGATGACACCAAGCTGGGTGCCAGTGTCCATCTGCTTGAGGGCAGGGAGGCTCTGCAGAGGGATCTGGCTAGGCTGGATGGCTGGGCCAAGGCCAATGCCATGAAGTTCCCTAAGGCCAAATGCCAGGTGCTGCCCCTTGGCCATAGCAACCCCCAGCAGTGCTCTAGGCTTGGGGAGCAGTGGCTGCAGAGCTGCCAGGCACACAGGGACCTAGGGGTGCTGAGTGACAGCTGA
>VWZO01001272.1:134552-160380 GCA_013396975.1 Bucco capensis
CTCCTCTCTCTCCTTCTCTCTTCTCCTCCTCTCTCTCCTTCTCTCTTCTCCTCCTCTCTCTCCTTCTCTCTTCTCCTCCTCTCTCTCCACTCTCGTCTTGTCTCTTCTTTACTGTCCTCTCTCTTCTTTTCTGTCTCTTCCTCTCTTCTCTCCTCCCTTCCTCTTCTGTGCTGTCCAGGAGCTCAGGAAGCTCTCTTTGCTTTGACACACAGCTGTGTTACCTTGTGTCAAGGGTTAGCCACTAAACAAGGGACACATGATCTCTATTAACCTTTCTGCCTTCCCAAAGGGAAAGAGAAAGGGAATAAGGGAGAGAAACTGGGAAAGACAACTAAAACTACTTCAATGAAAATGATAATAATGAAGTAAAATATAGACAAATATATACAAAACCAATCTTGAACCCAATGACATCACTGTCACCACTGATGCTCTAGCACAAGGCCCAGGCTGGACTTGGTGACAAATAGGAACCAGATTCAGGAGCTGAAAGTGGATTGAGGAACTGATGGATCAGGATTGAAGGCAGAGCAGACAGAGTCCTCCTCAGACACTGAAGAAGAGAACTTGAGCCTTGTGATCCCTCAGCTTTACACTGAATATGACATCCATGGGATGGAATCTCTAGTTGGTCAGTTTAGGGTCACCTCTCCTGTCCTCTCCTCCCTGCACAAGCTGGAGCAGTGCCCTTGCCTTGCTCACCTTCCATCCCCAGCTCTCCAGCCATGGGTCCTGCTGGCACTTTGCACAGGTGCCTGCAGAATTTGCCTTCCCAAGCTACTCCTTTCTTCAGATGAGACACCAGACTGAAAAAGCAAGTCCCAAAATCACATTACACACCAGCTTGCTTTGTTGCTATTTTAACCTGAGGTCACTCTTGAGGAGGAAACAAACTTCTAGTGAACTGTGCCCATCTAGGACAGCTTGTGGGGAGCCCATGAGGCCCTGGACCCCTCCAGCTCATCCTTAGGGATGTGCTTTCCAGGGCTGACCTGCCCTCAGGGAGCCCACACAGGGAGGCAACTGGCATCCAGCTCTCTGCTCCAAACCACACTGGGATTAACCTAACAGAGGCAAGGAGGAGGGAATGGAGCAGGGAACCTGCCTTGGCTCCTGGATGGAAACTCTGGAGACCAGGCAACAGTCATTTTGTTATATATATATATATATTATTTTCCCTCCATGCTGAAACAATTTGTGTGCAGTTGAGTCATTCCATGGAAAAAAAACAACCACCCAACCCACCATTTCTTTAATTTATCTTCTTTAATTATCACTCCTCTTTAGCAGCATCTGGTTCTGATCTTTTATTAAAAGGTTGGCATGTTTGCAGCAGGCCTGGGTGGGATTGATGGAATGATTTTTTTCTCTCTGTTTCCCATTTTCTCCTGTGCTGGTGCTTCCTTTGGTGGGAAGAGGTTGGCTTGGCTTTGCTTGCTTTCACAAGGCACAATAAATCAGATGAGCCAGGCTCTTTTGACATCATTATTACCATGGAAGCATGCTCAGGGAACACATCCTGCAGATTACTTGGTGTTATTTACTGGAGCTTGGGATGCCAAGTGTTACAATCCCCAGGCTGCTGGTGGCCTTGATAGCCAAGATCTTAGCATCTGTTTGCTGATGCTCAATAGCTTAAGATGTCCCCAAACCAAAGCCTGATTCTTTTCAGAGGACTCACATGGGATGGGGATGGAATCACCATGGCTGGAAGTGTTCCAGAAGGATGTAGCTGTGGTGCTTGGGGCCATGGGTTAGTGGGTGGATTGTTGCACTAGATGAGTTCAGACACCTGATTTTCCCACAATGTCTTTCAGACAATGATAAATATGAGCTATGACCATTTTTATATCTGAAAGAATAAAACCACAAGCATCAAGGCTCACTCTGCTCACTCAGTATGCTCTGCTGGGTTTTGTGGGCTGGACTTAGCTCATGGGCTGCCTGTTTATCCTCTCAGGCAATGTCTCTTCTTCACAGAATGTCAGGGGATGGAAGAGCCCTAGAAAGCTCATCTAGTGCAACCTCCCTGCCAGAGCAGGAGCACCTAGAGCAGCTCACACAGCAATGTGTCCAGGCAGCTCTGCAATGGCTCCAGACAAGGAGACTCCACAGGCTCCTGGGCAGCCTGGGCCAGTGCTCTGGCACCTGAACTGCAAACAACTTCCTCCTCAGCTTAATCCTAAACCTCCTGTGCTCCAACTTGCTCCCATTGCCTCTTGGCCTACCATTGGATGCCATGGAGCAGAGCCTGGCTCTCTCCTCCTCACACTCACCCTTCCCATATTTCTAAGCATTGCTGAGGTCTCCTCTCAGTCTCCTCTTGTCCAGGCTGCAGAGACCCNAAGAATGACTTAAACATGACCTAGCACTCACTTGTTCTCAGCTTCATAAGCCAGGGAGGGTTTCCTGTTGTCCAGCAAGGCCTTTCTTCCTGAGGCATGTCCATGATGCCTGCAGAAGTCTCAGTAAGTAGCTTAGGTTGAGAAGATTCCTGAAATGTAGCATGGAAAAGCAATGCTGTGAGGATCCACTCAAATGATCACAAAGAGGACATGCAGGCTCTTAGCCTGGAAAAGAGGAGGCTCAGGGGAGACCTTCTCCCTCTCTCCAACTCCCAGAAAGGAGATTGGAATGAGATGGGGGTTGGGCTCTTCTCCTAAAGGACTAGTGGTAGGACAAGAAGAAATGGCTTCAAGTTGCACCAGGGGAGTTGAGATGAGATATTAGGAGGGATTTCTTCCCCCAGAGGGCTCTCAGGCCTTTGCCCAGGCTGAGGCAGGCTCAGCTAGGCTGTGGGTGCCAGCAGAGTTTGTCATTGGCAGCTGGCTCTTGACCCCTCCCCCGGCTAGCTGATTGCAAGAGTTGGGCTCTCTTTTGTCCTTGAGCTGCAGCCCAGGGAGCAAAGGTTTCCCCAAAGCATCCAACCATCTCTGGAGGCTTGGGGACAGCATGCCGCCTTCCCCCCTCCAAAATTCCAAAGATGCTTTCTCACAAGGAAAGCATTGCTTCCTTTTCCAAAACACACTTGTACAATGAACATTTCTTCCCCCCTCCTCCAAGTCTTCCAAAGCTCTGCCTCCTTGGCAACTGAGGCAGATCTTGCTCCTGCAGACACTATGACTCAGTCTTGGTCTGGTGCCTCTGAAGAGCTCCCCAAGATCTCCCTGGCTCTGAAAAGAGAGCCCTGCTGCTGCAGCCTGAGTTCATTTGTGCTCTTTGGTTGGTTGGCAGGCTTTTGGCTCTGCTTTTTCTCCCCCTACCAGTTCAGTAGAGCCTGCAGGAAGCTGCAGCATCCTCCTGGGAGCCCATGGCTTTCCCATTGTCCTGTGTGAACTGCAGGCCTGGCTGAGCTCAAACCATTCCTTTTCCTCTCTCATTGTTTTCTTTGCAGTCTGCTGTTAAACTTAGCCCAAATATTTGGGCAATAAATAGTTATTAGGCCAACACACACTCTTAAAATGACTGTAAAGTAGCTCTGGGTCCATCACACCATGGCTTTGCCCAGCCAAATATGCAAGAGGCTGCTCCTTGCCCATCACATATACACACAGATGTCTCTAGGATGTCAGCTTTAGGGTCCTTGCTCTTCACATTACACACAGATGTCTCTAGGATGTCACCTTTAGGGTCCTTGCTCATCACATATACACACAGATGTCTCTAGGATGTCACCTTTAGGGTCCTTGCTCATCACATATACACACAGATGTCTCTAGGATGTCACCTTTAGGGTCCTTGCTCATCACATATACACACAGATGTCTCTAGGATGTCACCTTTAGGGTCCTTGCTCATCACATATACACACAGATGTCTCTAGGATGTCACCTTTAGGGTCCTTGCTCATCACATATACACACAGATGTCTCTAGGATGTCACCTTTAGGGTCCTTGCTCATCACATATACACACAGATGTCTCTAGGATGTCACCTTTAGGGTCCTTGCTCATCACATATACACACAGATGTCTCTAGGATGTCACCTTTAGGGTCCTTGCTCATCACATATACACACAGATGTCTCTAGGATGTCACCTTTAGGGTCCTTGCTCATCACATATACACACAGATGTCTCTAGGATGTCACCTTTAGGGTCCTTGCTCATCACATATACACACAGATGTCTCTAGGATGTCACCTTTAGGGTCCTTGCTCATCACATATACACACAGATGTCTCTAGGATGTCACCTTTAGGGTCCTTGCTCATCACATATACACACAGATGTCTCTAGGATGTCACCTTTAGGGTCCTTGCTCATCACATATACACACAGATGTCTCTAGGATGTCACCTTTAGGGTCCTTGCTCATCACATATACACACAGATGTCTCTAGGATGTCACCTTTAGGGTCCTTGCTCATCACATTACACACAGATGTCTCTAGGATGTCAACTTTAGGCTCAACACAACATGATGAACACACAGAGAGATGTTTGCCCTGACACCTGTGCTCTTCTGATCAGAATAAACAAGCTACAGCTTCAGGGATGCTTCTAAAATAAAAGGATTTGTGAAGAGCTGAGCTAGGGAGATGTGGCAAGGTTAAGGTTTGGTCTTAATCTTGTTCCTCTCTAGTTCCCAGGGCAGTGGTGGAGTCAGCATCCCTAGAGGGGTTCAAACTCCATCTAGATGTGGTATCCAGGGACATGGTTTAGTGATAGGGTGATGGTTGGACTTGATGATCTTAGAGGTCTCTTCCAACCTTAGTGATTCTGTAGCTGAGTTGTCCATCAAGGAGGGCAGGATGGCTTAGGGAGAGGTAAACTTCCTCTCCCCTCTCTCCTCCCTTTCCCTCGTCTCCCCTCTCTCCTCCCTTTCTCTCCTCTCTCCTCTCTCCCTCCCTCCTTTCCCTCTTTCCTCTCTCCTTCCCTTAAAGGCAATGCAGTGGGAGTTGGAATTCCTTTCTGGAGAGCTTTCCCTCCTGTCTGCATCTTCCTGAGCTCTCCCCCTGCACTGAGTCTTGTTGTGCTGTTGAGGAAAGAGTTACTGGAAGCAAGGTTATTATTTCCAGCACTTCTTGTTGTGTTCCATCATAAAGCTTGATGAGAAAAGCACTGGGCAGGCAAAGATCTTCCCTGACCTTTTCTGCCTATTGTTTGCTGTCAAACCAGTGGTTTTTTGGAGCATTTTTCTTCTCCTTTGTGTTACGTGGGTTTAGGCAAGGGCTCAATCTAATGCTTAGCAAAGGCAGCAGAGTCCTTTCATCTCCTGAGCTGAGAGTTGGGATTGTGCAGCCTGGACAAGAGAAGGCTCCAGGGAAACCTTCTTGTGACCTTCCAGTGCTTAAAGGGAATTTAGAAGAAAGATGGAGATGAACTATTTAAGGGATAGGACAAGGGGAAATAGTTCTAAATTAAAAGAGGGAGATTTAGACTAGATACCAGGATATTTTTTTTACCCTGAGGGTGGTGAGACACTGGCTCAGGTTTCCCAAAAAGGTGTTGAATGCTCCATCCCTAGGGATTGCCAAGCTCAGATGGTTTGGGGCTCTGAGCAACCTGATCTAGTTGGAGATGTCCCTGCTGACTGCACGTAGGCTTGGACTAGAGATCTCTAAACTATTCCATCCACACATAAAACCAATAGCACACTCAACCCTCCCTTGAGAGCAACTCCCTCCCCATCAGCACTGGTGCTGCAGCAGGAGGACTCACCAGCAGATGGGAATCAGGCTCAGGGCTGGATCCTGGAGCTCAGGAACTCTTGGATGGAGATGGAAGGCAGAACAGAGAGAGTCCTGGAGGAGCAGAGCTGGGCTGCTGAGCCTCACAAGGCTCAGGTGCTCAACCTTCAAGGAGAGGGGAAAAATGCCAACCTCTCCTTATTTATACAGGCTGTTCATTAGGTGTAAATAGCTTAATTACACAGCTGCCTGGCTTGGCTCTGAGGCTTGATGGAACAGACCTCAAGTCCTAAGCTTGGTGGCAAAGTTTCAGGGACTGAATATGACAAATTCACAGAATCATTAAGATTGGCAGAGACCTCTAAGCTCATCAAATCCAACCATCCCTAGCATTCCCATGCCACTGAAAGTACCACAGCTAGGCATTTCTTAACCCCCTCCAGGGATGCTGGACTCCAGCATCTCCCTGGGCAGCAGATTCCAAGACTTAACAACCCTTTCAGGGAGGGAATTCCTCCTGACATCCAATCTAAACCTCTCCTGGTGCACCTTGAGGCCATAAGTCCCATCCCATCCCATCCCATCCCATCCCATCCCATCCCATCCCATCCCATCCCTTTAGCAGTCAAAACCCCATTAATTCTCCTCCTCAGCTCTCCTAATTCACAGCCTTTCAACCAGTCTGATCATTTTATTCTTATTTATTCTTATTTTAAGGCAGCAGCTTTGAAGTGCTCCAGGTGAATTTATTACCTCTCTTCATTTCCCTTCTCCCTACCCAATCCTCATCAGGCTCTTCCATGATTCATTTTGGAGAGGAGCAGCTCTCCAGGAATGGCATTGTCTGCATTCACTCTCAGATAGCCTTTTGTTTTCATTCTCTTTAATCAATGAATTAATTTCTTAATTAATAGTTCATTCAGAGCAGCCCTGCTGAGCTTTTCAGTGCAGAAAACTAGGGATCATCAATCATCTTCCCAGGAAACTATAAATCCCCTACTATTGAAACATTCCATGGGCTCTTGGATGAAATCACTTCTTTTCCCTGTATAATTTATGAGCTTTTTTTTTAATCCAGCAAGGGGGGGATTTCTGTTTTTAAATAGCTCACCAGGGTTTTATTGGAAATAATTTGCTAGCAAATTTCTATGAGCCAAATATATTGCATTTTTATTCCCAATTATGAGCCATAAAAATGGATGGGGCTTTACTTTTCATTTTCTGCTTGGCAACGAGAGGCAATAGGGAGTTTGATCCTCAACTTGGAGTGAGGTTTCTCAGGGCTACACGTGGACAATGAAAGAAGGAAAGAGTGCAGTCAGCAAAGCAGAGGTGCCAGGCTGGAAAGTGCATGTGGTGTATGGGAAGAGGCAAAGGAGGTTCCTTGTGCTTCCAAAGGGAGCTGAGGGAAAGCCTATGGCTCACATTGGCTTCTGCAGGGTTTGAATCACTCTGTTGGGAGGAAAGAGGTAGCTAAACTGGCCAAGAGATGTTTGTCTTGCAAGGCCCACTTTGGTCCCATTTTCCTGTGATAATCTGATTTTTATTTGGCTCATCTTAATATATCCAAAGACCTCCTCTTCAAACTCTTATTTTGTCCCATTTTTCTGTGATAATCTGATTTTTATTTGGCTCATCTTAATATATCCAAAGACCTCCTCTTCAAACTCTTATTTTGTCCCATTTTTCTGTGATAATCTGATTTTTATTTGGCTCATCTTAATATATCCAAAGACCTCCTCTTTAAACTCTTATTTTGTCCCATTTTCCTGTAATAATCTGATTTTTATTTGGCTCATCTTGATATATTCACAGACCTCCTCTTTAAGGTCTTATTTGGCTCCATTTTCCTGGGATAATCTGATTTTTACTTGGCTCATCCTGGTATAAGCAAAAGCACAAACACAATCACCACCTCCTAGGATGTGTTTTATTGACTCTATCTCAACTATTTCCATTTCTCTCTGCCTTTTCCTCTTTCTCTGACTGACAGAAAATGGAGCTAAAACTCCATGTACCATTCATCCCTCTCAGCTATCAAAGTGCTCCATGTCCTGCTTCTTAACAAGCTCTTAGTTCCTGGTATTATTTTGTCTCCAAAGAAGACTTCTACCCCCATAATGACCTCCCTGACACATGATGATCTTGAAGGTCTTTTCCAACCTGATTTGGGGTGCACTAGATGATGGAGGTGACAGGGAAGGAACATGAAGGGCAAGATGTCCCTTCAGCTTTGGGTGGTGGATTGTCACTGCTTTGGGCCAGCTGCAAGCCTGCCTGTGTGTGCCTCTCTCTGTTGGCTTGAGAAGCTCTCCATCATCTCCCTCCATCAACTACCAAACCCTTCAGACCAAGTCTAGGAGAAGAGATGCTGAGGTTAACAATAGCTGAAGTGGGGCAAGCGGGTTTGTAGGCACACACAACACAAGAGGTTGGGAAAAGGCTCTAAAAGGGAGAGAAGGTGATGGCTGTCAAAAGCAGGAGAGCATCAACCCCTGGCCTGGACCTTGTGGTTGTCCATGGGATGAGGAACTGATCCACCTCACTTCACAGGAGGGAAAGCATCTTCAGAAGACACAGCCTAAGGAGGAGCCTCATGACTTTACAGTATCCCAGTATGTCAGGGGTTGGCAGGGCCCTAGAAAGATCATCTAGTGCAACCCCCCTGCCAGAGCAGGAGCACCTAGACCAGCTCACACAGCAATGTGTCCAGGCAGCTCTGCAATGGCTCCAGACAAGGAGACTCCACAGGCTCCTGGGCAGCCTGGGCCAGTGCTCTGGCACCTGAACTGCAAACAACTTCCTCCTCAGCTTAATACTANCCATCCTTTGGCCTTCTCCTTCAGGTTTCCAGCAGGAGGACTCAATCTAGCCCAGAACAGGTACCCTGAGGTTTTATTTGCACTAAAAGAAATGAAGCCTGCAACTAGAAATGAGTCTATCAAAGGAAATTCACCTACTCTCTCAGCTCTTTGTCCCACCAGAGCCCAAGCTGTTGGTATGAGCAGTGAATTAACAGTGACTATTCTGTCTGCCTTATGCCTATTCTTTTGGGGGGTGGCCATATTATTATTCTTTAAACATTCTATAGGGTTTTTTTTTTGTTTTTCATGTCTCCAGAGTGATGATTTCTGGGGCCATAAGAATGAAATATGAGTTTCTTAATGAAATTTCAGCTCATTTCACTGCTGCCACAGAGGTGCCTGCAAATAAACACTTCCCAGAAGAGGCAGATGAATGGCTGCAGGAGCAATTTATCATTTAAATGACTTTAAACAAGCAAGATTCTAGTGTGCCACATTGCTACCTGGGGCTTTCTTGCCAACAACCTCACTCCTTGTCTTTCTCATCCCTAAAGATTCCCAGTGGCAGCAAACAACTTGCTCAGGTTGCTCTGTCAGATCAAGAGTAGAGGAAACAAATGGAGTCAGCAACATGATTTAAATTAAGAGCCTAACCATTTACAGCCTCCACTGGTCTCTCATAAACCTGAGGAAGGTTTGGCATGGGGTACCAAGGAGTTATAAATAACATTCCAGGAGAACTTTTATATCTGCTCAGCCTCTTGTTAGATGTCTTCAGCACAGCTTAAATAAGGTCAGTAATACCTTCAGCATGAGCAGGAAATGAAAAAGTTACCCCATGGCTGTTTTCTCTTTTAATCACATGTTATTTTTCTCCTCAGGACTGGGTTGGGTTTTTTTTTTTCTTTAATATTTATTTTATTTATTCAAAACTGATGGCTACAATTTCCACTTCTTTTTCAGCATCTCAGGAAGGTACCAAGCCTTCCCATCCAAAGTGTTTCTTCACTCAATCCTCTCCTGCCACCCCTTCAGGGCTCTCTCCTCACTGTCACACCATGGGATGAGGTGGCAAGGAGGTCACCATCAGGGATGTGACCAGAGAAGAACAGGAGATGAGAGAGCTTTAGACACATCCTCCCCAAACTACCCTCACTCCTTTCTTACAGCCTTCATTTCCTTCCACTCATTTGAGTCTTTTCTCCTGTCTATGTGCAAAGAGTTCATTTTCTTCCTTAGAAGAATGGACCCACATTTGCTTTTCCATCCAAGAGATCCAAAGATTCCTGTCCAAAATGCAGTTCATCTGTTCCCAATCAGCCCATCCTGTTCCCATCATCTGCTGCATGGTCTTTGCTGTTCTGGTTGCCTCTCACAGTATCACAGTATAGATTAGAGGTTGGAAAGGACCTAGAAAGATCATCTAATCCAATCCTCCTGCCAGAGCAGGATCACCTAGACCAGGCCACACAGGAATGTGTCCAGGCAGCTCTCTCAGCTGGAAGACTACTTCTCCAGCAAAAGATGGAGAATTCCTCTCTGCTTCTCAAGCATTGTGCAACTGGCAGGCTCTGCACCTAGGAAGTCTCACCTGGGCCAAATGTCAACATCTACCCTTGCTTTTGCTCACTCAGGGAATATTTTGTGATGGAACTGGCCCTTCCTAACCCTGCTGCTGGTATCTAGTGAATGAAGTAGGTAACAGAGAAGGAACAGCCCCTGCAGGGATGGTGACTCCAGCACNGGCCTTGGTGAAGCTCATCCCCTTGGGCTCATCCCATGGATGCAGCCTGTCCAGGTGCCTCTGCAGAGCCTCCCTAGCCTCCAGCAGATCAACTCTCCCTCCTAGCCTGGTGCTGTCTGCAATCTTCCTGAGGGAGCACTCCATCTCCTCATCCAGATCCTTGATAAAGACATTGAGCAGAGCCTGAAGTATCAAGGAACTCAGCACACTCAGCAGTGAAGCTTCACTTGTAATCTTCGGTTTTAGCCTGGCTCCTAACAAAACACTCAGATTCAGCATTTGGCCTTTGAAGCCAAAAATAAAATGAAATCATAAAATGAAAGGAAAAGAAAAAGGGAAGCATCCAGCCCAAAGTTACAAAGCCACAGAAATGCTCATAGGAATATTTCAAAGAGGTGGCAATTAGATGGAGCTCCTCAGAGTTCTGTGGCACTTTCAAAGGCAGGAATCTTTGACATTCAGTAGCATAAAACACTGGTGGAAAATGAATCCCAAGAATGTCTAGCCACCAAGCCAAATGTTTCTTCACCTACAGAAGTCAACTGCAAGGAGAAAAAAAACAAACAAACCCAAACCTTTTAGCTTGACCTTCAAAATAACAATTAGTGGCTGATTTACTGACATGCTTTTCCACAAGATGGACAATGCTTTAGGAGGGCATTGAAGAAGACTGGGTAATAAATGGTATTTTCTTTAAGCTTCAAGGGATGGACCCCATTTTCCACTTTAAACAAAGCTCTGCCAGGGTGTCCTTTTGTTAGGTCTGAGAATGAAAATCAAGCAAAACCCAACAGTTTTATGGTAGCTTGTGGTTTAGCAACAGACCTGAGGCTACTACTCAATATTAAATCTCCACAATAAGAAAGAAAAGGAGGAAAAATTACACACTTTGTCATGGAAATGACATGATAGGTTCATTAGAAGTCTCTCTGAGAATAAAGCTGAGTGCATGGCAATTGAGCTTCCCACTGCCAAGTCCTCTCCTCCTGGTGACTGTTGGAGGGAAAGTGATGTGTGCTGGATGGGAGTCAGGAATCAAGGTGCCAAAGAATCACAGAACCACACAGTGTGTTAGGGGTTGGAACCTCTGGAGCTCATCTAGTCCAACAGGAGAACCTAGAGCAGCTTGCACAGGATGTGTCCAGTTGGCTTTGGAATCTCTCCAGAGATGGAGACTCCAGCATCTCCCTGGGCAGCCTGGGCCATGGCTCCAGCATGCTCCAAAGGTCTATCCAGACCTAGCATCCAACTCCTGCAGCAGAGCAGCTCACCAGGTGTCTGCTAAAGCTGCTGTGTGTCTGCTTTCAGTTTGGGGCAGCTCTGAGCTTACCTCATCATCTGAGAGGTTGAAATGAGGTCAAATGACATTACAGTTATATCCAGACAGACCTTTCCTGCCATTCAGCTTCTGCACTCCTGGCTGGAGAAGCTGGAGTCACTTGCCCATGTGTTTGATCTCTTCAATCCCACTCCAAGGCAACAGGGCTCAGTCACAAAGATGCTGCTGCAGGTTTTATTCAGCAGCTGGCAGTTGTTTTGTGAAGCACCCAAGTCTGGTTGCTTTAAGGAGGTCCTAGCAGCTTTAGGAACACAGCCTGGAAGAGGACAAGAGCTGCTTGGCAGGACATGATCCTTGTTCTGGATACTCCAGGGAAGCTGAGCAGCTCTTTCCTAACCCTGCTGTCTTCTCCAGACACAGCAGAGCAACACTGGATGAAAAACAATCAATGGCCATGGTTCATTGCTGTGAGTTGAAGCCATCTGGAGCAGCCAGCAGAATATGGCTTTGTTCAGAGCTGAAGCTGCCAGAGTTGCCTTCTGCTGATAGGATCAAGTTATTCTACCCCTGCTGGCTCTCCATGCTTTGGGGGTAGATCATAGATGTTAGCAATTCCCTCTTGCCTTGTCACTTCTTTTTTTGGGCTGGATATTGAGCTCCCCAGCCTTCAGCCTGTCCAGAAATCCTGGATGAAGGGCACTCAGCATCAGTGGCAAGAGCCAAGCTGTAGGTTTGTCCTAGGGGTCTTGCAGCTTGTTGGGCTTGCAGTAAATGCTTCAATCCACTGCCATGAGAATTGGGTTGAGATCAAAGCAATCTGGATTGCCAGGAAAGGAAAATCTCCTTCTGCTTTACAGCACATGTAGGTCCCAATTCAACCTGACTGTAGCTCTGCATTATGGACTGATTCAAAAGGAACTTCATAGAATCATTCAGGTTGGAAAAGACCTCTAAGATCATCCAGAAAAGCCAACCCAACACCTCTGTGACACTAAAGTGTCACCTCTGCATGGTGTTTGAACCTCTCCAGGGATGGTGACTGCAGCACTGCCCTGGGCAGCCTGGGCCAATCCTAACCACTCTGGCACACAACAAATCCATCCTAATATCCAACCTGGTGCAACATGAGGCCATTTGCTCTTGTCCTAGCACTAGTGAGCTGGGAGAAGAGCCCAAGGCCCAGCTGGCTCCAAGCTCCTTGCAGGGAGCTGCAGAGAGGGAGAAGGTCTCCCCTGAGCCGCCTGTGCTCCAGCCTAAGCAAGCCCAGTGCCCTCAGCTGCTCCTCAGCACACTTGTGCTCTAAACATCAAAGGCTTGTATAGATTTTACACAACTCAGCCCATGTGGATGAAGCAGATGAATATTTGCATACCACATGGAGGAACTTCGAGGTGGGATGCTTGTTAGCTGAGGACTTCAGGAGGAAAAAAAATCCTCCAAAATTTGGGGTTTTTTTCCATCAGTGTAAGGAGAAGACACTCCAGTATATCCCACCAGGCAGAAAGTTGGCAGTCCTGCTCAGAGCTGTTCCACAAAGCTGCTGTATTCCAGCCTCCCAAGCCACACACAGGGAGGCAGTGAGAAGAGGCAGGTGAGAGCTAAGGAGTTTCTAATCACTGCTTGTGTTTTCCCACTTCTAACTGAAGCTTCTGGACTACATATAAAGTGATCTGTCAAGTAAGTGCACTCCTGCCATATGCTAGAAACATCACAGGGCTTTGTTGGCCACATAAAACTGGCTGCACATGGGAACAATAACTCTTGCTTGAAAACCAAATAACTGTTCTGATCTAAATCAATCAGGCTTGAGAANGTCTCCTTCCCTGCAGAGATTGCAAAGGCACCTGGAGCCAATGCTGAGTGCTGGGCTGGAGGGAAGCTGCTGGAGCAGGGAGGGTGGCATAGGGATCTCTGGGGATCCATTCCCACCTAAACCACTCTGGGATGCTGAAATGTTGCCAACAGAAGCCAAAATAGGATCATGAGACATCAAAATTCAATTCTTAGAAGTGGTTTGGGGTTTGTTTGCTTGCTTAGCTAGCATCCCACTGCTTGACCCTGATCACAGAATCACAGAAGCATTAAGGTTGGAAGAGATCTCTAAGCCCACCAAGCCCAACCATAATCATGCTACCTGGAATCTCCTTTGCACCTAGAGCAAATCCTCACCACAGCTCTCTGATCCAAAGCAGCCCAGGGAAGAGGTGAAAGCAGAGGTTATCCTGTGTGCAGCTCTGTGTCCCACGTGCCTGTGTGGCCACAAGCAAAGCTTTCTCTGCATGGTGCACTGACACTGGAGAAGATTCATGGAGTGTGCAAGGCAGCAAGCAGCACTCTGCTGCCAGAAGTGTGTGGTGCCTGAGATAAGCAGTGGAACATGAGCAGCTGCAGAGCAGAACCTTCCCAAGCAGGCCTGGATACATCTCCTCCTGTTGAGACTTGGATCTTACTGCTATTTTTTTTCTCCACATACTTCCATACATATTTATAACTCTAAGAATCCCTGCATGCCAATTGATGGAGCTTGGCTTTATTTCATCTGCTTCAAAACTCACACTACATTGCTACTTCTCTTTCCCTCCTCACTGCTTATTTGGCTTCAGTGGACTTGTCTTTCATAGAATCATAGGATGTCCTGATTTGGAAGGAGCCACAAGGATCACACAGTCCAGCTGCTGTGTGTGCCCAGGACAAGCCCAAATTCATCCCGTGTGACTCAGAGCATTGTCCTGATGCTGCTGCCATTCCCTCAGGCCTGGGGAGCCTGGGCCAGTGCTCCAGCATCCTCTGGGGGAAGAACCTTGGCCTGAGAGCCAAGCTAAGCCTGCCCTGGCACAGCTCCATGCCATTCCCTCTCCAGGGAGATCAGCTCCTGTCCCTCTGCTTACAGAAGCACACAGAACTATGAAGGTTGGCAGAGAGCTCTAAGCTCATCAATCCAAGCATCCCTATCACTGCCATGCCACTAACCCATGGCCCTAAGGAGAGCAGCTAGATGTTTCTTAACCCCTGCAGGGATGGTGACTCCAGCACCTCCCTGGGCAGCCTGGGACAAGACTTAACAACCCTTTCAGTGTAGAAATTCCTCCTTATATCCAATCTAAACCTCCCCTGCTTCCCCTCAGCAGGAAGCTCTAGACCATGCTGAGGTCTCTCCTCAGTCTCCTCTTCTCCAGGTTGAGCAAACCAAGTGACTTTAGCCATTCCTCACATAGCTTCCTTCCCCATCTCCATGGCCTCCTCTGAACACTCTCCAACAACTTCATATTCTCAAACTGTTCTGTATATTCCTGCTAGGTCTCTGTGTGTAGATGAACCTTCAGACTCAAGGTCTTCTGCCTTTCTTTGTTCTATTGATGTCACTCTAACTGAATCCATCTGAGCCATGGGAGGATGGGGAGGCTCTTTCTCAGATGGCTTCTTTTCTCCTTTACAAAGGAGAGAGCTCAGCAGGAGAGTTTTAGTGCCATCTAGAAGTTTCCACAGAACATTTCTGTGTCATTTCATTACTGCTTGGCTATTTGCTGGTTATTAGGAACAAATTGGATTATCGTGAGTCAAATTGTATGGGAAATGTACAGTGTTCCCTTTCCGTTGGTTCTCCAGACAGCTACATGTGCCAGTCATGTACTGTGCTCCCAGCCAACCACTGTCCCCCAGCTGCCAAAAACGCACTGGAAGCAGGAGGCTCCCATATTTTCCTCTTTCCACTTGCTCCCTGGCCAACATCCTCAGTTTCCCTTCAAACTACCAGCTCCCTCCTCCCCATGCAGTGATCTGACAGAATCAAGAAGGTGGGAAGAGAACTCCAAGATCACCTGGGTCAGAANGGTGGAACACTGGCCCAGGTTGCCCAGGGAGGTGGTTGAGTTCCCATCCCTGGAGGCATTCCAGGTGAGGCTTGCCAGGGCTCTGGGCAAGCTGCTCTAGTTGGGGATGTCCCTGGCCACTCCAGGGGGGTTGGACTAGATGAGCTCCAGAGGTCCCTTCCAACCCAAACCATGCTAGGATTCTAGGATCAAGTCCAACCCTCCCCATGCTACTAAACCATGTCCCATGTCTCCTCCCTGTCCACAGCTTCATGGTCCCTTGGGACCCATAAATTCTTCATTC
This sequence comes from Bucco capensis, assembly GCA_013396975.1. NCBI lineage: Eukaryota > Metazoa > Chordata > Aves > Piciformes > Bucconidae > Bucco > Bucco capensis. The sequence continues at coordinate 150,126 of VWZO01001272.1, forward strand.
CTGCAAGCATCCTTGCTCCTCTGCAGCAGGTTAGTCACCTGCACACCTTCCATGGTTCTTGTGCCTCCAGATGGCAGATGGTGATACCAAGAGAAGCTTGCCAGTGCTTCTCCAGCTGTGGATGCCAGATGGTGCTTCTTGGAGAGCCCCAAAGATGAAAACCACTTTTTCTTGACTCAGCTGCTGGTGCAGAGGTGAAAGAAGATATCACAGTGGCTTCACAGAAAGTTTATTAGTAGATGCACTGAACTCCCAGCCCAGCATAACCTTGATACCACCTGAAGAAGCTATCAAAGCTCTCTTTTCACTGAATGCTGGCTTTGTACATAACAGAGAGGAGTTCAGCCCATTACCTAGAAGGAAACTTCCCTTTTCAAAGAGCAGAATGACCAAACCTCTCAAATCTGCAGAGCTGGTCAATGTGACTGATGCCAGCACTGTTTTGGTCTTGTTCTTGTGTCCCTATGAAGGGGAAAAGGGTTGATAGCTGAAGGTGAGTGCAGATGGAAAGGGATGATGGATGAATGTGGATGACACAGAGAATAAGGGAATTGAATTGAGACAGTGCCTTGATGGCTAAGTGAAATCCATCCCTTGCTACTTCAGCCTCCTGGCTGACATTTGGATGTATGATGGAAATCAGCATTTTACTTTCTGCAATAACCACCCCCACCACAGGCCAAAAGGATTGCTCAGGAATGTTCTCTTGCTGTCTGGAGTGTTAAGTTTTTATGGTGCCATATCCATGTGCAGTATGGAGAAGTTACAGTTGCCCTGGGAGAGGGACTAATGAAATTCTTGAGTGCTCAGTGCTTCAAATTCTCCACTGAGTTATAAAGGAGACTTGTTTGCATTTCATTTCCTTAGTTAAAGGCAGGGGAAAAAAAAATTATTCCCACAACCCCTTGAGACAAAACTTGCCAAACTCACACTCTTAAAGCTCTCTTTTTACTTCCCCCCCCCCAACTAATCTAAGTAGGATCAGAGCAAAATGCTGTTGGAAGAGATGTGGGGGAATGCAATGTCACTGTCATCTTCCTACTGATGCTTGTTCAACTGGAAAGGTGAAATTGATGCTCAGGGCATAGAGTGAGACCTCTGAGAGCTGAGATTTAGGTCTGCATAGAATCATTAAGGTTGGAAAAGGTTTCTGAGCTCATCCAGTCCAAGCATCCACCCAACACTAAAGCATCTCCCCAAGAACCACACCACCTGAGAACCCTCCTGCTGAAGGAATTCTGCCTAATATCCAACCTGAACCTCCCCTGGGGTGGTTAGTTTGGAGAAGAAGAGGCTCAGGGGAGACCTTGCCCCTGAAAGGAGGTGAGACTCAGTTTCTTCTCCCAGTTAATGAGTGATAAGACAAGAGGAAATAGCTTCAAGTTGCTCCAGGAGAGGTTCAGGTTGGATATTAGGAAGGATTTCTTCCCCCAGAGGGTTGTCAGGCATTGGCCCTGGCTCCCCAGGGAGGTGAAGATGGAATCACCATCCCTGGATGAGTTCAGAAGAGGTGTAGATGTGGTGCTTGAGGACATGAGTTACTTCAGTTCTCACAATGTTGAATAGGAGAGGAGTTTACTGTTACCACAGCCCAGGGTTGGTTTTATTTGAGTAATCCCTTCTTTGAGAGTGATTTTGGGCAAGTGTCTGATACTTTTGATCCTCCTTCCCCCCTCCCGGTTAAAATTAGCTCTTCATCTCCTTTTTGGCAGGAAAGGAAGAAGATCTAGGGCCTGAAGACAAGAAGCAACCACATTGTGTCAGAACAGTTCATTTTTCTCCTGAGAAGAGAGTACTTGCTGGAGCAGAAGCTGACCACAAGAGAGCCAGAGCAGCTCTTCTGAGCTCATCTGCTTCTCCTTTGGACCTCATTCCACAGTGGAGATAACAATAAAGGACTTGAAAGCAAACAATGCCTCATTCAGAAAGGTCCTGGCAGCTCCAAGACTAAGTGCAAGATCATAGAATCCTAGAATCCTAGCCTGGTTTGGGTTGCAAGGGAGCTCTGGAGCTCATCTAGTGCAACCCCCCTGCAGTGGCCAGGGACATCCCCAACTAGAGCAGCTTGCCCAGAGCCCTGGCAAGCCTCACCTGCAATGCCTCCAGGGATGGGAACTCAACCACCTCCCGGGGCAACCTGGGCCAGTGTTCCACTGGCAGTGGAAACACTGACAGTGTTTCTCTTTCTATCTAAATAGACATTTTCAGATAGATCTCATTTTTTTCATTTGCAATCAAAAAGGGGAAAATGGATCCAGAGGACTCAACTAGGATTGACTGCTGCAAATGTCAGCAGCTTGCTTTATGGATGACTTTGCACTGGAGAAAAACTAACACAGAGCTGAAGAAGAAAGAAGAAGAAACCATTACTGATGGTAATGAATAGCATTGCTTAAAGGAGTTGTTTCCCAACTGTCCATCAGCTCATTCTTTCCTCTCATCCTTCCCCACACATGTCCTGCACTGGATAGTGTTAACCTTTCAGCTCAGAGAATAGGAATCCTCCACCGCAAATGTCATTTCAATTCCTCCATCCTCTAACCTTTCAGGATTCCATGGGAGTTGACTAACTCCATGAATGGGACCTCCATGCTGGATTACAACAGGGGAATTGGGGTCAGTGGAGCAGATCCTGGCCTGTTAAGCTTCAGAGGCATGGTGACAGCTCTGCCAGGCAAGGTCTTGACCTGCAAAGTGCCAGTGGCTTAGTCCCCTACCAAATACCAAGTGCCCTCCCCATCTTGTGAAGGTGCTGGCAGCTCTGCTAGCTTGATACTCTGCCCAAGGGCTTAGCATCTCAAGAACCTGAATCCTAAACTGACTTGATAATCCTCCTTTGTCTCCTAAAAAAATCATCACAGCAATGCTGTTAAAGCTAGAGATAAATGGAGCCTTTATCCCACCCCCTCCCCTCCTCCCAGTGGAATGATTCCGATGACATGGAATGACATCCAAACCAAGCCCAAGTTGTTTTTCTTTCTGCCAAACCAAAACCTGAGTGAGGAGCTTTTGCAACCACTCTAGACATGAAACTGAACTCCAAACCTTTTATCTGAGCCTTCTTATCCTCTCTGGACTTGAGTGGTTTGGGTATAAATGGAAGCTGGTTTGAAAGCATCCCTGATTTGGGTTGTGCAAATCACAACTTGACTTCCAAACCCCCAAAGCCACCACATGGGCTTCTTGTTCTAGCCTTAATTCAATTAAATGCTTTGTGTCCAAGAGCATTCTAGAGACTGAAAGCTACAGAAGAAGATTATCAGCATCACACAACCTTCTATTAGATTCATTCCCAAAGGGCCTGATCCTGGAGTCACAGAGCCTTCTCTTGCCTTGTGGGCACTTGGGGAGAGGTTTGTGCTTTGAAGAGGGATGCTGCTGCTTTTCTTGGAAAACACTGCCTTATCTTGCATTGAATTCCAAAGCAATGTTCCCTTTTGAACATGTATTTTCTGGGTACTTTGTTATCCCATCTATGTGCAGGTTATGAAATCTTTTCTGCTTCTGAAGCAAAGCAGAACTGACCATGTCCTTGTCATCAGAAAGGAGCAAGTTTAGGTCTTGAACAGATTAGACCTCAGCTAAATCTGATATCAAAAGCAGCAGGGCTCCCTGTATGGCTTCTCCTGGCTTTTCTGATAGACCCTAGCATCTTGTTAACCTTCCTAGGACAGTGTCTCCTGGCATTAAAGCACCGGATGCAGCTCTTAAGACAAAATCAGACTTATTAAGGTTGGCAGAGACCTCTAAGCTCATCAAGTCCAAGCATCCCTAGCACTCCCATGGCCCTAAGGAGAGCATCTCAATGTTTCTTCTGCTGTTGTTGCCATTCTCTGTTTGTTTTTAAATCCTGTTTGGATTCCAAAAGCTCATTTAGAAGGAATAATGGCAAAGGAAAGCTTCTGAAGAGCAGCAGAGGCAGAGTAAAACCACTGCAGCCTTTCAATGCTGAAATGTGTGAACTTAACAGTTCTACTCCAAGTGCTAAGTCCCCTACCCTTTCTCTACAGCTACTTTGAGGAGAAACAGAGAACTGGAGCAAGCTGGACATCTAGGAGATAGCTGGCACAATTACAGTTAGACCACAAGTCAGCTTGGACTAATAAGTTGAATGAAACTCAAAGCCTAGTGTCTTGTTTTTCTTTGCCCTAAGCAATGACTTTTATCCAGTATATTCTCTTAAAAAGAACCAGGCTAGAAGCTGAGGACAGAAATGCTTCAAGTTAAGCAAGGAAACCCATGCCAGCAGTGCCTCCTTCCCCAGAGCCCCAGGGGAGGGGATGTGGTGGCTTCATCCTCTCTTTTCATCCAAGGCACAGGGCAGGAGGAAGAGGCAGAGTTTTGTTTCATGAGAAGAAGAAGAAAAGGATCTTCTTCCTTTCTCCTCTTCAAAGTCAGGATGGGGGTAGGGCTATGGAAGGAAGTCGTGGGACAGAGTTGTCCCTTCTTAAGCTTACAAGAGACCTCTAAGATCATCAAGTCCAACCACCTACCTATCACTACCATGCCACTAAACCATGTGCCTTTGGCATCACGGGCTCCCTCTGGAGAATCCCACCACTTGGTTGTTTAAACAAGGAAAACTTCCTTCCCCTGCCTCACATCTTCCTGGAGACACAGAGCATCTCCCTCCTAGCCTTCCTTTGGTACCACCAGGATATAGATTCCACCTGTGGGACAGTTTACTGGGCTGGGCTGCAGAGGTACATGTGGATGCCTTATGTCTGAGTCTCTGTAGTGGTGCACATCTGGGTCTCATTAAACCAAGCCAGGGGTGAGAAGTGGCAGTATAACAAATTGTAGGAGCCCTAAGAGCTCTATTTAGGACCTGTGCACATGTTTCTCAAGGCTAACTTGAAGCAAACCTTTCCAGATTCATGGCTCAGGATCCTTTTAGCAATGTCAAGCTCCAGAGCCTTTCATCCTTAGGACCATGCTGATCTTTGGCCTATCCTGCCCAGGCAACTCATCCAACAATGTATGGTTAGCAGCTTGGATATTTTTCTGTCAGAGCAACCACCTTCCTAGATCTTTTTGTCTCTGGTGTGAAGCCAGGCCCAGTTCTAGGTGTTTATGGAAGGGGAAGAGCCCAAAGCCATTGAGATCCTCTACCTGGGCCCTGCTATGGCTGAGTCCTTGCTGAGCATCGTGAGGACTGAGTCCCAGTGACAGCGTTGGCAGAGTGGCTGGAGGACACAGAGCTGTCTCTGCCTCCTGCTGGGTAAGAGTTTTCCACTTCTGTGCCCTCTACATTTAAAAATCTCAAGCTAAGCTCCAAAGGTGACCTTCTGCATCTGACCTGCATGGTTTTCTCACAGGTTTGGGTTGGAAGGGACCTTAAAGATCATCTAGTTCCAAGCCCTCTGCCATAGGCAGGGATGCCATCCACACTAGACCAGGTTGCCCAGGGTCTATCCTTGAACACTGCCAGGGATGGAGCATCCACAACATCTCTGGGCAAGCTGTTCCAGTGTCTCACCACCTTCTGAGTGAAGGATTTCTTCCTAACATCTCCTCTAACTCTCACCTGTTTCACTGTAAAGCCATCACCCCTTGTCCTAGCACTATCTGCTCAATTTTGGAAGCTCCCTTGAAGTACTTGAAGGCCACAAGGATGTCTCCCTGGAGCCTTCTCCTCTCCAGGCTGAACAACCCCAACTCTCTCAATCCCTCTGTCCTCATAGCTCTCCTTGTGTCACCCACAGGTCTGAGCAGAGAGAAGCTGAAGGCAGGACCAGCAGCTGAGGGAAGTTGGGAAGAACAGGAGCATGTTGAGGGCAGGTCAGAGAGGAGAGGTTTTAGAGCTTGGCTGCTGAGTCTTTCAGTGAGAGAGGAAAATAAAAGCTAGAAAGAAGATCCTTGTGAGAAACATCCCCTCCAAAGACAAGCATGGTGGAAAACTTGTTGAGCAGCAGAGTGTTCAGCTATGCTCACTCCATGGGATTGACTTGCCCTGTCAGGCTCAGCTCTCCATTATGATCTGGATGAAGGGGGAGAGTGTTCCCTCAGCAAGTTTGCAGATGATCCCAAGCTTGGAGCAGTGGCTGGCACACCAGGAGCTGTGCTGCCATCCAGAGTGACCTGGACAGGCTAGAGACATGGGCAGGGAGAGACTGAATGACATTTAACAAGTAGTGCATGTGGGAAAGAACAAGCCCATGGATCAGTCCAGCCTGGGAACTGATGTGTTGGAGAAGAGCCCTGGGGAAAAAGCTCTAGGAGTGCTGGTGGCTAGGAGGATGCCCATGAGGCAGCAATGTGCCCTTGTGGCCAAGAGGCCAATGGCATCCTAGGATGCATGAAGAGGAGCGTGGCCAGCAGAGCCAGAGAGGTTCTTCTCCCCTCTCCTGTGCCCTGGGGAGGCCTCCCCTGGAATGCTGTGTCCAGTTGTGGGCCCCTCAGCTCCAGAAGGATAGGGAGCTGCTGGAGAGAGTCCAGCCCAGGGCCAGCAAGATCCTGAAAGGAGTGGAGCATGTGCCCTAGGAGGACAGGCTGAGAGAGCTGGGTCTCTTCAGCCTGGACAAGAGGAGACTGAGAGGAGACCTCAGCAATGCTTAGAAATATGGGAAGGGTGAGTGTGAGGAGGAGAGAGCCAGGCTCTGCTCCATGGCATCCAATGGTAGGACAAGAGGGAATGGGAGCAAGTTGGAGCACAGGAGGTTTAGTATTAAGCTGAGGAGGAACTTGTTTGCAGTTCAGGTGCCAGAGCACTGGCCCAGGCTGCCCAGGAGCCTGTGGAGTCTCCTTGTCTGGAGCCATTGCAGAGCTGCCTGGACACATTGCTGTGTGAGCTGCTCTAGGTGCTCCTGCTCTGGCAGGGGGGTTGCACTAGATGATCTTTCTAGGGCCCTGCCAACCCCTGACATACTGGGATTCTGTTAAAAGCTTTCCTTCTGAGAAGATCTCTCCTTCTCTCACCCATCTGCCCCAGCTTTCCCCCCATCAGCTGCACGACCTTTGAAGCAGGACTGCCTTGGACAATACAAATCAGCAGCAAAGAAGTGAATTCTCCTCAGCCACTTGAATGTGGATCTCTTCATTGATTGACTTTTGAGGGCCAAGTTGGCTATGGGTTTCCCTCCAACCTTCAAGCCTTAGCTCCCAGCAAAGAATGCAGAGGGCAAGCTGCTCTCCAGATGTCCCACAGCCTGGAGAGATAAAAGGAGGTTGTTTTTACAAGGATGGATGGGGATGGAGCAGCCTGCAGTGTGTAAAGTGCATCATTTTGGGGAGATATCATGCAGTTTGACAAATCATTTTCCATATTTCCCTGCCTGATCCAGGTTGATAGTTTTTGTTGCCAGCTCTGACTGCTTCTTTTCCAGTTTACAGTGCTGGCAAACTTGTTAGGATTTTATTGCTATTACACACACAAAAAAAAACCAACAAACCCTCTCCATTTTATTGCTTTACTCCTTTCAAATGACATCATCTCTTGGAACTTGAGATCAAGCTAATAAAGCTAATCTCATTAACAGAGTGCAAGAAAAGGGAGGAAAGTGCTTAGTGCAGGAGACAAACCCAAAGGCAACAGAAGATTCAGATCTGGACTCTTGTAAGGGAGCTTGACCTGTGCTGCACTAATTTACTAGCTGTTGTAGATCTGGTTCTTCAAGGTAGAAGAGTCAAGCAATCAGAAGAAATGGAGTGCAAGTTTAAAGCAGCAAGAAGAATCATGAAGGTTGGAAGAGACCTCTAAGCTCATCAAGTCCAACCATTCCATATCTGGCCCTAAGGAGAGCATCCTAAACCCCTCCAGGGCTGGTGACTCCAGCACCTCCCTGAGCAGCCTGGTGAACACACTCTTGCTTGTAGCCAAGTGCATTTGACCAACAATTTGTATTAATTTATGGGGAAAAGAAGGTAAAACAATCCAGTAAAATCCTAGATGTTCCCATCCTAAGTGCACTAACCAATGTAAACCTCATCTCTCTGAACATGAAAGCTCTGCTTCCTGAAGGAGAACCTGTGGGATGATGCTCTACAGTCCTGCCTACATTCAATTTGGGAGATTTAAAGCACTTCTGTGTTTTCTTTCTTATTCCTTTTTTAAAATCTAAATGAGAAATCAAGCCATGGAAAGAAAAGGAGCATTATTCTTGGCTTTGGTTCAGTTTCAGCCCTAGATCTTAAAGCCTGGATGAAATGTAGCATGGATCTGGAGTGCTGGTTCCCTCAAGTGCCTTTGGTGAAGAGTAGATCAATGCCATCACTACCTCTGCTTTTTATGCTTGAATAAACCAGAGAGAGCTCTAAAAATCCAAAGCTGTCTCAGTAATTGTTACCTGAGTGAAAAATATCACAATTTACTCCTTGAGAGTAATTTGGAGAATGAATGGCCCAAACATGAGAGGAATAAAGGCATCCTTCTTCCCTTCTCCCAACCAGTTAAAGAATCAGAGGTGATTTATAGGTTTTAGAAAGGACCAAACAAAACTAAGGAGTAGCAGAAGAAAACTGGATTGCCTCCCATGAAAATATGGAAATAGGAGGAGAGATTTCATTCAGGAGAAAAGAAAAAACAATCAATGAAAGCTTCTTCTTGAAATACAATCCACAGATGTTTCAATGGGAGCCAAAGAAGCCTTAGCAAGCAGTGGAAGATAAAAAGAAGAAGATTAGAGGCATCCTAAAACAACAGCCAGACTTATCCCAGCATCCCAGCATGTTAAGGGTTGGAAGGGACCTCTGGAGATCATCTAGTCCAACCTACATCTCAGAGCAGGAGAACCTAGAGTATGCATCCACCTGCTCTTCTAGCAGCTCCATCCTTGACCTGCGAGCATTCCAGCTCCTGCAACACTGATGGGATGCTCTGCCTCTTCCTCACTCACTGACCTCCACAGACATTCATTCCAGCAGTCAACATTTCCATGGTTGCCTCAAAAGGCATTGCCCAGCTGGAAACATGGGAATTCTGCAAGAAATCCTCCTTAAAAGCCAAGCCCAAGAGGGCAGACAAAGCTTCCAGCTGGATTGGCATCCCTGAAGCTCAGGTGCTGCTGCAAGTGGCCTGGGGCAACAACTAAAAGCTCCACTCAATCCCTGTGTCTCCTGCTGGACTGAGGGAACCAGACATCCCAGACTCTTTCCTTGGCCAGAAGAGCTGCCTATATTTTTAATAGCCATTAAAAATGGATTTAATTTTTGCTGTTCTTGGCCTTTCTTCTCCTTCCATGCTGATCAACCATACTCTGATCTTTTTACTGCTGCCTTTGAGGAACAGAAGAGCCTTCCAAGGTGGAAAGAGGCCATGCTATTCCTCTAACTGGTGTTTATGTATCCTGTCATCATTTTTCTTCCAGGCTTGCTGCTTTAGGTTGTTCCTTCACCATCCTCTTCTAGTTGGAGCTTAGAGGCACTCCTTGTCCTTTTCCTCCAGCTCTTTGCTTTGCCTTCAAGTTGGAGGTAGGAGCATTGCAATCCTTGCAGACACTCCAGTTGCCAGCTGGGATTTTTATGAGCCTGCTAATAATTCCTTCTCTTTTTTTGGTGTGTGTGTTCTAAATGGAATATTCTCCCCTCCATCTCCTTTTGATTAATCTGAGGTTCTTTTTGCTGTGAACAAGGGACAGCAATGGCAATGGGAGATGAAACGGTTTGTCACTGTCCTGCTACTCCATGTCTAGACTGAGGGAATTACAGGAATGTTTTTGGAATGGTGGGGGTTTATTTTGTTGTCCCAGAAGGGTTTCACTTTGCTCTCCAGCTGATTGCTCTAATTCCAGCCCTCCAGAAGCTCTTCCAATAAGCTGCTGAGAGCGTGACGTTGCTAATGAAAATGAACAGATTGCTGCTCCCTTCTCCAATAAAACCCAACTCTCTGCTGATGTTAGAACAGGAGAAGGGGGGGGGGGAAATATGCTGCATGTGTAATTGATATTTTCCTTTCCTATATTCTCTTTGTTTATAGTCTAACAAAATAATTTACAGCTGGAACCATTCCGTGGAGTGAGCAGATTGGTTCCAATGAAATAGAGTTGGGGTTTTGCTTCCTTCCCAGAGAGCTCTAAGGAGCAGACACATAGAGCTGGAGCCTTTTCATGTGTTCCTTGTATTTTCCTTTTAATAACAAGCCCTGGATGAATGGAAACTCAAAAGAAGGAACTAGAATCACAGCAATGCTGCAGGTGGGCAGTGGAAATTCTCCTTCACTGCAGGAATCACCTCAAAAGCTCCTTGGCTTGCAAAGCTTCTGAACCATGGACCTGTTGGATTCTAGCTCCTAAATCACAGTATCCCAGTATGTCAGGGG
>VWZO01001277.1:7270-19673 GCA_013396975.1 Bucco capensis
TTTTTTTTTTTTTTTTTCCTCAAGAGGAGTTGGATTGCTGATGGAATTTAGATACCCACTGCCAAAAATCTAACTTCTAAAGTAGAATCATATACATCTACATTTAGCTTCTGGAGAAAAAAAATCAACAAATAAATGTTGCTAGAAGTGCTTTTTCTTTCTTTTTTTCTTTCTTTTCTTTTCTTTTTTTTTTTTTTAAAGAAGATGCCACATTAGTTTTGATACATTAGATTATCAGAATCTACCTGTATGGTCTTATCCCAGGAAAAAAGAGAGAAAGATATCTTGTGTGGAAAGGGCAGTTAAAAATACTGAAAATACTGGAGGGATAAGTCAATTAAATGATATTCTATCTCTGTCCAAGATATGTTGGAAGATTTAATAGCAAAGCAGAACTTCCTTTACTGCTTTTGATGCAGAAGAGAAAGATGACAGCATTCTGGCAACCTCCCCCCTCAGAAAAAAGGTTTTTTTGAAGTTATGCCAGGTATTTGGGGAGATAATAGACATTGAACTCAATAATGTTACAAACTTTAAAACTTACCGCATATCATTTTGTAGTGAGCACTGGAGAGGATTTGAGAGATCTGGCCCATAGCCAGCTCCTAAATTATTTATTCTTTATTCTCCAGAGATTTTTTTAGGAGTCATATAATACACCAGATATTTATAAAAATCATGCTCTAACCCGATTTCAAAACGTAAGTTCATTATAGATTTTTTTTAACTTACTGTTATCAAAATGAAAACACTTCATTCAATGAACTGTACATAATCTGTTTCTAACTTTTCATTTGCAAATGTTCTTTTAAAACATTTTTATTCAGGATAAAGAAAATTTCTCCATAAAATATCAATGTGATGTGAAAACTATTCCCTGCCATCCTTTATGGGAAGCTTAGAGCATTTTCTGTTTTAATTATGAATTGCACTTTAAACAATCACACCATATGTAATAAACATGACCAGAAGCTCTGGTGGTATTTTCTTCCATTGGAATTACAAATAAGACACAAATGTACAACTCTGTGGGACTGACTGAATTTCTCCTACTTTTAAAATCCACTCACTTTGCATATCATTGCTATGAGAAGCAACAGAAAAATAAAAGTATTATTCGTTTGTTATGTTCAGATTTCTGTGTGCCTATATGAGGAAATCTCTTTACTTGCAGCTTTTCACTGGTAGTTGTTCTTCTATACCATTTTTCTCTATGTTTATTAAACGGTTGTCCCTTCACCAAAAGAGAGATCACTGTATTTCATCAAAGAAACGACCTTATTCTATCCAGCTTTTGAATTGCAAAGTACTTTGTTACAAGAGAAAAGTAATGATAACAAAATATGCAATGTGAAAACAATCTTACAAACTAATTCCGATGTGATAGTACGCATGATCTTCCATGATGTGGAAGACACCATGGAGGATACAAAAGATCTACATCATACCTACACTGCGATCCCTTTTGCTCAAAGTGAAAAATCCTTATATTTTCCCTATTAGAAAAAAAAAAGAGATTTAATCAATATACTTGAGTTATGAAGCCTAAAAACTATGCCACAGTAGATGCAGACACAGATCAATCCCAAGGCAATCTTGTCATATGAGGATGATTACCATAGGGGGATGCTGATTTAAAGCATAGAAAATGGTTTAAATGCTTTTCCTTGTGAACATTATAAGTACGTTTTTTATGGCACTGAATTGAAATCAGTTGAATTCCTTACAAGTCTCACACTTGTAGGAATAGACCTGATAGAGTAGTTGATGTGCTATAAACTCAGCTTGGAGACTGCATTTGAATATTGAAAGTTGTTTCCCATTCTGTAAGGAAATATTTGTCTAAGTGACAGTTTTAACATAGTGTCTCATTTTGCTCATTTTAAATTCAATATTTAATTAAAAAAAAATCTCTGAGGGTTAAAAAACTATGGAATGATCCTATATATAGCAGCCCTTCACAGCTGTTTTACTTCCAGATAGCGCTTTTATGCAAGACAATGAAGTGAGAATGCACCCTCGATTATACAGTCAGAAATATTTTGGCCTTTTGTGGAGGAGAGTTATTAACAACTAGGATATTCACTTAGGGCTTATTAGAGACTAAATTCTTACTCCTTAATGCTGTTCAACACATTTTCAACTTCTAATTAAATGAGAAATTTAGTACTTCAGAGCCTGGAGAACCTGACCTTTATATTAAGGCCAAGAGTGATGAGCAGCAAATAATTCTTCCAATTCATCACATGGAGAAGGTTGCATTTACACTGCCTTCTCATTTAGATTATCCTGTGTGTGCAGCTTGTCTGTCCAGGTACCAGGAACTTACTCAGCTTACTCCTGAGAATTTTATTTGCTTATAGTGAAATACAGCCACCTTGTACATTCTTAGTACTCTATTCAAGACTTTTCAGACCAAGGCAATATGTAGTCCCTGATACTAAAGTTATGTCAAACTGAAAAAATCCTCTACCTGCATTAATTCTGCATATCGGATATTCAAAACGCTGAAACTTCAGCTCAATGGGAAACTACATATCTGCCTTGCCTTCCTCCTGGAACTTCAGTGAGAGAGACAAGTTAATGAGGCCTCAAAACTGATTTACCTCCAAAGACATCTTTATCTCAAGGTGTGCTTCCCATTTCCTTCCAACCTGCTCTTGGTACATCATATAGTTGCAGGCAGCACAGGCACAGCTCTCTCTGTTGTGCTGGCAGCCTTATTCCACTGCAGCCCAGTGAAGCCTTGCCTACAGTTGCAGTATGCATCCAAAGACTGTCCTAGGTGAGTGAAATTTCTGTTTTTCAGGAGGAAAGCCTATAATCAGGCCTTAAACCAACACAGATTCAAGCTTCTTGTCTCCTATCTTTTCAATGATGCATTATGAAGGATAAACAATGAGAAAGGAAGGTAAGCACACCACAGTTCTGTGAAACTCGGTACAAAAGGACCTGCTGGGCAAATACACAATTGTCCAGTACTCTTCAGTATCTCTCTGAGAGGACAGACTTGGCACTGTTCGAAACTCAAGTAGAGAACTGTATTTTGCCTTCTTCACCTCCAGATCTAGTTCTTTTCCCCCTGCAAACAAACTTTCAAGTAGACTTAAGAAGTAACAGCAGTGCTTAGTACAAATATACGTGCATTCTTATATGTGGAAAATTAATCTCTATGCGTCTGCATGAGAACTTAAGACACTGAAAAAACAGCATGATAACAACAACATGCAAGTACTGAGTTTGTTGCTTCCATGAATAATGTGGGTTTTGAATGATTTAGATCAGATATCCAGTGCATAGCAGTTGGAAGGTATGCTGTATCTCAAAGAAAACTCTGATTTGCATCCAGCAGTCAGAATTGAAATAGTTTTTTTGACTTTATAGTCTGATTGCACAGTGCACAGTATTTGGATGTGCTACTTAGAGTCTAACAGATACATTTTTGTATAACCTACTTACATTCCACCCAAAAGGAAAAAAGCTAGTAGCTAAACTCAGTTAAAGTGCCAATTATTCAGTATTCTCCTCATATTGCTAAGCACTATTCACATGTAGATTATAGGGAGGGAAAACTACTCAATTTGTATCTGAAATCTAATGTATTTGGGTAAAATATTTTTTTCTAAATAGAAATAATATTTGTGTTTTACAGCATTTTAGACTTGTATTTTCTGAAGCAGGGTGATCACAGAGAAATTCCTACTAGCTAGCTTTAAAAATTTCAGGCACTATCTGGAGTAGCACTGCTAAAGAAAGACCCATAGAAAGGGAGTATATGAGCCATCACAAAGCCAGAATTGAGCATCTCAGGTAAGAAATGACTTGCTTGTTCTGCCTCTAGTAATTCTATCACTTGCCTTTCTTACAGGCAGGAGTTTGTGATGATGAAATAGAATCATAGAATGGTTTAGTTTGGAAGGGACCTTTAAAGATCATCTAGTCCACCTCTTTGCTGTGGGCAGGGACACCTTCCGCTACACACGTTGCTCAAAGCCCCATCCAACTTGACCTTGAACACTTGCAGCGATGGGGCATCCACAGGTTCTCTGGGCAACCAGTTCCAGTGTCTCACCACCCTCATAAAAAATTTCTTCCTTATGTCCAATCTAAAACTATCCTTTCAATTTAAGACCATTGCTCCTATACAAGAACCAGGCCAAAAGCACAGATGCAGCAGCTTGTGCAAGAAAAGGGCCTCAGCTGAATTTGCTCCAGTGTAAATAGTCTCAAGCATGGCAGTGATATGCCACAGAGTAATTTTTCTGGCAGGTGCTGGGGTAGCTGACCCTGCCAGAGCAAGGATTTTGATGTAGGTGGAGCTTTGGGTGGTGGATGCAACTCTCTAAATCCTAAGCTGCAGGGTCTATCTTTGATGCTAGAAGTGATGGCCTTCTTTCCTGTAGGTCTACTATCTTGGAGGAACTGTGCCAGCAAGAACAGGAATTATGGAAGGAAGTGACCAGGCTACACAGCATCAGAGAAAGTAAAAAGGAGATAGGACCTTCTCTGAGATGCAACAGCTTGAAGAACCCTGGACACCAACTGTAACAGAGATGCAGACATTGTCCACAGCTAGTGTTAAGTGCCTACTAAACTAAACTAAACAGGAAGCATTCCTGTACTCTTCCCAGTGCTGACCTTTGGCAGATAGACCTTGACAGGCTGGAGAACCTGTCAAGGTTCTCCAGGAACCTTATGAAGTTCAGCAAGAGGAAATGCACAGTCTGGACCTGGGGAGGAACAACTCCATGTAACAACACATGCTGAGGGCCTCCCACCAGGAAAGATGCTTGACAGAAAAGGACCTGGGGTTCTAGTGGACATTGAGTTGAACAGGAACCAGCAGTGTGCTGTTGCAACAACAAAAGCTAATCGTACCCTTAACTGCTAGCTGGTTGAAGCAGATGATCCCTTCTATCTCCTCAGCACTGGTGAGGACGCACCTGGAGTCCTGTGTCCAGTTCTGGGTTACCCAGTACTAGAGAGCCATGGACATACTGGAGCGTGTCCAGCAATGGGCCACTAAGATAATGAAAGGACTGGATCAACTCATACATGAGGAAAGGTTGATGTAGCTGAGGCTGTTCAGCCTGGAGCAGTGAAGGCTCAGAGGGCATCTTGTTAATGCATATAAATACCCGAAGGCATGGTGTAATAAAGACAGAACCAGGCTCTTTGCAGTGGTGTCTAGTCACAGGGCTAGAGACAATGGAAGCACAGGAGCTTGCTTCTCTCTGAACATCGGCAATTTTTAAAAGTTTTTTTGACTGTGTGGATAACTGAGCACTGACACAGGTTTCCCAGAGAGGCTGTGGAGTCTCCATCCTTGGAGATATTCAAAAGCCATTTGGACATTGTCCTTGGCAACTAGCTTTAGGTGGCCCTGCTTGAGCAAGGATGTTGGACCAGGTGGCCTCCAGAGGTCCCTTCCAACCTCAAGAGTTCTGTGATTTTAAGGTTGTTTAGGTATTTTTTGAGCTAGGGAAGAACATAGGGTATTAAAGATTTGGATATTCATTGATAATATGTACCTTTGAACCTGAAAAGCATGCTTCATCCCGATTCAACAAAACCATACTTACATCTTCTATAATAAAAGCTAAATGCTATCCTTGCCTCACCTTAAGTCAGCAAAGAAACGTGGGACAGCACAAACTCAGATCAGTGCACAAACAGCCACATGTAGGCATAGGCAGGTGTTCAGATTCACGCCCAATAGGTCATACAAATACAAACTAGCTTGAATGAACACGTAGGGCTAAATGAAACCTGATGACAGCAGTAGACTATACTATAATGACACAGCATGTCTAAGCCAGTGAAAATAATTTCCTGTGTCCTTTGACTGAATCTCTTGACTTGCAACAGATAGATAACCTGCCATGAGATCACTGATCAGGTGATTGGATAGATAACCTAAACTAATAACTGACCTGCAACCTACAAGACACCTTACAATCATACTTGTCAGTGAGTTACATGTCATAGCAAGTAACTGCATGATAAAGTTTCTACACCTCTGTTTTACTCTGTAGACTTGCCTTAGTGTTGCTTTAACTCCCATTTGCCTCTTTTTTAATTTTTTTTTTGCTCTGGATACCTTCAATATTTTACCCGTATTGTTGATAATGGAAGCAGCTCTACAAGGAAGGTATTGCTTTTGCACTATACTGCTAATGACTTCCTGGGCCCTATCTTACCATTAAATGGAATCTATGGATGGGAAAAGAACACATACTACAAAATTACTTACCCTCCTTCTTCAGAGTACTTGTGACCAAAGGCAAGGATGTCAGATGCTCGGCCACTGCCATCGCATATCACAACAGGAACGGGAGGAGTGTCTCGCAGGTACTCCAGAACAATGGAGATAACATTGGGACCTCCTTCTACGATAAGGGCCACCACTGGAACCCCTTGACCAATTCCTGGAGTAAAAGAAAGAAACAAAAAAAAGCCAGACAAAAAAAAAAGAAGGAACAAAAAAACGCATAGCCAGCAAAGAAAACAAAACATAACAGAAGACAAAAAACCCCCCACAAATTGAAACAAACAAACAAAAAAAAAAATTGAAATTACTGCATTGCAACTGTACAGTGCTATGTTAAATGGCACTCAGAATATCATAGATTTGAAGGACAGAACGGACCTGTGTAGTCATCTTGTTGGTTCCACTGTATGAAGCAGGATTTTCTAGAATTATTTTTTGTTTTAAATACAATAGTTATGGTTGAAATAGACCATGAATTTTTAAAAAGATCAAATCCTGCTTTGAAAGCATAGAGGAGCTACTACAATTCTTCCTAAAGTGCCCAGAGTCATGACTTTGTATCTTGCTTGTAACCTAGATTTTACATGGTGTCAGTTTCCAGTCACTGGCGTTTCCACTAGCTTTGTTTGATGCTTTAAAATTCCCTCTGTGACATCTATTTTTGCTATGTTAGATATATTTTAAGGTTGCAGCTGGCTAGTCCTTTAACATTCTCTTTGATGAAGTAAAAATTTCTGTTACAAGTCAATGCAATACTTGTTTTCCAATACTAGTTGGTCTCACAGATTTTCTCTGAATTCTCTCCAAATTATTCCTTGATTTGCAGACCTTACACTTGGGACCTTGCTGTCCCAAAGAGCTGATCTAGTGCTCAACCAGAGGAGAGACATCTTCATTTTCAACACTTGTGGTATAATTAAATGGGAGCCCTCTGCAAAAGCTGCAGCACAGACTTTGCCAGAAATGTTTTATGGATTTGAAGAAAGGCAATATGATACCAGGCTGGTGTTAACATAGTTTTTATGGTTGTCACTTCTTGAAAGGTTGAGACTGGTGACATTCAAAAGGACTTAGGCAGTAGAACAAGTTCAACATTTTCTATTAGCATTTTTTTGTCAACAGATTTTTTTTCCGTTTAAATTAGCTTTTCTTAAGAAACATTCACAAACATTGAGCAGCTTTTCCTCTAGATGAGTTTTGATATTCATAAATATTTTTAAGGATTTGAGTGACTGTCAAAAAATAAACTGAACAGGTTTTTTTAAAAGAAAAAAATTAGTTTTTATATACAACAGCAATATATTGTAAGCACCTCCTGAGCCACTTTACAGCAAACATTGTTTTTCCTTGGGAGAGTCTCAACATGCTTTGATACGGCTGTATCTACTATCAGTTTGTGGCTTTTTTACTACATAACTTAAGTAAAGCGTGTGGTATTTATTTATGTTAAGAAAACTATAGGCATAGTTTTAAAATCCAGGCTAATGAAAGAGAGTAAGAAGGGTATGATATATAAAGGTGATTAACAGAATGATTTGCAGAGCTCATTGGTTAATTACTATGAAGGCCTTCCCTGAATTGCTGCCCTACCTGATCATTAAATTCTTCAGGGGATTAAGTTATTTTCAGAGGTCTTAGTGGAAAAGTAGTTTTGTAGAACAGAGTTAACTGAGAAAGGAAAATTAAGAAGTTTGCTTAGAAGTGAATTTTAAGTCTGATGTGTTAACCTGTGCTGCATACTTCCACTAACTTGAAAGGATTTCAGCTAAGGATGAATTTTGTTTTGCAAATTTGTGTCTACTTACATTCATTTTAATCATGCGTAAAATTGCATTGCTTAAAGTGCATTCTAGATACTAGCAATAAACCTCCATTTTTTTCTGAGAATCTTATAAATAATATGCTTTTATTCCCGTATTAATGCATGTAATGTGATACATCTGTTTGCAATTGAGCATGCAGCAGAGAACCTCATGCCACAAGTCTGCCCAGGTATTCCCTTGCTACTAGGTGATGAAACAAATGTTATTTATAATTATGCCTATTAGAATAATTCTTTTTGTAAGGCAGTTGCTATCAGAAGATAAATCAAATTCTTGGTGTGGTTTCTTGGTTAATGGCAAAATCTCTTCAGTTACAGTTTTAATACAGAATTGGAAAGAGATAATTTATCATTTAATTCTAGTGGTCTAGCTAATGTAATGTTTTTTAAGCTTTCTATCACTACTTGCTTCTTCTTGTGTAGCTTTTCTTCTTACCACACCATACAGCCCAACACTTCCAGCATTTTATGTTCTACTGGTTACTTAAAATTACTACTGGTTACTACTTAAGACAGGTAGTATTTCCCTCACTGATCTTTTTCCAGTCCTCCTTGCTCAAAAAAATGCTCACAGATCAAATGTAACATGAACTCTGACCAGAAGGCCCACAACAACCTCAAATCTCACATCAGAATTCCTCTTTGGCATTGTGGTATTTTCCTATGGAAACAGACTGGTAGGGCCTGTTTTATTTAATTATGAGAAAAAAAAAACCAGTAGTGTGTTTAGAAGCCTGATCCTAAACATTTACCAAAGGTGGTCTCTTGTAAAGCACTTGCTATAATGCCATATATGAAATTGTTAGCAAAACTGAATATAAGTGCACAGATTTCAAAATATTTAATTGACTAATAGATAGAGTTTTATGTGGAACTGTAGTTGAGTTTGACAAATGGAGTTTCTTGAAGAAATTAATCCTATAATTATTATTAATGACATCAAAACAAGAAGTAGAACTGGTACTGACATCTGCTAATAAGATAATATTAGGAAGTATTTGTAATAATGAGTCAAATTGGGTCTGGATGACATTAAGAAATAGAGAAATTTCACAGTGCAAGATGCAAAGAAATTAACTTGGTGATTAAAAATTTCTGCTGTAAACTGGGAACTCACAGAAGAACTGAGTCTTTGGTCTAGCAAGATCCTGAAGACAGGTATGATCCTGGAATACACACAGCAAGTATTTTCAGCAGGAAATAATGGTACATCAGTGCCATTGTAAAAGGCACTCATGAAATTCCATGCAAAATGCTGTCTGCAGTTATATTTGCCCACACTTAAAAAGAACAAAATGGAATAAATGGAGGAAAAAGCCAAAATGATGTAAATCAAGACTCTCTTAAAAGAGATTAGGTGAGTTTGGCTTAGCTTCCCTAGCAAACTGAAAGGTGAAAGACAGTACGTCCTTACGACACACAGCACATGGGCTGTGTTTTAGACTGAGTTCATAAGATTTCTGGCTATGAGAAGAATGAAGTCTTTACAGCCTTCTAGTGAGACTAAAATGGAAAAATTTTCTGATTTTGGAGTGATGCTCATCAATCATTGCAGATGCAGTCACCTTAAGGAACAGTCAAATTGTTCCTAAAGCAGGTTCCTTTAGTCTACTTGGAGTTTTTTCAGTCTTGGTGTGTTCTGCTGGTTATTGATCAGCTAAGTAATTCTAATAATATGAATAAAGATGGTTAGCCTGCACAGCAGAACTATTTTTGCCTTTTTGGGCCAAGGAATTGGCCACTTGAAAACCTCATGTAAACTTGGATTTATCATATATGGTTAAGTTCTAGATTGAAATACAACTCTTTCAATTATTCTAGTAGTTTCTTTGTGAAACATAAAATAGAGTTACCTTATTTGTATTTTTTGTTGTTCTTTATAAATAATTTTGTTTTGAAAAAATACATTGTTTCTTTAGTTCGGAGGGAAAATTAGAAAATACATTTCTGTAATTAGATATAAATCAGTTAATAATACTTTGCTGATACTTGTTTCAGAATAAAAGCTTAGTTACTTACATGAAAGAAGTCAGCATCTCAGTAACTCTCAGGCAAAACACAGAATAGACTAGAATTCAACTTTTACGTGGTTTGAAACCAAGAATCATGGATTCATCTTTGCTGTTAGATACTAGGAATTTGGAAATGAGTGCAGAGGGTCTTTAGAAAAATTTCAGTGGGCAGGAAGAGACTGACTGACTATTTCTGCTTAGGTATTAACACTTCATTTTCTAATAATTTTGCATCTGTGCAACTGAGAACTGACCATGCCTTATTTTACTGTAACACTGAACCAATTTGAAAAACGTTGGCATGTGATGCCAATATGACAGAACCTTGGACTCTGGGAAAAAGGCAGATGATGGACTGCTCTTAAAATAATAATCAAAATATTTTCCCTTTTAGATGTCTGTATCTCCTCAGAAATGCATGGGTCAGGAATAGATCTAGCTATTTTTATTGTTTCTTAGAAGGCAGTAGATGACACGTTACTCAGCATTTTTATACCCTTTGTAGAGAAAGATGCATCAATTTTAAGTTCAAGTAAATTCCTTTTAAGTATTTGAAAAATTACATTTCCCAACTATCTGACAGTTACATGGAGGATTTATTTTAAAATTTACTCAGGTTTTTTTTCTTCAGCATTTTTAGAATGAGCTTTGGTTTCAGCAAATATTTTTCCTTTTCCTTTTGGAAGGCAAAGAAACTTTCTTATTTATCAGTATATCTGTGCACTTCAGAATAGCTGTGAATTGTGACTATTGTGTCATCCCTGTGAAATTTATCACTCAGTTTACTACACTTAACATTTCAAGATAGTAAAGATCTGATCCTAAAACCAAAGGTCTTCCTACTTCAGAATGGTCTCAAAATTTTTGTGCTGTGCTAATGAAAATAATTCATACGCCAGAGAGATTTTTTTCCTTAGATTTTCAAAGGAAATACTAAGCTTGTATTAAAGAGCAGGTATATGTGAAACAGCTCACACAAACTCACACATTATTATTTCTCATTCAGGAAGGTCTCCATCTCACATTCCTGCTACAAATGCAAACCAGCAGTTTTATTTTCATTTTATAGAATGATTCATCCAAAAAGAAGAAGAAATAATACCAAAGACCTGAGAGTTAAAAATCAGTTACCTGAAGCTCATCACCATTTCTAAAACAATAATTTCTATTTGGAGCACTTCAATAAGCATACATTTTTGCAGTGTAAACAAGATTGCTAAGTGTTTCACAGTGTCAGCTGTTGTGACTACTGTTGGTGCAATATTGTGAATTAGACTCCAATATTGAATGAAAGATTTATACAGTCAGCCTAAGCTTCATTACGGTGTTACTCCTTTTGTGGCCAGCAGCAAAGCCAGTGAGAGACCTTCTAGCAGTTGTGGTTCCAGGAAGTTATGTACATAGTGGAACATTCATCCTAATGTGCACCAGTGGCAACTTGTAGGCTTTTGTGTTATTACAGAGAAAAATAATCTGCTTTTCCCCTTGACACAGCAGTAGTGCATGAATATGTAAGTTAAAACAATAAATTAGAAGAAATGAATGAATTTAGAAATGGAAGGAAGGAAAAAAATCATGTCTGTGGTGTGTGAAAGGGTAATAGGAAAAAAATCTACCATGGTTTGCAGAAGACCTACTTTGTTTTCCCAGTTCTTGGACAAACATGAATATTTTATACTGTGAGTATATTTATTTTTTACTAATTCCTTTTATGAAGAGCTAAACATGAGTTACTAGTCTTTTATAGAACAACAAGTGAAATTCAAACAAATTCCAACAACAACAAAGAAATTCCATAACATCAAAAGGGATTTCATATCCCTTGGAAAGATGTTGAGAGGGTCGGGGGCTCAGATAGTGTTCCCCTCTCTCCTCCCTGTAGCAGGCTGGGACCCTTGGAAACAGAGTCAAATTGACAGGGTGAATGAGTGGCTGCGTGGCTGGTGTCAGGGCTCAGGGCTTTGGGTTTTATAATCTTGGGTGTAGCTTTGAGAGGCCAGGAATGTTAACTAGAGATGGATTAAATCTGACTAAGTGGGGCAAGAATGTTCTGGGGAGCAAGTTGGGTGGACTTATCAACAAGGCTTTAAACTAGGTGTGTTGGGGGGAGAGGATCCGCCTCTGAATGAAAACAGTGGTAATGAGACTGCTAACACTTTAAGAAACAGGTGGATATTACCTGTAAATAGCAAAGAAGGTGACAGATGCAAAAGCTTTAAACTAGGTGTGTTGGGGGGAGAGGATCCGCCTCTGAATGAAAACAGTGGTAATGAGACTGCTAACACTTTAAGAAACAGG
>VWZO01001278.1:0-34845 GCA_013396975.1 Bucco capensis
AGACCGATTGCAAAAGGCACAGCAAAAGGACCCCTTAGATGATATATTCTGCAATGTAATGTAAAGCAAAATAAATAAAAAAAAATAAATTATGCCCAAGATAAAAAGGAGAAGTGTAGATTGGTATATTGAAACCATACGAAGCCACCCCTGGAAAACACAACCCTATAGCCTTCAAGTTCACTACTGAACTAGTCCCATTTTATCACAAATCTGCCCTAGCCATGATGGATTTTGCCTTTGCAGATAACCATCCATTTATGTATTACAGAAGCTGAAAGATAATCAGCAATAAATTAATTGCTTTAGTTGCAATGCAAATATAAGAAAATCTCTTTAGAGTTAGCACTGATCATTGTATTATTTTTAGGCTTATATACTTTGTGCCCCAGCAACAAGAATCTATTGATATTTAGAATAATAGAATCACAGAATGGTCAGGTTGGAAGGGACCTTAAAGATCATCTAGTTCCAACCCCCCTGCCATTGGCAGGGATGCCAATCACTAGACCAGGTTGCCCAGGGCCACATCCAGCCTGGCCTTGAACACTGCCAAGGATGGGGCGTCCACAACCTCTCTGGGCAACCTGTTCCAGTGCCTAACCACTCTCTGGGGAAAGAACTCCCTCATAATCTCCAATCTAAATTTCCCCTACTTCAGTTTATAACCATTGCCCCTTGTCCTATTATAGTCTGACCACCTAAAAACTTTCTTCCCTTCTATCTTATAATACCTCTTTAGCTATTTATTATTTAGCTATTTATGTTANATTTCAAGTATTGAAGCAATGCTGCTGAGAACGCAGCTGCGTTGGGCAGGTCACATCTCCAGGATGAAGAACTACTGCCTTCCTAAGATTATGCTTTATGGTGAACTTGCCACTGGCTATTGCAAGAGAGGAGCCCTGAAGAGGAGATGCAAGGACTCCCTGAAACAACATCTCAGCCTTGGCCATATTGATCAACTTAACCTGTCTACTCTGGCCTCCAATCGGGAGCTCTGGAGACACACTATTTTTAATGCAGCTGATGTTTTTGAGACAGCACGCAGGATCACACTTGAGGAGAAAAGACAGCATAGAAAGAATCGTGTCTTGCAGAATATACCTGCTGAGGAGTCCTTCTGCTGTGCCTTTTGCAACTGCTCTTGTCTGTCTCGTATTGGCCTTTTCAGCCATCAGTGCACTTGTAGAAAGCGTGGGTAGAACCCTCCCCGGATCTTCATTCACTAAGCCTAGCCATGATGATGATGATTTATGTTATTCACTCCATGTACCATAAGAGGATCTGACTGGAGACTTACTGTTAGCACAGCATTAAATACTAATACATCTTTATATTTGTATCATATTCATGATGAGCATTATGCTTTATCAGTAAATTAAGATGAAAAATAACATAAATATGGAGGCAATTAAATCCTACCTGTTTAATAGGACATTCTTTGATTTTTCTAAGATTCTTTGGTTTTTCTAGGTGGCCTCTTTTAGAAGCAGAAGAGTGAACTACATGAACCTTCAGTTTAATCCTGTATGGGAAATTTCTGCCTGTATAAACATGAACTAGTTTAGAAAAGATTTAAATCACTTCTATTTCCTCTTAAGTCTCTCACACACTACTTGGGAGATTATGTGCAATACCCATGTCTTTACTCAGTTTCCTTAGCTGTGTTATAATTTCAAGCCTGATTTCCTAGAGGAGAAAATGTGCTCTAAAAATTCCACTGCTCTTAACTGAAAAGGACAACATATTGTCAACAGTCACATTAAGAACACTGAACTTCTGAAGCTGTTATTACTCTCTCTTAGAGTTTAGCATTTAAAAACAGAATCTGAAATTTCACATAATGTATTATAATTTACTCAGTGATCATCAAGGTCACTTCTAAGCAACTTGCAGAAATGTAAAGTGAGTCTTGTGTTATAAAATACAATGAAGCATTTTAAAATCCAAATCCCTTCCCTCCCTGCAAGGGAACAAATTATTTTTTCCTGGAAACCAGCATGCTGCTAGATTCAGACTCTGTTTGCCAAATTGGAGACTGGATGAATGTTTCACAGTGAAGACATAATACTTTGGAAGGAGAAAACACACATAACGAACCTGACAAGAACAGCAGTGCACGCAGGGCTTATCCATGGGAACAAGCACTGTGCCAAAAATAATCACATCCAGAAAAGTACAACTCCTTCATGTTCATCTTCAGTGCTTGCCAATGGCACTGACAACTTTTAACATGAAGCAATAGATTAAGAGTCTTTTTGAAAACCTGTAAAAGGATTAAAGAATGGTGATAAGTCTCCTCATGCTGAGCTGAAGCAATAAATGGCAATGAGTTTTCTGAAACACACCTGCATCAGCACAGATACTTGAACCATATTTCTGACAATTCACAGGAAGACTTGAATTCAAAGTTCCCAGTGAAATGTGTCTTTCCCAGTACATTCAACCACCTGCAGTGTTCTAACAATGCCAGCTCTCATCCTTTGTTGCACTGGCTAAGCAAAATGTCAGGCAGAGTTCTGCATCAACACTTCTGCAAACCCAGTTGAACTCAAATTCTTAATAAAAGCACTTTAAAAAAACACTTTCTAGGCTTTCACTGTGCACAATATATAATTTTTCCTGTGATATACTGAGTATTTGCTTCTCTTGGCAAATCAACTGCCTTTCTTTTTTTTTTTTCTTTACTGGCTCACAGGAGCTTCTGCAAACTTCGCTGCATCTGTTGCCTCAAGTAAGTTTTTGCTATGTATGTATAAACATCAGTTCAGGATCTTCAAATATAAGAACAGATTTAGCTTAAGATTTATTGAATCATTGCTGCAAGATCATTTCTCTAATATTTTACATGCAATGAAGGATCATTACCTTCAAATTCTATTTCAAGAAGGTCACTAAATGTCTGGTTTTGTGATCCATTACATTCTGCTTAGGAGTCTACTAATGTGTGACTTGTTGTACTACTGAATTGTCTCCTTGAGACTTGGCATCATCTTAACAAGATCATCCTTAGCCTGAACAAGGCTTCCATGGTAATAAAGTAGTAGAGAGATTTCTAATTACCTTTGGACAATTAACCTTCATTATTTTTCTATGACTTCACTGAGTCAGTGTTTTAGGAAATCACTCATCACAGGTGATGTCTCCAAACAGGCTGACTCTGCAAGACAGGAAAGCAGCTCATTTTAGTGATTTAGGAATAATAATGATAAAGAGGCAAAGTAATGAAATTAGTAAGAAGAAAGAAAATAACATACAATGATATAAATATTTGAAGGAAGGAAAACAGAAGAGAAAAACAAAGTGGGGTGGCAAACCTGAGCAGAAAGTAGCAGAAAGGGGAGGAAGTTGAGGGACAAATATAGGAATGACTATTTCTCTTTCTTCTCCATAAACAGAGAATTACTATGCCTAAATATGTATATATTTATTTACATATAAACTACATCTCTAAATCTACATATAAAAAATAGACTATGTATTTAAATCTAGGTATATATGCACAGAGAAATATCAATTTGCTGTTCAGTATCTTGTTCTCTAGTCACTTCAGAAGTCAGACTCAGACACTTCCAGAAGGGGTTCAGACTAAAGGAGACACTAGTTTCCATGGACAATTGCTCCCTGAAATGTGTAGATTTTACCAGAAAAAAAACCCCTGAAATACTTAAATCTCACTCTAGATTGGCCTTTCTGCATCTCCACACATAGTCCACACATATCACTTGGCAGTTCACTTTTGGCTACAGGAGTTGGCAGGTTTTGGCAGTTAGCGGTCTCAAAAAAAAGCTTTTACTAACTTTGGTTAACTTCCCTTCCTGTGGCTATAAACGAACGTTTTCTCCTCTTCTAAAGTACCAGTTGTATGGGGGGCACACAGAGCTTCAGACAGGATTATATTCACAGTCTCAAATGTCATCTTAAAATTTGAGCACCTGCAATTCTCTGATATGGTTACATCAATTGCAATTGGTTCACACAATCATAAACTGTCAAGTCTGTTGAGTTTGTGCTGTTTTCCCTTTATCTCTTGCTTTTTGGAGTCTGCGACAGCTTTATGGTAATGCATTATTCCTTGGGGAATTTAAGATCTGCATAGCCTTTTCAGTGAAAGTCAGTATTCACCAGCTTTATGAACAGTAAAAAAAAAAAAAAAGGCAATAAATGGATTCAGAAGCATGAAACTGAGCAATTTGCTTCCTGGTTTCAGTGTAAATAACATGTACTATGAGACAGCAGGACTGACTGCAGAGCTCTGTGTTGGTATGCTGCTGGCATACACCTGCTGCTTTGTACCTGGGAAATGAAAGTTGCATAATCTTGTGTGTCTGACTGACAAAATCAAGAGGTAAGAGTCACTTTATCATTTGCTACTAGGTTTATTGTGATATCTTCCAACTAAATAGCATAGAGTCATAGTTTCTGATAACCTAGCCACCACAGAGTACATATGACCTTTTAAAATTGGCTGCTGATGCTTAGATTAGGCAAGTATTCCAGTTAAAATATTTATTTACACAAATAATTTTCTGCAGGGTTTCAGATACATGCAAATTTCCAAGTTTGACAGAGAAGAGAGATGTTAGAGAGTAGAAATTTTTCTGCCAAATTGTGAGGTGTGAAAACTTGTAACAAATGTCATTCCTGAACAAAGACAGAAGCTGAGGCTTACTTTGATCTGAAGTTTTATCTTCATGAAATTATAGAAAAAAAAGTAAGTACAAAGACCATAAGAAAGTCTCTTGAGATTGTCCAGTATTCAGAAATTTATAATGCAAAAAGGCTTGCGAGTAGGATTAGGGTACAAACTTGGATCTCAGAAAGGTGTTCTAAATACTTAGTCCTAAAGTTTTCCTGCAGGAAAACTCCGTCAATTTTTATATTCTCTTGCTATTTTTAATTATGCAACTGATGCAAGAGCTGACTCTCAAACAGGACAAAAATATTAGTCCTATACAGAACAAGGTATTTTCTAAAGCTACTTCTGCCCTTTTTGATGGGAAGGGATTTCAGAGGTCTTCCGAGATGAGAACTTATTTTTTCAGTGAGTTCATTTAAGTTTTTTTATTCATGTCTAAAATTACTTGAAAATTTAGCTTCATCCTAGCAACCGATTGCATCCCCAAAATAGCTTTCTAGATAGGTAGTTTCAAGTCTTTTGAAATTATACCTACATTGTGGCATAATTGCAAGGGATACTTTGGTAGTATAAAGAATAAAATTACATGGTATTTCATATCTGAGTCATCCTGGGGATAGAAACGAAAGGAAGCAATAAAAATTAGCCAATCATAACCTTAAAATATTCTGGACAATAAATTTAAACAGCCAACAAACTTTACATACATGTAACACAAGCAGCTCCTGGTAAATTATGCAGCACCTGGCAAACACTGTCAATTCCCTTGCACATAAGTTAATTGCAGATTCCAGCAAGCAATCAGATATGATTAAATTACATTTTTGGAAACTATCAAATGATTCAGGCTGAAGGAAGACAGCTTAAAATAGAACTCTAAAAGGTAACACTAATTAGGCAAAGTCTTAATTGTACTCTCTTCGTTTTAGAATTAGAGGGACAAATTTTCCTTTCAGAGCACCATGTGAAAAGCAGCTGTAACCACTGGGCCCATACAGGTAAAGTGAAAGCAGAATTTTAACCTCCAACAGGGAATTTCTTTTGACCTCCTTTATACTCCAGGAAGAAGTATTCTACAAACATGAAATCAAGGGTTTTTTACTGGGTCTTTACCATGTCTTAGGACAACCAGTTCAGGTGCTGTGGGGTATTTGCGTAAGACCTTGCTTTTTAAAAAGGCACTAATGAAGATAGGGAATGTTCTGAAAGAAAGATGTCTAAGTAAACAGCCAAGCAAGCAGTGTGACTTGAGAAGAGATAAGGAATAGGGAGAGGAAGGCAATGGGAGGTCAGGAACTCTCCGAAATCATGTGGGAAGTTGTTCTCAATAATGCAGTAAGCAGAATGCTCAGTATCACCCAGATTATATTATACCTTATGGCTCTCTGACATCTCCTCTCATTCAGGCCTCTTTTCATGAAAATAACCTGTTCCTCACTGAATTCCTTAACACTTGTCTCTTTGCTACTTAGTCTTGGAACTACCTAACTTTCACTTTTTTTCAACTGCACCAAAACATGCCTCCTTTAATCACCTCAGAGCCCTGACCTCCCTAACACCTCCCGTTTCCATTTCTAATCATACTGGAGACTCCAGTTAAACTACTGAGCTCAAAAAAAGGCCATTGTTTTCACCACATGAACCTAACACACAGCCTATCCTGAACTGAATGACAAGGGTGTCCTCCTCCTGCAGTAAAAACAACCTTCTGTACCAACACCACCAGGAAACTGAGTGAATAAAGATCATAGGGTAGGAAATGTGTTTTTAATGTTACTGATGATAGCAAAAGATAACATTGTACACCCAACCTAGGCAGTATAACCATGCTGCGATAACCACTACTAACAGTAACAGCCACATTTTTCCTGCTTGATACTCTAGGTCATTGCATCCTGCCTAAAGGCAACTGGCATGTGCCTTAGGCAGAGATAAAACTCAGTTCATATTTAGAATCTAGGTAACGGTAAGGGTTATTTCACTCTTCTATAAATTGCCAGGAAAATAAAGTGTATTTTAAAACTTAAAAAATGTACAAATATGGTTTATAATTAGGAACATTGTGTACATTGTGAAAACTGAACAGTGACAGAAAAAGCCGGATGTGTGTTTTATTTTTACTAATGTACTGGTAACAGCTTTCCCATTTTTCTCCTTCAGTGGAATAAAACTATTTTACCACATCAATGCATTATCTTGAAGAAGAGTACATATAGTTTAACAGAAAGAGCTTGGAAATGTTAAAACAATACTGAAAATCTGTGGTTTTATGAGCTATTCTAGCTAAAACTCAGGCATTTGGAAAGCAGCAGCAACAAACTCATTCACTCAGCAGTGTATTTTCCCACTTGTATCATATTATTTGATCATCAATTTTGTGAACTGCAGAGTGTTTCAGATGAAGACAGAAAGGACAAAGTGTGGGTGGACAGACACAAAGTGCTTGTACCTGCTAGGCCTGCTGACCAGAAGAAAGAAATTACTCATAAATGGGACATTTGAGGCAAGCATTAGACACAACTGTGCTTCCTAGTCATGTAAAATTTAGAGAGAGAGCCTCCACTCCATTGAAGGCAGAACTAGCCTAAACAGCAAATTCATTTTTCTCTGATTTCTATAAAAGATCAGAGGGCCTGATCTTAGAGGATATATCCTTAGCAGCTGTGACAGATCACATGAGAAAGCACTGATACGACTACACTAAGCAAAAGCAGTTACTTAAGCATTGATACGACTACACTAAGCAAAAGCAGTTACTTAAGCATTGATACAACTACACTAAGCAAAAGCAGTTACTTAATGTAACTGATATACTGGAGAGGGATCTAGAGGAGCTCCCAGAGGTCCCTCATGAAAATTTATCCATCAGAGTGAAGGAAGAATGGGTGGTCTCTTTGTCTTAGGCTGAATCATTTTGCTTTGGACGTTCCAGAATCTTTTCAGTACAAAGCACATGTAAGTCTTGGGGATATAAAAGTCTATCTGAAGACCTAACTATTTGTTTTTTTTTTTAATGGGCTGATTAAATGTCAGCATTTATAAGAAAATGCCAGAAGAGAAAGAATGTGATTGCCATAGGAAAAATCTTGACCCCACATCAGCTTAAATCCTGCAGGTATAAGTTCTGTGACTAATAAACTGATTGGCACACATTCTGCTGCTCATGAGGGTCCTCCATCCTCTAGCATAAACTTATGCATTTCTACCAAATATACATTGATATATGTTGATAAATTAATATATGCTAGTAGTCCTTCTCTAAAGTATATATAAATACACACACACTTAAAAGTTACAGACATGCAAAGATACAAATAAATAGAGGGTCTCTTACAACGACATCTATAGCTCTTCTGGATCATCTCCCCCTTCACTCCCTTCACACTCATTGACTAAACACTTACTGTTTTGTGGTTTGAAAGGTGTTCATTTATACACCCAGATAAAAATCTTTAAGAAAAATTAACACATAGTAGGACTGATCAGAACAAAGACAGCAGTAAGATATGAAGTGGCATGGACACCACCACCAAACAGAAGGGACTCAGAATAACAATCCAGTGAATAACATTGATGCAGATATTTATTCCTCTCCTTGATATGTTTTAAATGAAGTCTCCTGCTTCTTTTCTTTTAAATACCATTTCTCCACTTCCATAAGAAATACAGCACACATCTACCTGTGTGTGCACATGGGTGGAAGGTTTAAGTATTTGCATTTCCTTCTTATTTTGAAGCTAAAATTCAAACATTCTTTATAAAGAGCACTATACACCAAAGTATTAGCAATCTGACTGTAATTTCTTCCAGAAGCAGCACTTCCTGTCAGTTTACACACACTAAACACTATGGAAATTCAGAGAGAAACAGAGAACATTGCAGCTTCCCCATGAGCAGACACGTGATGCATGTGCCCTTTCTCTCAACAACTCAGCCACAGGAAACTTACCTTAGAACAAAAGGCAGAAACTATGGAAAATAAAGGTAATCTCCAAGAAATCCTCCTACTGTTTTAAATTAAACTGATATTACAAGTACAAGATGACTACTACACTAGAGCAGTGGATTTTGAGTCATTCATGGATAGAGGGGAACATAGAATAGAGGGCCAAGTCAGTGAATTGCCCTTGGGTGAACAAAACAGACCAAATCAGCATAGCTACAGTGCTGCCTCCAATAGAGTACTGCTCCTAAATTAGGCTTTCTTAAGACATGTAATTGAAAGAGAAGCTTTGCAGTTGCCAGAGAGACATCAGAAGCAGACTTAAAAGACATATATATATATAATTCACTGTGTCTTATATTTCTGCACCATGGGCTTAGCATTTGCTCTGCTGCGACTTCCTAAGTTTTCCATAATAACCTCATGTCTGCCTTTGAGCAAAACAATCTCCAAGGATTGTGCTTTTCAGTGGGAAGTACTTGCTGGTTTAAAGTAAGTTTTTCTTCTAGGTACTAGAAAGTTTGGGAAGTTTTCTAGCTGAACCATCAGTACAAATCTAGACGACAGTGACTTCTGGAAATTTGGTGAGGAGGACTTCAGTGAAGTTGTTTGCTGGGCCAGTTACATATGTGTATACATACCTCCCTACTGCATGTTTTTGTACCTGTAGTCCATCAATGTGTTTGCAGAAAGGCCAATAATTGCATAGGAACGAGAAACAACTTGTCTCATCTTTGTAAGTAAAGTTGAAGGAAAGACTCAAAGAACAAAGGCAGACAAAGAGGAAAGCCTTGAAGGGTGGTTTCTTTTTTATATCAGGTTCTGCAACAAAGCCTATGGAGTTATTATTCCAGTGGCTTGCCTGAACACTGAATACATGCTTTGAAAGCTGTAAATTGCAGGTTCTTTGCAATTGGTGTTCAACACTGTAACCAAAAACCACTGCCTTGAAAAATACCTGGTCTTAAAGTAGGGGACAAATCTTTTTACATCAGGCTGTCCACCAACAGTTTTTCAGTCAATCACAGGATTGTCCACCCTTCTGTTGTGATATGATAATGCCAAGCTACAGTTTTAAGATTTTAAAAAATGTGTTCAATGGTGGATTTTATCAGTAATGTCACTGCCAAATTGATACTTTTCCTTTTATTTCAGAAGACATTGGTTGTTCTAAACAATAAACCCATTCAAACCAGTTGCTCTTTGGTTAGACTTGCATGTTTCTGTCCTGAAACTTCCTAAAGCACTTTCTCTCTCTTATTATTTAGTTATTTAAACATACATTTCATTTGAAATTCAGAAACACAAAAACTAAAGTTACTCATACACTTCTTTTGAAATTTTTCAGGCAAATTTTTGACACTATATGCAAATGATAAATTAGATCATACTAATGAAAGCAAAAATAAATTAGTTGAAAATAAATTTAAAACTAATGCCTAACAATTAAATATAGCAGAAAGTTGGGGTTTAATCATATACAAATTGTCTATTCAATTACAACTCCTCAGTAATTATTTTATTTACATTGGTTTAATATGATTTATTCTGGAGACAGTATTGCAACATTGAGAGCAATCAGGTTAATTAATATAATGACCAAAGAGAATTTTAAACTCTCCTCGCATTGGTTCATTTAGAAGCATTTTATTCCCATAATACAGGGCAATATTACCAGCACAACTATTTGCTTATATATAAGCCATGTCCTTACAGGTCATTCTGGAATGTCCCTGAATATACATAGATATACAGACAGGTTTTATAGGCAAACAAGGATATAGGAAAGGACTGGCTGGTACTCCATGACAGAAAGGTGTTTTGACCCATGGAACTGAACTAGAGAGCATTTTTCAGTTCCTTAATACTGTGTGATACTGAGGAATGGCCTAGTCTTAGTAAAGTCCTGTGTATTACATTTAAAGAAACAGAGTTTCATCTCTTATCCCTCAGATTTCTTGACAGAACTCTAATATTTTTTTAGATTCCCTTAAAAAAAACCTGCCAACCCCTTAACCCCTTAAAAAACTAGCAGCTAGGGATCTTCCTCTTTGTCAGAGCATGACAAGAGAAGAATAATAAGATTAATCAGTACCAGACACTGATTTATTTATGCAGCATCAAACCAAAAGGAATAATGCCCTTAAATGCATGAATTGCTCATTATTTGTACAGCCAAAGAACGAAAAAAACCCCACCTAGCTATTTGAATCTATGCCATTGCAGGGAACTTCGTTTACCTGTGTTTTCTTTCTAGAATACCTGTATCATTGAGATCTATTTCTGTCCCAGATTCCTTCTAATGATATGCAATTAACCAACAACAACATAATCACCCATCAGAAATAGATGCTCAGGAACATAATTTCATATTTATAATAGGCACTTGAGCTAATAAGTTTGACAGCAATTTAGCACAGTGACAGGAAAACCCACACCAAAATTCTGCACATTTTCAAGCCAAATCTGAATTCACTTCAAAACAATGAAAACTTTCATGCTGAATGACATGTACAAAAGGCAAGAGATCCTGAGTAGTTGGCTTAAAACTCAAAATATTTATCTTGCTTGAAATTGAAGTGAAACAAAAGAATTCTTTCTCTATCCCACCATCCAGAATTCACTTCCTCCACATGACAGCACTAAAAGAAACCCCAAAATTTTGACAAAAATATGGTTAGCAAATTTGCTGGCACATCCACTAAAAGCCCATAAAGTACACCTACTGCTAGGCTTTATGTCAAGGAGTTACAAATCAATTCAACACAGGAAACAGCTGAAGGACTCTGAGGTGAGACAGGAAGGTCTGTCAGCGAATTAGAAGCTTGGTTGCAGCCACCTGCATGCACATGGGTGATGCTAGCACCTGTGAATGGCACACATGCTGACACAATATGGTGGTCTGGGCTTTTAACCTGCCTATCTAGCAGGCTTTCTAGCTGAAAGCAGTTTTGTGACTCTGGCTAGCTCAGCTGCTAGCTATGAATATTTCAACTATCATAAAAATTACATCACCTCGACCTTGCACTTTTAGCATTGTGGGGCTGCCTGAGGAATGTGTACAAGCTACCCAATTTCTCTGAGAAAGTGCAAGAAACCCTGATTTTTAGGACTGACAGGTTTGGGTTATTTAGTGGATATTTTCTGGGTAAACTTGGTCATTCACAGAATGAAACTGGTAGGCTATGTCTTCTTGTAAATTTTGTGTGATAGCATGACCTTCTGGTGCCTTGCCATCTTTTCCTTCTGAAGAACAAACATCAAAACTACAGTTCTTCTCGGATCCCTATCCCAGACCTAACCACTCATACCTCCATATTTCTTTGGAAAAAGGAAACCAATTTCATCTATGTCCTAGGACAAAAGTTCTCTGAAGCATTTATCTCAGTTTCCACATCATCACCACTTTCATTCACTCCAGTTCTTCTCCTATATTATCACTGGCAGCCAAGGCTGGCTTCTGGACTTCTTATCAAATCTCAGCAGTCCTCTTTTACTTTAGCTTCTTTTCTCATTCACCTTGTACAGTTACTCCTTAACATATTGTCTTTTGTTATTACTTCCTTTTAGTTCAAAGGACTCTTTTCCTAGCCAATCTCTGTATATGCACCAGTAGAATATTTTTCCAAGAGCTATACAACCAGAATTATCACAAGGGAAAAAAAATGTGAAGTACACTAGAAGATATAAATGGCAGCTGTACTAGTCACAAATAATGGGGTTCTTCAGAGCTGAAAGCTAAATGTATAACTTAAGAAAGAAATTTAGTAGTGAACAGTATCAAAAAGAAGAGATATCTTATGTTGTATAAAACAGACTGTACACAGTCTCTAAGTTTAATATATCAATTTCAAAATGCTGGTGATTGTCCAAGACTTATTGCACAGTATTGAGCTCAAGAGTTGAAACATGCTATTAACATGAGAAAATTCCATAGAGAAAGTAATTCAGAAACTTCAATAATTTAATAGATATGTATGATAATCACTCTTTTCCATTCTCTCACTTTTACATTAGCATCTACCCAATTGCTTCACCTCACAAGACAGAGAGTGGGTCAAAGATTAGGGAAGTGAAAGCAATCTAATTTCAAAACTATCTACTACTCCCTTATGTTTTCTTATTTTTTCTTTTATTCTTCTAGACAGATAATTAAAGCAGCTTCATGCAATAGAATTGGCAGTCAGCTTGCACAACAAAAGAGAAATCACCATTGTTACATCCTAACACATTATAAAGCCACGAGTAGTATGGAAATTTACCAAAGCAATGGCATAGCAACAACTGGCTGAGCAAGATCCATCCAATTCATCAGTTAACTTCTTTTATCTAACAAAATAATTTATTAAGCTATCCTAGTCCTTTCTTTAGAGGTTCAATGTGTGTTCTTAAGCAGTATCACACTGAAGGAGTTCTGTAAAATACTGCTGGTCTTGACCTTTCATTAACATTGGTTCACTACTCCCACTTTCTAGGATTGAGAAATGCAGCTTGTATTGTAGTGGCTGTTTTAGTCCTACCTGTGTAACACCTTTATATCATTTCCCTCCACCACTACAAGTTTGCCTTTTTTATATATATATACACACCTTTATTATAATTCTGAAACAGTACTTTTTTGCTAAAAGTAAAAAAACCCCAACAAAACAGCTCCCAATAATTTAATGTGACAGTTTCTCCACTGCAAGCCAAACAATTAAAAGAAGTATGATAAAACTGGCTGTACCTAAATTTTTTAAAAAATTACAGAAGTTGAGAAATCCCAATAAAAACTGCAACATATCAAGTAGAGCAGGTGTGTGCTGAAGAGGTGCCTTGAAACCCTTGCATGAGCTCCTCACTATGAGCAAAAAAATTATTTCTATCATCCTTCCCCAGCCCCCCATCATTCCTATCCTTCCCAGCTTTGATCTCTCCTAAAATAATTTCTTCCTTCACTCTGGCCAATAGGAACTGCTAGAGGGGAGCAAAGAGCTGAGGACTGCTTTGTCTTCATTGAGATCAGTGGGTTACTCAGGAAATGAAGTGAAAAAGGGGGCCCCCTTGTCAAAGTGATGAAGAATTATTTCTTTCCAGCAGCAAGTCAAGCAGGTAGCACAGATGAATTTAGGAAGTAGAGTCCTCACCTGTACTTCCAGCCTGTGTTATCATAGCAAAGGCCCTGCTTTCCTGGTTCCTTCAGCAGGTAAAAACAAATGGTAGAGGCAGGAGCACTGAGGGAGCTGTTATCACCCCAAATTATGGAAGTGGAGAAGAAAAGGAAAAGAACTCCACAAGTAACACAGAAGACAGTTTCTCAGAAAAAGGAGGGAACATTCACAACACATGGCCACCTCACGCTGACCTCTTTCAGCCCATGGAAGATGTTTATCTAGTTAAATGCCAATAGCCAGGGACTAGCTTGCTTTGTGATTCAATGAAACACATATGTCAATAGCTGGATTCCAAGTGTGAAAGAAATGTACTTCTCCATGCTCCTTAATAAGGCTGACTTTTTACAGCTGACCTGCCAAAAGGTCCCAGAGTGCCATGCCCATTAGCTTGCTGACAACATACTCAAAACATCTCTGCTGCCAGCAGGGAGCTAAACAACTTTCTATCTAGTTATTTCAAAAACAAAACATATTTTATTCCTTGCAGCCAGCTGACAGCATCTAATGCTTTGACTTCCAGAAAGCATACTGCAAAGATCACCCCCCAAAACATGGTGTAGCTAGAAAGCTCAACTGCAAGGACAGCATCTTCCCTTGTGGAACTGCCTGTGTGTCCCCCTGCACTTGCATGGTATAGTGACAGCTACATACCTGCTTATTCACAACTGCAGAAGTCCTGTGCAGCCATGTGTCACAGAGAAATCATAAATAAATGTGATAGCTAGGATAACATAAACAGGTTTAAGAGGTTACAGTGCATTCAGAGTTACAGAGGTTAGATTGACATCTGCTTAGATGTCACATATGAAACAGTTTCATACTATAGCATTAATGGAATAATGGAAAATCTACCGCTACAGGTTAGGCACAGTCTGAAAATCACTTGGGNCTACAGGTAAAAGACTGTTTGATACTTCAGCATAACCAGTGTACTTGATGGTTTATACATGCTTTTTGCCCCCAATTTCAAATGGGCAGGTATCCACAACCCCAAATTTTCAACAGTTGCTACTCATATGTCTCCCTGTAGGCAGAACTAGGAATACAGCCAAGGACTAAATAAGCAGGAAGGGAAAAAAAAAAAAGCTTCATTTCTGCTGCTGGAGGAGATCCACAAATGCACAAGGGCATTTGGGTACTCAGGCAAGCCATGGCAGAGAAGCAGAGCAGGTGCTGCTCTGTACACCAGCTGACAGTTGCTCCCTCCAGGGCTCTCAACTTGGCACCACCAACAAACACCAAGGTCTCACAAGCTGAGAAATAAGAGTCATTGGACCACGAGGCCTCTCTGCTGCGTTGGAGCACTTTTAAGTGGTTCTATTTCCTAATAATGGCAGTGATGACTGCCTTAGGCTCACAGGCCTCCTGAGTTTGGCAGGCCTGAATACTATGCCTGCTTCCCTTACATGAAGGTTTTTGAGAAATACTGACAAGTAATGCCAACAGAAGTTTGACTGGTGTCTGGCATATTAGCCTTTTGCTGCATACATTGAGGGTTGGTAAAAGGAGGAAAGGGGAAACGCAGAAAGTTCCAAAGACAATTTTTTCTATACAAATCTCACTTTTCTATAACTTTGAATGAGTTTTAAACAAACCTGTTATCAACAGGCATATTAAGTGAATTAATGCAGAACACTAGAACGGAATGTAAAATGTGTTCAAAAAGATAAAACAGGGTAGCGTCATTGGTTGTCACTTGTTTCACTGAAATCCTGCATTCCTTCTACAGCACCATCAAAACTCATTTTCTCATTACTTTTTATTTGCTTTACTTCCCTATAATACATTTACATAAAGAATAAAATATCATAATTTTACGCACCATGAATGGAACCTAGATAACAAGGCAAGGAGAATGCCTTTGCACTTCATAAAGTAGAGCTAAAAAAAGGTGTCTCTGAAGGAGGAACTTTACCATAGGATATATTCATCAAAAACATAGCAAAACCAGTAACACATCTGATAGGAAGTAAGCAGTTCTGGGATGTTTGTTGGGCTCCAGGCTAGATTTTATCACATTCACTCCGACAAAATGCAGAGCAGTTCAGTTTAACTAATTTTGTTAGTTAAACTCCTTACTTGCAATCAAAATGTTCAGAGGTACAAGTCATCCATCAGAATGTATTGACTTCTTTTCCCTGTGATCTACCAAAGATGACACTAGATAGAGTCATAAAGCCCAGTACTATTCTTAGCTATATAACCAAACTGGCGTCCCATTTAAGTTCCTTCTTATATGAAGATGATGTCTTCTTCCTAAAATTTTTCTGATGCACCAGAATGAGGTGCAACAGGTTATGTACATAGTATCTTAGAATTAATTATCAACAGTTTTCAATAGCACTATACAGCATCAATGATAACTTCAATGGTAATTTTACAAGATGGTGAACAGAACAGTGTCACCATTATCAATCCAAGACTACTTTTGCAAAGTGTGCTACACAATCCTTAGTTATCCATCAGTTTTCTTGGTTTGACACTACATACAAAAGCCAATGGAAGAAGCGGCCACAACCTTGTTTAACTATCACTAATTGATTATTCAGCAGAAAAAAAAGTTTATCTATCTGAGTTACTCATTCTCCTTCTTGTACATTGCAGATAGCCATTCTGGAAATACAGGAATCCAAACACTACTTCACAGTCCTAGCCATAAGGAAACTAACACAAGTTTTATTCTAAACTAGCATAAATCCTTAAAACTCCACTGTCTCAAATGTGTAGAAAGGCAATCTGATAACAGAATCTTTTTAGCTAATTACAGAGCATTATGACAGAGGTCTTCAAAGATTAAAAGGGTTGAATTTGATTAGTACGTTGCTTGCGCCATGTCTATAGACAAAACTGCCCCCTGCATCAGAAGCGATTTTGAGGAAAGGCTTTCTACTTTGAAGAGACACATATAGTAGATGAAATGCACACTAATTAACATTGTGAGATATGATATACAGATGGTTTGTTTTCTTCCACTTGCCCCGAAAAGCCACTATTAGCCACATGTCAAAACAGAAAAGTACTAGACCATACGTTTTGATCAATGCACGGATATCAACTCTCAACTGTGTTTCTGGATTTGCTATTTCAAGCACAGCTGTTCCTTCTTTTTCCCGGAGGAGATATCAAAATAGCAAACCATCCTCATTTGGATTAGTAGCTACTAATACAAAATTAAATCTATATTCTCCATATATTCTAGGAGATTATTTGCATTCATGGTTACTATCAAAAGTAACACAGCAAATTTAATATAAGAACATCTACAAGGTCATTTCTTCCCTCAACTTGTGGCTTTAGTATTTTAAATGTAATTAATTTAAAATGATACTTGATCTAGGGTCAAAAGGTGCTGAAGAGAAGATTTGAGGAGTCAAATGTCAACTCCAGATAAGTTTGAGTCTGCAGAAATCAAAAGTAAATCAAAAATCCAAATGCACCAAGGGTGCAAGAGGAAGGCCTGATTAAAATGTACATTCTCAATGAAATTCTAAGGTACCAAGAAATTAAGCCGTAGCAGTTCTGTCAATATCCTGGTTTTAGTGAAGGCTTTTTGTTTCTTAGAAAGCGGACAAGGAATCTTACTGGAGCAGAACTGTACCAAAAGTAAACTTTTCCTAAAACTATATGTTTGGATTGAATGTTCTTTCTACTTGAGAAATCTCAAATGTATTTAATACGCTCTGAGGACCAAATTATTTTTTTCTACATATGGAACTATGTGTTTCCTGAGATGATCTGCATACAGGACAAACTTCCCACAGCCTACCACTTTTTTCTTTGCTGCTTCTTCCTTTAGATGGCCAAGCTGTCAGTTTTGACTGCTCTGCCAGACAATGAGGAATGGCTGCAGTTAGCAAGAAAGCAACTACTCCAAACCAAGTTCACAGAAGTCAGTGGTCCTAGCTGACAACACAGACAGATGAAGTGAATGCAGGAACAAAACCTTCCCCATTCACACTACACAGCCATGGATTTGCATATGCACATACATCTACTTCATGGAAATATATCCATTTTTACAACATTTTAACTAGGAAGATATTTGTGGCCACAGCTCTGTAGACTCATCTAGTAGAAGAAATTCAAAATGAATCCCTGTTTAGACAAAATTTTATTATAAAAATTCTGTGCACAGTTTTGTTCTTGTGGCAGCACAGAGCTGATAAATGCCATAAGACTACAAGGTACAATGAAACAAAACTGTCTTCAGGCCAACATATGTATTTATGCCAGCAAATTCAAGAGGAGGAGATGAGATTAAAGTAGTTCTAGCCTCAATTATCCAATCTGCAGAAAAATGATTTGGTATGAGTAGGGTAATAGGCACTTCATTAAAAACATTTTTTTGAACAAACACATTTAGAATTTTCCAGGCCATTTTCTCAGAAGCTTTGCTTATTTCTTCCCTCTCTTGGTCCTTTATTTTGCAGCTAGTATTGACACTATAGTACCTACCACAATGTGGCAGTTCAATTCACTAATGAGAATTCAGCTTTAATACATTACCCTTTGCGCTCCATCTCTGGGATTTAAATCCCATCTGGATGTTCATATTCATGATGAGACTGCAATTATGTCTGGATCTCTGTTGTACTAACATGAGAACTTCACTTCAGCAATGAGCAGAGAGGCTGTAAATTCTGTATGAGCATCTGAGATAGCAAGAATTCAAATGAATTTTAATTATCCATCATCCATGGGATCTAGAAGAGCACTGCATTCACATCTGAAAGATGCATTGTAAGAACCTATACAGGATTTATCTTACTAATTTTATAATTAACAGAACTGTTCAGATGAAGAACTTTCCTGTATACAATTCCTTGTATGTAATATTATGCATGGGTACTGCTTTCCAATGAAATTTCAACCGAGTTGTGTTTTAATTTTCAGATCTCTCAAAGTTAAGTGTAACTAGAAATTATAATTGGTAAATATTGAAAATTGGATAATTTATTTAATGAGATTCTCAGGTTGAGAAATTGAAGCTAGAACTCTAACTGTGGCTAAATTATGTTAGTGCTATGCCTTCCATACCTTTTTAGATCATGGAAGATGTAAAGAAGCCTATAATCAAGTGTCATGTGAAGAACAGCTCAAATACTGAGCATTTGTAACCACTCTGCATAAATTGAAGTCTCTAAAGAATCTGCAGTAATTATGCATCGAGCAGTCACTGGCAGGTAAGTAGCTTTTAATCAGAGACCCAATTGCCAACTTTTTGGTACCTGACCTCTAATGAATTAATCTGTTACACACCATTCCTTTATCCAGCTAATGCATCAAATTTACCTTTTTCATTTTGAGGCTGTAATGCACTTTATACAAAGTCTCTATATGCTTCATTTTATAAAAGGGAAAAAGCACAGACTGTATATATTGCATGTGATAAGAAATTATGACACTTTTGTTTCATTACATCCTTGCCAGAAAAGCAGATCTGGGAGCAGAAGTACTCCAGCTATAGAAAGAACATGGAGAATAAATCCAAAGAGGGCAGCAGCAATTACTATGCATAACACAAGAGCCAGTATCTTGTCAGAGCCTTGAATGTAGGTGATAAATTACATTAGCAAAGACTTGAAAAACTGCCTTCTTAAAATACAGCAGTAACTAAAAGGGAGCTGATCCTAACTACATTAGATCCAAATACCACACTGTTCTTTTTCAAATTAATGATTATGGTGCAACACAACATTACACCTGACATGTCTACATGACTAGAAAGTCTCCATCTTTTTGCCGTTTAAAGTCAACACCTACAAAATATATTTGATTTGCTCTTCTCTGCCTAATATTTGCTTAGTTGCCAGCCTCTTCAATATACTAGGGCTTTAAGCTCGTTTCAAGACCTCCACTTCCAAAAAAAATCAGTGGCAAAGGACCCCATTTTGCTCTTTCTTTTCTCTTGCACAAAGCTGTAGCTTGCTCTGCTTTATAGTTGGTATAGTATATATATATATAGTATATATAGTTGGGTTTTCCTTTTCATTAGAGAACCACCTACCCTTCTATCCTGCCCTTTATTTTCATTTGCAGAACTGTGATTTTCACTTGGGCTGGTTACCAGGGTGACTCAGCAGAACACTTCTGCAGCATGTCCCTAAGTCTTTAATATGAACTCTGATGTAATTTCTGATATATCCTTCTCAGCAGAATCACCTGACAGTTCCCAGATGGGAAAATGGCACTCAATTGCCATTATACAGTCCCTTACAGAGTTAAATGGGTTAAAGCCAGAATCCCAAAGTACCTGGGGGATCTGAGGTCATCTCTAGAACCAGACACTGCTGCTTACAACCACTCATAGTTCAAATAAGTCTTCTGCTAGTGTATAATTTTCTGACTGGGGAAACCTGCAATTGTTTTCCAGGAGTCTCTAGTCTTTCAGGAGTAGTAGATAGTGGTACCACTATCTCTGTACTAATAAGAAAAGGATAACATTGTTTTTTTAATTTTTTTTTAACACTGTGAACCACTGAAATACTATGCAAAACAATGAAATTTCATGGCAAATACAGAATATTAATATTAAAAGAAAATGTTACTGGTAAATTATCAGAGAGAAAAAATGCTTCCCAAATTCTGCTAACCAATCAAACTCCATCCAGTGGGTACTGAAACAAAAAAAGGGCTACAAAGTAGCACACTCACATATGTCCACATGGCTACAGAGCCTCCTTTCCTTTCCTACCACCCACAGATTTGGTAAATCTGACTGATAATATGAAATTTCATTATCATGAATCATTATTCAAATGCAAATTGAAATAACAATCAAACTATTTGCCATGTGATGTGTTTGTGAAGGTAGGGGTGTTCATCTTGACACTGAGCTAGTGGGATAGTCTGTTGAAAATCGTGGGTTTTTTCTGGTGTTTTGGAGTTTTGTTTCAGTGTTCTGCACACTAATTCAACTTCCCACCTTTAGAGCTGTTTCAAACCCATTGAATAAGGTAACACATTGTAAAAACATTCCCTAGCTTAAAATGCTTACAGAGTACAAAATGACCTGAAAAATAGGAACGGTCACAGCTTCTTTTTTCTTACACAATTTTCATTATGAAAGCCAATTGTTCCTAAAGAAAAGTCTCCAATGTATATCAACACTCTATTTCATCTGCTTTCAGAAATACAAAATATAGGGTTTGGGGGCTCTAATACAGTGAACAACATTGCCAAAGCAAACCGTGACAAATTGTATAGATTATAGTAGACATTGGAAGCAATGAATCATGCAGTATCTTCTATATTAGCTTCACTGTATTCCTCTTTGCTACATACACTTGAACAGTTCTAATATTCCAATAAAAACTTTTTTCAATAGCTGTAGTTTCCCCTTCCTGCTGCTTGCTCAACTATACTGAAAATCTGTGTGAAATCAGAGACCGTTAACAGCCTGGAAAATACATGTAGCTTAATCACAGCAAGGTTAGACTAGCCAAACCCAAGCTATTATAGAGCCACACAACAACATGCAAACCAGTTTTAAGGAAACCAAACTTAATTACTTACTAAAATAAAGAAACAAATCAAAGCTTAAATGGCACTGACAGCAAACAAAACAGATTCCTATGTAAGCTGAAGCATATTCTAACAAAAAAAGCACAGTGCAGAAATTAAATGGGATGGTTCTAAATCAAGTGACTCTGATATCCCCTTCCTACTAAATTGGGTGAAGGACACTCAAAACAAGAGTTCTATTGGTTTTTTAAACTCTGGTCATCCTCATAAATATCAGGGAGGTGAGACTTACAAAGTGTATTAAAGGAAGGAGTATTTGGGATTCATGAGCTAGGTTTCCATTAGTGCAGACAAAGAGGAGCTGGGAAAGGAAACAGCTGCTGCTAGGTCTCAGTGAACTGATGGCTCACTTGTGGCTGGGTACATCTTTTAGTTCAGTTTCATCCTGAAGAAATACAGTTCATGATCTACAAGACCTCTCTGTGGTATGAATTAAAGTACAAGGAGTGAAGATT
The DNA here is from genome assembly GCA_013396975.1 of Bucco capensis. Taxonomy (NCBI): domain Eukaryota; kingdom Metazoa; phylum Chordata; class Aves; order Piciformes; family Bucconidae; genus Bucco; species Bucco capensis. Next base: position 21,718 of record VWZO01001278.1, read on the forward strand.
CACTTCAAAAGCCCAGTATTCATCTGAACTACTACCAAAGACAAACCCACAATGGTAGGAAAATATTTCTTTGTAGTTATGGTGGAATCAAACAATAACAAATTCTCCTATTTTACAGCTTCCTTCTCCCATTACAGTTTTATTATAAACCTTTTCTCAGATAAATTCTACCTAGTTGCAGTTTTCTTGAGTAGACAGAGTCACTCTCCTGATCTCCCTTTACATAGGGACAGCTATTTAGATTTAGCTAATTAGGAAGCAGAAAGAATTGGTTTCTTTCTGTAAAGAGCACTCAAATCTCTCCTATTGAAAAGTGGAACAACAAGAAGAAAGTTATACACAAACATCTTAAATATTTTTGCTGTACAGATAGAAGCAAAAAGAGGAAAAAAACAGAAAATTTCTCTCATGCAGATAATCTCAAATAACTTTGCATTTCTGTAATATCCTTGAGCTTGTGAGGGGGGTAAACTTAGAATGCCTCCTATTTTCTCATGAATATTTCACACATCTTTAAGACTAACAACACTTACATACATCAGAGGGGTGCTATGAGACTTAATTAATGTTTGCAAATCACTGTGAGACACAAGGATGAAAGGTGTTACAAAACAGCAAGATCTCATTGGTAAAACTTTCAAGAACAGATCCTCAGCTGGTGTTAATTGTCAGCTCCCCTCTACAATCAATTTGTAAGTACCTCCTCCTCAATTTAAATGGGTTTTGTAAAGAGGACAAATACCTTTCTTATCAGAAGGGTATCAGCAGAATAAAGCACCAGCTTATCAGTATGGTTCCCCATACTGACTCTGAATTTTAAGATAGGCTTTAGTTCTGACAAATGCCTTTCTTAAACTATGTGAAACATCTTTCTTTATGCTCTTTTTTTTTAACAAGTGTCTAACAACTCTAAAACCAAAATGCTTTAGTTGTTGACGAATTCTGTCTTGTTTTCCTATATCAGGTATAGGTATAATGATCATGATCTAAATCAGTTTGGTGTGCACTGCAGCGGGACAGATGACTGGACTAAGTGCCCTGGTCATGTCCCCTGAACAACTAGAGTGTCAAAAATAAAGCTCTTTTCTATTCTACGTGGCTTTGTCTATGAGGAATTTCTGATGCTCAGAAGACTACAAAAAAATAAAAAATCCCTCTACAATTCCTCAGCTCTTATGACTCATACTTGCAGGTGCAAATGGTTACCAGGGTGACACACATTCGCAGGCTACAAGCTCCAAATCATGTGTGCAATTTCTTACCATGTCTTGCGACAAGCTGCTGCACCAGAAGTCAGGATTGCTTCTGTGAGAGCTCAAGTAATTAACCCATGAGGCATACACACCGAGAGAGCTTGTAATGGGAGTCAAGTATCAAAACCATGTAGGTTTGCTGCCTGCGTCTTTAATACCATCTGTCAGTATGGGCTATTATGGTTGCTTTCTGAGGCTTTTAAAAAGTTGCAGTCCTCAGAAAAACAGTGAGCACTTCTTGCTCTGCTTATCTGAGGGTTTTGGAATGGTCAGCTTTGTAACATCCCACAAGTGTTTCCCAAAAACATTTCTTAGCACTGAGATTTCCCTGTCACACCTGCTGCTCCCCCCAGTCAAAACACAAGCTTGCTTTCAAATATTACTTTTTAAGATAAAAAAATAAAAGACAATCCAAAGTGCATTTGAGAGTAAGATACCAATCCTTGTATATGAAAAGATCTAAGAATAAACATAAGAAATCAGGTGAATAATGCAGACAAGCTTGCTATATCCATTCAGAGATAGTATTTGTGATAGCTATCACTACACTTGCAACCCTAAATTTTGCCTAACTCCCTTCACACTGCAGATTCATCACATCCATATTGTTGCTATTTAGGAAAATATATCTGTAATTTTACTCCTCCTCTATACATCCAAGCTGACAGTATCTAGCACCCCTCATGCACTTCAAAAGACCAAAATGATGAAATAATAGTAATCACATTTATAAACACCCATCCTTAAAGGATCTCCAAGCACTTTGTGAAAATATGATTTAAGCCTCACTGTGCCTCTGTGTGGTCACATTACTTACATTTTATCAAAAGGGAAAATGTACAAAAAGAATAAGGGTGTTTCCTAAGGTCATTCAGCTAATCAGCCGCAGCACAGTGAGTTTAATTTATGAGATATGAATTTTGCTCCCTGAAATAAGTAAGCTGTTCAAGTTACATAGAGCTATATGTTCCTACACGGCCTTGTACATTTTCTTTTCTGTGCCATTTGGGAAAATATCACACATACATTTTGACTCATTACAGTACTGTTTTCAACTTCAAAGCATTTTGAGCATAATTAAGAGATTTTTTTATAATGAAGGTGATTGTAATAAAATGCAACGCAGCTAGGAGCCATGAGACAAAAGTCTGATACCATTCTGTGGGGATTCTGTGGATTAAGAGACACACCAAATCATGATCATAAATGCAAGTAATTAAAAAGAGAAATACACTTATATTGTCTCAAAAGACAGTTATGCTAGAGGGAGTCCCCTTTTGTGGAAGTCATCTTATCACCAGCTCCTTTTTCTTTTGAGATACAAATGATGTAAAACATTCATTCTATAGATTAAAAGATGCAAAAGATGTAAAATACATAATAAATAATCTCAATTATCACCAAAATAAATGCTTCCCCTCCACACACTCCCCCTAGTTTACTAGCAGAAAACACCCTGTAAAAGCCTAAGGCAAAACCAGGATAAGATAACTGCATTTTAATTCAGACTTTGACAAGTTTTAGCATAGTCTGCTTGAGTAATTCCTTCTGCTGAACAGGGACATGCTGGCCAAGAGTCAGAGTGCCAAAATGCAGCCCCAAGAGGAGAAGACTTAAAAAAACCCTTGCTGTGCCTCATTCAAACCTCCAGTTCACTTTTCCCTTGCAGTTTTAAGTTCCCCTTTGCAATCCTGGTTTCTTACAAGGACTAAAAAGAAAAGTATTGTTGTTCAGTATGCACTGGGATCAGGGAATGGGAACAGATGACAAACAGAGAACTTACTCTGCTATGCCACATGAACAGCTGGTGAGGTTTAAAGACATCTAGAACCAGAAATAATATCCCATTTGGTCACAGAGAGACCAAAACCACAAATCTTACCCTGATGAACTCCAGATTAGCTAGGTTGTTTGAACTGAACTTTCATCACAGAAAGATAAAAGTTAAGATAGCAACATGGACACAGTGGCATCTTTCAGGAAACCTGGGCAGATTTCCTAGAAAGCTTTTTTTTTCTAGGAAAGAAAAAAAATAGAGTAGATTTTCACCAAGTTTTGATCATCATTTTGAGGCTGAAGGAGCTGGGGTTGTTTAGCCTGGAGAAGAGGAGGCTCAGAGGAGACCTCATCGCTGTCTATAACTACCTGAAGGGAAGTTCTAGCCAGGTGGGAGCTGGTCTCTTCTCTCAGGCACCCAGCAATAGGATAAGGGGGCACGGGCTCAAGCTCTGCTGGGGGAAATTTAGGTTGGAGATCAGAAAAATGTTCTTTACAGAGAGAGTAATCAGGCATTGGAATGGCCTGCCCGGAGAGGTGGTGGATTCACCATCCCTGGAGATTTTTAAATGAAGATTGGATGTGGCACTGAGTGCCATGATCTAGTAAATGGATTAGGGTTGACGGAGGGTTGGACTTGATGATCTCGGAGGTCTTTCCAGCCCTATCGATTCTGTGATTCTGTGATTCTGTGTGATCCTGGGGCCAGCCCACCATCTGGGATTAGAAGCACACAGTACTTCTAGAATGCTGTAAACTTTTTCTAGGAAAGGCTCCTCCGAGTAAGTAAAAGTACCATCAGACTGCAGTATTTTTCTGTGCAGTTCTCTTTAAATTGAAAGAGCTCAAGGAATCCGTTTCATAAGACACTGCAAGAAGAAGGTCAAGATTTTAGGCAAACAGATGTCAACTTTCTTTTGATTCACAGATTCCTTTACATGTTCCCGTTATGCTGGACTCCTGCATGATAATCTTATAGCCTACAGAAATAAGCTTTACTTTTTCCTTTACTTTTCATTGGCCTCTTAGAAACAGTCTGTGGATCTAGAAGGAAACTGCAAGTTAGGATCATAAATGCCACCAGCTAATTTAATAAACTGCAATCTCGCAAGAAGGTGACATAGTAGCTCAAAGTGAAAACAGAAAGAGGAGGCATAAATCATCAAGAATTTGGTCTTAGAATTGAAATGGGGACTGAGGGTCTCAGTTGGGCTACTTCAGAATATGACTGAACAGGGCAGAGATTTCATCTTGCACATATAAAACTATGCAAAACACTAACATGTAAAGAACTTTACAAATGGGTGCCAATCCCCTAAACAGAATGGCAGTATTGATTCCTATGTACAATATCATTAACATACAGGATATAATTTTTCCTCAAGGGACTTCTTCCACAGTTATGTTAGAATGCTATCAGAACTTAATGGTTTTTAATCAATCCACTTTTTTTGTTCAACATTATTTGGGAGGAAGATTATTATAACAGTGACCTTCAAAGTGTAGAACTGGTTGTGTGCAGGTCAGATTCAGACAGTGGGCTACATTCCTGGGCCCACTAGTGCCACTGAACAGAGCAGTGATAAGTTGTTTACATATTTTGTGCCTTGACTTCTCTGCCCAGAAAAACAGAGATGGTGAAAATATGCACTGATTCGGTTGGAAAGCAAACTCAAGTCCACTGAAACATGCAGGAAGGACTGCCCAGCTAACTACTTCTATCATAAACAAAAGGTCATCACAATCATAATATATTTTCTATGCCATAGCTGGTAATCCTTGCTTTACTAGGTATTTCACAGTTTTAAACCACATTATGGAAAAAAACCCCAAACAAACAAAAACCAAAATCAAAAACTCAACAGCACAGAAATGAAATCACTCTAACAACAAATTAGTTCAGATAATATCTCCAACATGGCCTTGATTTTGCAAATTACTTGTGCATATACTTAACTTTAAATCCTGGAATTATCATATTAAAGCCAATATGATCATAGAATTGTCAGGGTTGGAAGGGATCTTAAAGCTCATCTAGTTCCAACCTCCCTGCCATGGGCAGGGACACCTCCCACTAGATCAGCTTGGATCCATTCTCCCTAGTCCTATCACTGCCTTACTTTACTTTACTGAAGCACTTTGATAGGTGAAGGGGTTTATTGTGATTTGCAAAGGCTTCTTCATTTTTATTTTTTAAAAACGTTTTGTATCAATGTTAAAAAAAAAAATCAGTCCACATATATTGCATTTGCATTTCAGATGAAAAAAACCCAAAACTAAAAATCTATAAAACATAAGAAACCTTACAAGGTCTCCAAACTACAATGTTTTGAGATAAATATCCTACCAGGACTAGCATTCTGTATTTCTCTGTCAATATAAGGGGTAAGAATTCCACATAGTAAGTATTCCATCTATAAACAAATAATTTGAGATGCCTTGAAAAGAAGCCATATTCTGGTTTTGTTAAAAAAATGTATTGCTGTTGAAACGAAATAATATTTGCCACCAACATCTGCTGTTATTGCTTTTGAAAGGCTTCATTAATGTCTTTGTGGTCAATGTAGCAGGACCTTTTCCTTTGTTCTATATTCAGATTGCTTTTGTACTGTAACTTAAAAGCTAAAAGAACTTCTAGGCAAAGGACTGAGTTTGTCTACCACTTCTGGAGTTTCATTCCATTTTGGATGAGAAAGAAAACAGCACCTTTTTTAAATAGTATGAACTCAAGACTACTGGTTGACTTGACTTGGTTTTTAACTTTAAACAGTGGCAGTAGTGTGCCAGGCACTCTTTACACAAGTGAGAAGAAAAGGGCTTTTGCTACTTTGATTACATCTTTCAGGTTTGATTTTCCATCTTGCTGCAGCAGTCGCATGTCTTGTTTTTAGAAGTGCAGGGATAAAGCAAGTGGTTTTCCAGGGGTACTTTAACCGCTGTGGAACAGCTTTCCTACACCAAGTTATTCTGTTTATATACTGAAGCACTGAAGTTCACAGCAGAATTGAATTATACAGTCAAGTTCAATTTGATGTTCACTCTCAAATTATATCTTCCCGTCCATAATTTCTTTACTTCCATCCCCTAATCATCACTCTCTGAACTTTTATTTGTACGTTTGATTACCTGCTCCCAAAGGGACCACAATAGCACTTACTTCGTTTCTGTCTCATTCATTTCATTTGTCTACTGCTCTTTATATTTTCTAGGTCTGTTTGCTCAGAATTAAATATGCCTACTGTTATTTGTGCCATCATTATATTTCAGCAGATTTCATTGAAAACTGCATGACACTGAGATAAGAACCATTCAACAGCAGTGAAAACTTTGCTTACTTGTCCTAACTACGCCAGATTGAAAGGCTTTGATTTGGGGGTTTTCAGTTTTGCACTCAACCAGTCAAAAAGGATTCCTCTGCCAGAGGAAGCCAGACATCCAAATCTGGCCAATTTCTCTTGTGTGCAAACCAATTTGCACAGTCTCTTCCTCCTACTCAGAGAAGAGGAAGCTTTCCATTCCAAAACCACAACCCATGAGAGATGATTCCCCATGAATAATACAGGACTATTAAAAACACTGAACTGCCACTTAAGAGGACAATATTTTTCCCAGAAGGATCACATTTCATATGGGAAATTTGTTTACTTCCTTGCTACTTGTTTCTATAGACATTGCCTAAGTTGCAACAATTTGGAGTACACTGTAAATATAAAGAGGTTTTTACAGGTGATTTTACAGTTAGAATTGATGATCTTAGAGGTTTTTTCCAACCATAATGATTCTATGATCAATGATATTTACCACATCTAGGCACTGCTTTTTATCTTTCAACAGTAATGTTAACAGAAGTTTCAATTAAAATTGATCCATCTCTCTCCTGCTTATCTGCTACTGTCTGGTTATGGGTTTTTTTCCTCCTCCTTACAGACAGGAAACAGATACAGTCACAGTTAACCATAGAATCTTGCTCCATTAGACAGATTACAGAACATACCAATTCAGTCAGCTTCACTACTCCCTCATGGCTTACCCACTTCTGTCATCCACAGCTATTTATAGCTGAATTTTTCATGGCAGAAGTTTGAAAGTTCAGTAGTAAGCTGTAGAGAAACAGATCTGTTCCTGACAGCATGCATCCTTCTCAACATCAAGATTAAAGATGTTTTGATGCCTAAAACATGCCTTGGAATTTTGTCAGCATAAAGATATCAGCAAAGAGAATATGCAAGCAGTGTAAAACTACTGCCTGGCTTTCCATGAGAGGGAAAGTGGAATTTTGAAGTTATATGTCCATCTGATATATAATCTCTTAAATGAGGAGTAATAGCAATTATGGAGGTGAAGCCTACCATACCACCTTCTACCCAGTGCTCCCTATTCCTGCCTAAAGAGGACATGAACTTCCTCACCAAACCTTAATGGTGCAGAAATTTCCCTTACTACAGCAGTCTACAGCACACTTTAATTTATTGCATTTAGGACTATAACCCCATGTTTTACTACTGAAACTAATTGTGTCTGACACTTCCATCACATTAACACGCATTAGGCACCATGACCTTTCGATGATCAAGAAAGACCTAATTTAATAATTTAGAGAGAGTGCGAGGTGTGAGTAGACCCCAAAGAGGAACGAAATGTGGTGTGAAAAACGATCCTGTTTCACTAGGGGGGATATTTACTTACTAAATCTGCCAGGTGAACTTTGGCTGCTACTTTACTGCAACATCTAGGGGTCACATACAGTACTCTAAGTTCTCAAAGCACTATACACTCCTTATAATGTTGGACGTGTAATGCTCTGTCAGATATCCGCTAAATTCTTTGAATAATAATCCACTTTTGCCTCCAAGATTCCAATCTTGCTACTAGAAGTATTCTGAAACAGCAGCTAGAATAGCAAACAGGCTAACCACTGCAACTAAAAAAAAGCAGCCATCATTCACTTGAAGCTTACAGCACAAATTTGTCACCTTTAAAGAAATATTTTTGTCGGAAACAGTATAATCAAACTTAGCTATCACTGTTTGATTACGATTCTCATCTGCTTAATTTAATCTTCATGTGAAAGCAGGTACACTTCAGTATGAATAGGCAAGTCGACAGAAAGTGTGTGGGACTAAGATAGGAGTAGACAGACAATGTCGCCAGTCCCATTCATTTTCAAATTATTGAGGCCCCAGAAAAGGGCTCAGTGTGCTTTTACCCTTTCAGCAAATACTCACATTCCACAGAAAGCTATACAACCTAAACTCATGGAGGTTTACATACTTTCTATCCGAAGCAAAATGCTCTCCCACTATAAGGGCTTGAGTGACCTGCAAAACCAGACTGCAAGTGCCTTGCAAACAAAACTGGAATTCTACCCTACTTCCTTCCTTATATAATTTTTTTTTAAAAATCATTTCAGTAATTGTTGCTTTGTTAAACTGGCTTTTAAAAATCTTCAATTCAAATTTTAGTCTAAACTTAGTATGACAATTATTGTACAGTAACCTCTTAAAAGTCTTTTTACTGAAGGTTTAATGAGTATGTAACAGTTAGGGTGCAGAGTTTAATCAGTATGACTAGGGGGGGGGAAGCCAGCCACAAAATAATTTGCTGCAATAAAATTTAATACTTGACAGTATGTGCTGGATTAAGTGAAAAAAAGGTCTTAATTATAGACAGATATGAGGTCATACAACTACCCCCAGACTGTCTTTGCAAGACAATTCTTCCCTGTTTGCTAATTATATTTAGCTTTTCTTTTAATACCTAGACAATCATTTTTTAAAAAGCTCATTAGAGCAGAAATGGTAAAGGTAACTTCAGTAATCCACTCTTGGGGACTGGCGACCTGCAGTACTTACCTTTAGCCCAAGAGGAAACAGCTGCTCTTGCCAAAAAGGCATCTGGGTTACATTGCTCCTGGTCCTGCCTGCTGAGATCAGAATTTTTAGATAGGCTAACCTAGTGCATCAGCTCCTGCCATCACAAGCTGATTTGCACAGCTGTTAATTGCCAAGCAGACACCAAAAAGGCATCATAAATTTAGAAGTGTGACAGAAAGTCTTTTTGCTTTGTCTGAAATTAGTTCCTAACCCTTTTGCCATGAGGGTTTTAAATATGAAATTAAGTAAAATAGAGACCAAAATAATTTTCTTGGTACTTAAAACCAAGTTCTTCTCACTGTCAGATTCACTAAATCCTAATATACATTAGCCATTAGGAATAAAATAAGCAAAAAGTAAACAGTAATTTTAAAAACGCTTAATATAAGGATTAGTTAATTTCTATCTGGTTAGGGAAGGATGGGTAAGGCTGTGAGACAGCAGGTGATATAGAAATGAGGAAACATTTTAGATAGGGAAATGAAAAAGAAATAGATCTATAAAGGGGGAATATTATAGGGATGCTGCACTAGATGCCACCGTATGACACCACCACCAATGAAGAAACTTACCAAATAACAAAGACAATTAAAACTCTTAGTGCTAAGTGACAACTATATATTTATGCAATGTAAGTAGTTGTTGCATATATGTACCCACAACACGGCAAATATAGTCTATTTTATTCCCCTGCAGCGAAGTTAAGAGTTGCAAGCTCCAATAAGAAAATCATGCCTCAAAAGTTTCTCCGAAAGGGTAGGATTGCACTTTCTCAGCTGGTGCAGCCTGCTATTAATCCATCTCATCAGGGATGGGACAAAAGGATTGAAAATACACAAGCAGGTAAATTACAAGACTATTTTAGCTTCTGACTGCACCTTAAAGGACTTAATGAACCATGAGCATCTTGATAAATAGATAGCCTGAGAACAGTAGCTTGTTGATACTAGATATAATTTGCCATACAAAACCAACAGCAAACATAGCCAGATTAATTTTCTTTCTTGTTAAAAGAATTAAGCTTCATTCTAAGGTAATAACAAGCACATATTTACTTTCTGCCACAGCTGCAACATCAAGGCTCCTCTAAAGCAATTAGCAAAGTGACAAGAAAGCAGCTACATTCACTTTACAAGCAGTGGATGGTATTTATACTTATGTCATTTTCACACCTTAAGCAGTGTCCTAGTTTTCCAATTTTCTTGCCTCTCCACACTATTAACAACTCTGTCATACTTCTTTCTCCATAATGCAAGCAATTTTGGTTTTGACACAGATTTACCATCCTCAGCATTTAGTATACTTTCATGAATAATTTCTGTGTGGGTTAGACTAGAATTTCATGCAATCTCCTTGTAAAGCAACTCAACTCATCTTTGCTTGGAATGATTAATAAAACAGAGTTGCTAAGAAATCTTCATTCCTAAGGAGCAGTTTGCAATGCTATGAGGTGACTCAGGACACACTGCCTGTCAGTCTGCCTTAGCCCACCCTGGGCCTGGAGAAGTAATGCTATGTTCACAAATGTGGGGTTTATTTGTTGCACTCTCCCATCATCGTCATTGTACAGATGCCATGTGCATACTTTGCCTGTTTCCTTTCCCTTCTTCTCCTGCCTTTTCACAGCTGGGTGGGTATTATTTGATGATTTATGCACACATTGATGCTTTATAGAAAGTAAACAATTGTAAATCACGATTTCCACCTCATGAGATGCTATCTATTTTTTAACGATGCTATCTCTGTAACCTCACTGTTGTGAGACACTGATAAATTAAGGCTTTTTGATATCTTGACTAATTGAAGTATAAGAGTAGAAACAACATTTTGTGAACTACAGGCATGGGGTACTGCTTACAGTCCCCTATAGATGGCTTGTACTAGGACAGATTTACCACAGGACTTACAGGGGATACATAAAACCTACTCTGTTTTTACGTGGCAGATCCTTATGTCACACAGGAACTGTGGAAGCAGCATAGATATGCAGCAGTCCTCTCCTATGCGTAGCACTCCCATTACTGTTCATATTAACTACTTATGCTATGACATGAGAGGACAAGGGAAAAAGCTTCTGCAGCTATAAAGTGAATTGTTTCTACAACTGTAGGCAGTGCAGCAGTTGATGCTTATGCATCCACAACCTTGGTTTGCATGGAGAAACACGACAGTATGGAATGTTAAAAATACAGACATAATGGTCAATTAACTCCTGTTATAAAAATTGAGTAAAGATTTTGATTTAAAACCCTATTCTTTTGTCCCTGCAAGCATTCACATACTGATGGTGAGCTGCTGCTCTTTTGGCGATGCAATCATTAATTAAAACACAGCACAGTTTGTCTGTCATAAACTTCTGCTGGGACTGCAAACATTATTCAAAGTGAAGCATAAGGCTTTCCTATGTTAGAAATGTCTGTTATAGGCATGTTTTTCAGTGCCTCTATTTAGCATGAAAGGAAAGGACACAACAGCCACATTCTCATCCCACCCAGAAGTTCTTCTTTTAATTGTTGCATCTCAGAATTCGTCTCATGTTTAGTGATCAAAATTACATAATTCAACCAGATGTATGTCTCAACCTAGTTTGGGATGAGTTTGAGAGTGTCTCAACCTACTTTGGGATGAGTTTGAGAATGCACATTAACATGTTAAAAACTAAGCCAAAGGAGATTCTCCCTTTTCATGTGGTTAACCTTGTTGCTTTTCTTTCAATGTGGCAGCACAGCATGAACATCCTTTCCAAAAGATGTAGTAAAATTCCCAAACCACTTGATGCTGTTTAACATATACTACTTGCTATTATGTTATCACTGGTGTTACTTAAGGAAAGCACAGCATCTGTGCAGCAGCGTCCACCCGACTGGCACTGTTTGCTTCCCTTTTGGTTTTAGATGTTCTGCTGTTGGACTCTTGCTTTTATTGCAGTGGACATGATAGCAGAGAGTGTACAGTTTCAATCTGTTAGAAGTGCCCTTTTCTGCATAAGTACTCCCTGTCGTTGAATATTAGGGGATTAACAAATATGATAACTCTTTATCCTGCCAAAATTACAGTGATATGCATCTACAACCTTGGTTTGCATGGTGAAACATGACACTATGGAATGTTAAAAATACAGGCATAATAATCATCACTGTTGTAGGGAAAAGAGGGAAAAGAAATTATAGCCTAAAATTTTTGAGACTTACCTCTCTTGAAGGGAAAATTTCATCTATAATTTAGACATACCACTGAAGAGAATGGCATCCTTCCTTGAAATGATTTTCACATGCTCTAGTGCCTTGCCTGCTTTTGATATGATAACTAATTATAAAAGTGCTGACTATCCACACTATCCATCTAGAAAACAATGGAAGGAACTTTGGTTCTGGATATGTTATATGGAACAATTTGGATAGGAGAGTAAAAGGCATGTGATGTTTGGGACTATTTCATATATTGGCAATAGAAGACAAGAAAAAAATGTCAAGCAAATTATTCCTGTAAAATTGTGCAACACGAACTCTGGTTACACTCAACAAACAGTACTTAACTGGACTCCAATAATGTTCATATCAAGCATTTGGGGGGGCGGAGGGGGGAAGAGGAGGGGGGAGCAGGAGGAAAGAATAAGAGGCACTGGGAGCAAAATAATTTCCAGAAATTCATCATTTTGGGTTATTACTTGAGATTTACTGCAGCTAAAAATAGACCAGAAAGCACTTCTGTCCTGCACTGATACCCAGCTCTTACAAACACAAAGGCATCCTGTCTTGAGAAGATGCCAGCCAGCATAAATCCCTGACAAGCCACATAAAAATAGATGGGAATGGCATTATGTTTTTCACCCATACCCCTCATAAACACTCCTGTCTTTCAGGAATCCTGGCAAGACTTGTGCACCTTGACTACATCAAGTATTTTCAGAAATTCCTTACTCTTGGTACAGAGAGATGCAAATTTATATCCTCTCTCTTTGCCATCTGTCCCAGGAATCTGGAACAGGAATTCCTAAAGTACGTTTGCCACAAAGACTACAGCCAGTTACAGAACACCAGATGAGATACACTGCAGTTTCTTCTCCTAACCCCCATGAGCACTACTGAAAGCTGAAATTTTGTTCTTTTTCCCTTACATCCTTTCATACCAGCCACACAGAAAGAAGAATGTCTTAAGTCACTTGTGGTCTTGCTTTTATACAAATGATTTATGAAGGGGACAGGCACAGTCTGAAAATCACTTGG
>VWZO01001280.1:699-68809 GCA_013396975.1 Bucco capensis
CAAGATCATTAAAGGAGTGGAGCATCTGCCCTATGAGGACAGGCTGAGAGAGCTGGGTTTCTTCAGCCTGGAGAAGAGGAGACTGAGAGGGGACCTCATTAGTGTTTATAAATATGTTAAGGGTGAGTGTCAGGAGGAGTGAGCCAGGCTCTTCTCAGTGTCATCCAATGTTAGGACAAGAGGGAATGGGAGCAAGTTGGACCATAGCTGATTTAGTATTAACACGAGGAGAAACTTCTTTACAGTGAGGGTGATGGAGCACTGGAACAGGCTGCCCAGGAGGGCTGTGGAGTCTCCTTCTCTGGAGACATTCAAGAGCCACCTGGATGCATTCCTGTGTGAGCTCGTCTAGGTGATCCTGCTCTGGCAGGTGGGTTGGACTAGATGATCTTTCTAGGTCCCTTCCAACCCCTAACATTCTGTGATTCTGTGATTCTCAAATATTCTTCTATTCTATGCAAAGCCAAATACATAACACTTCCCGTTTAATAATTTGGAAAGCTATCAATAAATTGTGAACTGGTTCAGAGCTTTGAGAAAAATATCAGCTACTGAAATAAATAAATATCATTCCATAAGCAGAGTGATTGGAGTTCAACTCTAGCTTGATCTAACTATCACTACCTTGTCTGTCATGGTGTCCACACCATAACAGCTAAAACACTGAGTGAAGAATTAGCACTGTAGTTCTAAACTGTACTCTCAGAGCTAAAATTTGAATGTTGAAAGCATTTACTGTTGAAATTATCCAAAGATTATTTTGAGTGAGTGAACTTGGCAAACAGTGCTCTCCTAAAAGTAGTATAAATAGTACATGTCAATAAAGAAGCTTACTTACCCTCTGCTGGTTTTAATCAGCCACAGTTGATTCACAGAATTTGTACAGCTAAGCCCTCTCCCACTCAAACCTATCTTCCTTTGACAAGAGTACTAATGAAAATTCCCTGGATTGAAGGAATGCTTAGCTATTAGCATCAATTTCTTCAAGCCATTACATATGTTCAGTACACTTCCAGGACAAAGTAGAATTCTACATGCTGTCCTTGTCAACACCTGTGGATGAATCTTTAAATAATTCTCCAGACAACAGAGACAGTTTAAAAATGCTGGAATTTCATAGGATACTTATCTCTCAGACATGATTATCAGAACAAACATGAGAGAAAAAGGTCTTCTTTTCCAATTTTCAAGTGACAGATATGACTTCAGGTCTCCATATATAAGCCAGCTGCAGGCTATCAAGAACCCAGTCATTTAGGATATATTACATCCTCTACAGCATCTAACTAATAATTTGGTATGGGTAGTTTGATATGAGTTAAGAGTTCACTTCTGACTGTAAGTAAAATGTGATCAACACAATAAATACAGAACTTAAATACAGTATTATATTTTTCATAAGTGGTCCAGCACATTTGTAAGACATACAGCTTTATCAATGTACTTTAAAAACCCAGTGTCATAGCACTTTCATATTTGTCCTTTGAATTATAACCCAAAGCTGGTCCCCAGTATACAGTTCTACTGAAGCGGTCTTATAGCTGAATACTAGAAAATTCTTCTCCTATTACACTCATGCCTTAAAGAAAAGAAAAATGCCTGAAAAGAAGAATAGACTTTTTAATAGGAATAATTGTCTGTGCTTCTAGTTTAAAAACTATCAATTTTATAATATTCTCTATTTATAACTATTTGCATATATGAAAAGAATAAAGGCTGTACTCCTTTGATAGCGATCAAATAAAAGAATGTATTCAAGGAACTAACTAATCTCATGCTATTTTTAATCTTTTGTCTAGCCAGCTTTCAGATCTTGGGCAATTTGCAGAATGTGAGAAGTCTGGATAATCATGGATTGCAGTGGTGAGTTTCAGCTCTAAATTTCTGTAATGAAAGAATACTTATGAGACAATATATCAAACTTACTTGTGTTCTCCAAACAGTGTCTTCCTCAGTAGAATGGAATGATGGTAAACTAAACATAAACTGCTTACATAAGGGTACCACAGATGAATTCAGGTGTAGAATATATCATTATCATTAAAACAATCAAGATTTCTGGTTGTCTTGACATTACAGAGCTGAGAATTTAACTTTATCTCAACACTTAAGAGGAAATAATAAAGAGGTTTACAATCAAATTTCTTTTTTCTGTAAATAAAACCAAAATCATTGGTAACAAATACAAAAATCAAGACTCATACCCATTTGTCACCAGTGAATGATGCTTCCTTGGCTGGTGTTAGCTCATCAGGTATTTTCCTCACATCTACCCACTAACTTCATGAGAGCACTGCATAGCCCCTTCCCTCTTAGACTCTTTATTGCAGCAAACAAAATGTAGGCATCATAACCCCCTGACACCTTCCTGCTTTTTACTTAAGTGCAGTACATCTGCAGAGAGTTCACTGACAAAATTACCATTATTATTCTGCTTTTGTCGGACTCCAGAACTAGTCTTTCATAGTGAAATTCCTATATTAGCATCTAAACCATCTGAAAAGAGATGAAGTGTTACAGACCAACAAAATTCAAACAAGCATTCTGGATCTTGGAACTGGGATCTTCATTCATACATAATTCAAAAGTGTTTGTGCAGCGCAGGACAATCACGTACTTCCTGGGGGCACACCATTGGAATCCACGTGGGAGTAGACCTGTGTTTCTGTCCTGTCTGGGTCTGATGAAAGCAAAGGGTTTGCAGGGTGCACTGAAGGATGATCTATCATTGTCCAAGAAGCCAAAATTAGCATCTTGATTGCCAAAATTAAACCCAAAGCTCTTAAAGAGACATGTATTTAAAAGAACCAACAACGTAATTTTGTCAGGGTAGCTACCTTTTTGATATGTGAAGCTTTCTCACTACATCTGTAAAAATTGCAAGGGTCTTGTCCTTCTTAGTTGTGAGTGATGTTCAGAGTATCAGTAGTGAAGGAAAAGGAA
This sequence comes from Bucco capensis, assembly GCA_013396975.1. Lineage (NCBI taxonomy): Eukaryota > Metazoa > Chordata > Aves > Piciformes > Bucconidae > Bucco > Bucco capensis. The sequence continues at coordinate 3,643 of VWZO01001280.1, forward strand.
ATATGATTGACTGTATATTAGGTGAAAGGAATTTAAACTCAACTCTAAATGACAGTAGACCCTCAATGACAATTCAGGGATGTGTTCCCATGATTTCCAAAGTCTGGCACTCAAGTCCAATTTCCTTAAGAAAGAAAACTCAATGAGTAAGGTGACTCGTCGNGTAAGATGACTACAGTTTGACTGAAGCACTTTGGTTCAACAGATTTCAATTAAGTTTGCTATCTTCTGCTTATTTATGAAAACTTTAAGATTTCCATAGTAAACTAAACAGAAGATACCAACCCTCTGCCCACCTTTAAAATGAATATTTTATTTAAATGCTCAAACAAAATTTTTATAGTCTGCTTAATTTTTATAGATCAGATACTTGCCTGAGGTGTGTTAGGAATTTCAGCAAGGCTACCTATCTCCCAAACTATGTAAAATATTTGCATGTTCAAATGAGCTTCTCAAGAAACCTTAACCTGTTTTAAAGACTTAAGAAATACTGAAAGACTTCAACATTCAAAGAACTAAGTGGCGGTAGAATATCAAAACATTTTCCAAAATACCTATTTGTCTTAAAGCTACTTCCTGTACAAAAAAAGTCGCAAGGGTTTTTTTTAATACTTTATAAGTCTTTGCACCAAAAGTATTTCTCTTTACAGAAAAGAATTCAGAGTGCTGAATAAGCTATGGAAGGCTGCTTTTCTCTAATACCTAACAGTCTTATCCTGTCCTTTAAAAAACAGGATATGTCTTACTCTGTGAAAAGATATTATGGCTGGCTGTTCGCATCTTAATCAAATACTTCATGAAGTATCATCAGCATCACCAATAATTTACAATTAATGACTCTACAAAATGCTTTCTGCAAGGCAAGTATTAACTGACATTTAAGTATAACTTTCATACATAAAACAAAATATAAACTATTCAATCAAAACATCACATTTGCACTTACAGGATAGAGTTTGTTAGTTTGGATTAGGAGATAAGTTTTCTTGTCTCCTATTTACAGGATGAAAAAGGAAAAATTTCTAAGTTTTTTGGTGAACCTAAAAATCTCAATTAACAAGCAAGTAAAGAAGCATAGGTACCTGAAATACATATGTAGAAAGGTAATTTTAAGGGCTTTCTCAGCTTCAGGAAGGGTAACAGATGCAATGTGGGTAATCACTTTCACCTCAATATCGTGGTTGTTCCCCCAGGGCTCATCTACACAACGCAATTGCTTTGCCCTGGAAGAGTGCTGATCATGGATCACAGTGTTCAGATGCATCAGAAGAGAAGCACCATTTAAACTTCCAGCTCAGGAAGGAAAAATTATAAGCAATTTAGCTTATGTCCTGTCTGAAAAGCCAAGGAGTGGAAGAGAATGGTATTGCATTTATATAGACAGATTAAGCTCCTGACCCAGAATGAACACAGCAATGCAGGCAGCAGATGAGCTCTGCGGGGTGAAGCCACACTGTCTCACAGCGGGAGAAATATAACCCCTAAGCACTGCTGCTCACATACCTGCTTATTATCTGAGTAACCCAGTACCAGGAGACCTGAAATTGCTGTTTTGTGAGGAAATTCCTGCTGCCAAGAGGTGGTATGTTTGAGTTCAGAAGATGCTGAGAACAGTCAGAAGTGATTTCAGATCAAAACATTCAAACAAGGACCTGAAAAGATAATAGGGGGGAAATAGGGGGGGAAAAAACACCTTGTGTTTTCTGGTAAATAGTGAGCTAGTACTTTTCAAAGCATTACTTGAAAACAAAGGAACCAAGAGTTCATTATTTTAGGGGGAAAGAATTAAAAATTAAGGAAACCTGGCTACCTTCTCCTAAAAACAATTAATGCATAAGGAATTGATTAGTTGATCTTTTATTAATATATTAACATGCAAATGTAATAAAAAATGCTGATGTCATGGCTTGGTCCTAAAAACTTAACAAGGTATGCAATGACTGAACATCTGCGTAAGTGACTTGGACTTCTTGACAACTCACAACAATTCCGTTGTTTAGAGGAGGATGCTATTGCTTGTCAGAGTCTTACATAGAAAAATCTCTGAGGATGTTTCGTTAAAAAAAAAATCCATGAAAAACAGTAATTCTTCTTTAAGAACTTTTTCCTCCTTCTGGGTGGGACTACCTGAATGACTGATAAAGGCTGAAAGAAAACAAAACCATTGAGGCTTTTTCTAACTGATAATAATAATTTTAAAAATCTAACAGAGTATATTAGCTGACCCCAAATGGATTATTCTTTATCTGGAAATTATCAGTATTATAAAATCAGTACATATTACAAAAGATGGAAGTAGTATAATAATAACAACGTCCTTTCTTTATTCAGTAGATGATTACTTGGGACAGTTATCCAGAATGTGGCAGATTGGGGTTTAACCAAAGACAACATTAGAATCTTGTCAATGCTGATAAATATCTAAAGAGTAGGATGGTGCCAGACTCTTTTCAGTGGTGATCAATGATAGGACAAGGGGCAAAGGGCATAAACTAGCACACAGGATGTTCCATCTGAATGTGAGGAAAAAAATTCTTTAAGGGTGCCAGAGCACCGGAACAGGCTGCTCAGAGAGGTTGTGGAATCTCCTTCTCTGGAGATTTTCAAAGCCCACCTGGATACAACCCTGTACAACCTGATCTAGGCAAAACTGCTTTAGCAGGGGGCTTGGACTACATAATCCCCAGAGACCCTTTCCAAACCATACCATTCCGCGATACTGTGAAATGTGGAAAATCATTTTTTTCCGAGGATATCTGATTAACAGCTGCTTAATATATAAAACTTGGACAACAGTCAAGAGACTGTTCTCTCTACTGGAGAGACCTGACAGTATAGGGGAGGATGAGGTGGGAGATCCACTACTGTCACTGTCTGCTGGGTGGGTGGGTGTTGTGCTGAAGAAACCTGCTTAGCCTTCCCACCAGCCTGACCTCAGGCCAAGGGACTGCAGCAGGCTGGCTATAGTGAACAAGGAAGGCGAGCCTGCCTACATCCCAAAGCGCACTAGACTTGCTCTTGATGCAGTCCACCATTACAGCAGCACTCAGTCAGCAAAATGTCTGTGTGAACACCAAATACAGAGCTTCAGCTGAGAAACTCCAATTTACTGTAGCAAATGTCATTATGACCAAGTGGATTTCCCATCAGCTGTAGGAAAAACACCTCAGCACTGAGCAACCTCGCAGTGGGCTAGCTCTGGCCCTTTGAGAACCAGCTGCAAAAGAAAANAAATTAAGGAAACCTGGCTACCTTCTCCTAAAAACAATTAATGCATAAGGAATTGATTAGTTGATCTTTTATTAATATATTAACATGCAAATGTAATAAAAAATGCTGATGTCATGGCTTGGTCCTAAAAACTTAACAAGGTATGCAATGACTGAACATCTGCGTAAGTGACTTGGACTTCTTGACAACTCACAACAATTCCGTTGTTTAGAGGAGGATGCTATTGCTTGTCAGAGTCTTACATAGAAAAATCTCTGAGGATGTTTCGTTAAAAAAAAAATCCATGAAAAACAGTAATTCTTCTTTAAGAACTTTTTCCTCCTTCTGGGTGGGACTACCTGAATGACTGATAAAGGCTGAAAGAAAACAAAACCATTGAGGCTTTTTCTAACTGATAATAATAATTTTAAAAATCTAACAGAGTATATTAGCTGACCCCAAATGGATTATTCTTTATCTGGAAATTATCAGTATTATAAAATCAGTACATATTACAAAAGATGGAAGTAGTATAATAATAACAACATCCTTTCTTTATTCAGTAGATGATTACTTGGGACAGTTATCCAGAATGTGGCAGATTGGGGTTTAACCAAAGACAACATTAGAATCTTGTCAATGCTGATAAATATCTAAAGAGTAGGATGGTGCCAGACTCTTTTCAGTGGTGATCAATGATAGGACAAGGGGCAAAGGGCATAAACTAGCACACAGGATGTTCCATCTGAATGTGAGGAAAAAAATTCTTTAAGGGTGCCAGAGCACCGGAACAGGCTGCTCAGAGAGGTTGTGGAATCTCCTTCTCTGGAGATTTTCAAAGCCCACCTGGATACAACCCTGTACAACCTGATCTAGGCAAAACTGCTTTAGCAGGGGGCTTGGACTACATAATCCCCAGAGACCCTTTCCAAACCATACCATTCCGCGATACTGTGAAATGTGGAAAATCATTTTTTTCCGAGGATATCTGATTAACAGCTGCTTAATATATAAAACTTGGACAACAGTCAAGAGACTGTTCTCTCTACTGGAGAGACCTGACAGTATAGGGGAGGATGAGGTGGGAGATCCACTACTGTCACTGTCTGCTGGGTGGGTGGGTGTTGTGCTGAAGAAACCTGCTTAGCCTTCCCACCAGCCTGACCTCAGGCCAAGGGACTGCAGCAGGCTGGCTATAGTGAACAAGGAAGGCGAGCCTGCCTACATCCCAAAGCGCACTAGACTTGCTCTTGATGCAGTCCACCATTACAGCAGCACTCAGTCAGCAAAATGTCTGTGTGAACACCAAATACAGAGCTTCAGCTGAGAAACTCCAATTTACTGTAGCAAATGTCATTATGACCAAGTGGATTTCCCATCAGCTGTAGGAAAAACACCTCAGCACTGAGCAACCTCGCAGTGGGCTAGCTCTGGCCCTTTGAGAACCAGCTGCAAAAGAAAAGCGACGTAAAAAGAATCAAACACAAAAAGTGGGTTTCCCTGACAAAAACTTGTCCTTCCCTTAGGTATGTACTCTCAAACAGGCTTCCTGGAAGAGACCACCTGCTGTTACATTGTCATCGTCGTGGCTAGGCTTCGCGAACGAAGAGCCAGGGAGGGCTCCATCCATGTTCCTCATCAGCACCTTTTACAAGAGCACTGATAAAAAGAGGATAGCNCTGTTACAGAGTTTGCATGAATGAGGGTAAACAACGCGTGGGGCCTCTGCATCTTGTCAGGACAAGGGGTTGCTGATGACGACAGGCCAGGCTCCGACACGTTACTCTCCGCCACAGCCTTCGTAGAGCTCTAATTCAGGCCGGCGGCGCCGCTCTGCCCACCGCCCCCACAAGCCATGCCGCCCCGCCGCGGACTCTCCCCTCTCCCTCCCACCCGCCAAGCACGGCAGCACAGCGCCCTCCTCTGACCCGCCGCGGCCGCCGGGCCCTCCAGTCAAGCACCGATCTTCAGGATCGCACCTCTCCTCCCGCTGAGCCAGCGTGCCAGGCAAAAGTGGACGAGCGCCGATGCAAGAGATGGCGGAAGGCGGGCAAAGTGGGGAGGCGGGCCTGGCTCTCCTGTTCCGGGTCGGCGGCGGATGTTGGGGTTTGAATTATCTGTCAGTTAGCGCGGGCTCCTGCGGGTTGGGGCGCGTTGTTAGCGGAGCTGCCTGCGGGGTGCGTAACGCCTTGTTTTGGGGCTGGCTGAGCCTGAGTGTAGGTAGGTGAGTCTCTCCTGGTGAGGGCCGACGGGAGGTGGGTGAGGCTTGGTAAGGGGCGGCTTAGGCTGCCGCAGCAGGGGATCGAGGGGCCGTGGCCGTCGTTCAGCTTTTTTAAAACGACGCCAGTCGGGTTTCGTGGTTGAACCTGTGACGGGAACCTGAGACTCGGGACAGTAAGTAAGCGGCTACCTGAATCTTGATGGGTTGAGGTTCCTCGAAATGTGGCAGGAGTTCTACTCCCGCACGGGTAGTGGTTGCTGAGGGATGGGGTTTCTTTCAGGACACGGCGTGATGTTGAACTGGAGACACCCTCAGATGTAAGTTCAGGACACACAGGATCTGAGAGGGCTCCTTTGTTCGTATGCTAGATAAAACAAGTAGCTGAAACCTTGCCTCTTGGAGCTGTTTTTTGTTTTGTTTTCTAATCCTCTAACAAAGCACAGCTTATGTTCTGAAGCACTACACAGTTCAGAACCAAACTATCCACTCTGATGAATTTTTTTAGCTTATTTAGGCCAAGTAGATGCGTTTATTTACATTTCGGGTTTTATAAGTACTGGGTGATAATGTATTCCTCTCTTGCAGTTAGGCTGATGTAGAATTGCTTTGTCTTTTAGAAAGCCATGTAGGACTTATGCATGGGGCCATAATGGTTTGTTTTGCACATCTTTTAACTTGCAAATTTGAACTCCAGGGTCATTTCCCTGAAAGAGCTTGGGAAAAGTAAAAGGAATTTGGAGTGGGAGAGGGTAGCTCTTTTTTTTCCTGTTTTGCTGGGGCCTTGGAAAGGTAGAAAGGTGCTTTTGCTTCCAGCCAGGTATGTGCTTTCTCCACGTGGTAAGGCTTTTTACAATACACTGAGGCCATGTGTGGTTATATATAGGGTTTTTTCTTTGTTGTATGACCCTAGTAGATTCAGGACTCTGCAACAGTGACCGTTTTGGGGACGTCCTGAAGAGAAGGGTACGTGTGTGAACTGTGTGCTTGTTTCTAGCTCCTTCTGAACCTGATTAAGTATATGTATTCTTTTTTTTTTAATTTAGTAAGAGGGAAGCGTGTTTCTGGGAAAACTGGAGCCTGGAACAAATTATTTAAATAGCAAACAAATTATTTAATCTGACGATGCAGTGTTTGTTCTTGAGCCTTTTGACCTAACTTGGTTGCAGCATTGCTTATTTTTTGTTTGTTTTTCTTTTAGACTCCTTTCTGGCAAGGGTCTTTTCTGTGCAACTACTCTGGTTCTCTGAAGAAGTGGAGTAGCATAGAGCCTGTGACTTCTGCCTCCTTTTTTTTTTTTTGTTTCTCAGTATAACTCTTTTCCAGCTAAATGGCTGCAGTGCTTTATTTGCAATAGTTTGAATTAACCAGAGGTTAGCTTCTGAGGCCTGTACCTGATAGTCATCTAGACTGCAGATACCGAAGCTCTGATAGCTTTAGAATCTGTCAGGCTTCTGGTCTGGATGTTGGAGTTGTGCCTGTGAGGCCAGGGGTGGATCTGAAGGCAATCGCCACTGATTCTTGCCTTGCAAAACTTTTGCAATGCTTTTCTTCAGCTTCCTAGCTGAAGGCAAGTCAGTCGTCTGCAGGTATGTTCCTGAAAGGGTTCTACTTTGCACTAGGGAAAGAATAATCCTCTTAGTGTTGTGGGGAAGTAACATGCTGTTTATTTTTTCAGGGTGGGCTAGGCTGCATGGTGTGGCACACAGTAAAGGCTAGCTCCGCATACAGCCATATTAATGTACCTTGGAGATCCAATTTTTAAGGACATGTGATGTCTGAAAGAAATGTTGGTTAAGCCTAAATAAACTGTTCTGAGTGGTGTAAATGTCCCTGTGGTGTACATGCCCCTGTTTTGGATTTCTCACCAGTTTTAGGGGGTTGGTTGGTTGCGGGTTTTTTGGGTTTCGTTTGGTTTGGTTTTAATTCGGGATTTCCAGGACTAGGCCAGGATCCTGCATTTTCTCCAAACAGTGGAGACTATATTTGCATCTTCATAGTTACATTACTGTCCTACCTAGTTAGTTGTTTCTTCCAAGTTCCTCATGTTGATTCAGTCTTTATTTGAGCAGGAGTCACTGCCACTTCCTTGATTAAAATCGCTACAAACTCTTCTGTACAATTAAGTCTATATGTAACTAGCTGTTGCACTGGACTTCATGTTCTCTTTCGTAAATAAAGTATCTTGTTTGATAGTTTGAGGAAATAGTTAAAAGTTGCTACTTGTTTCATTGGTCAGGGAATTTTTTTCTAAATATTTGCATCCTTCTTTCCAAACCCTCATCTCTCACAATAACAGTTGAATTATAATATTCTTTTATTCTTAATCCCATTTTTACTTTACTGAGTTTACTGAGGGTTTTTTTTCAATTTGAAATAAAATGAAATAAAATAAATGTAGAAGTGGTATATAATGGTCATGGTTAATGCACTAGATGTATTTATCACTTCATTTCTTTTTCATGACAGCCAGACAGAAGAACTCAGGATGAGTAAAACCAATAATTTTGATATTCAAAGTCCATGTAAGTAAGGTTTTTATTAAATAGAGATCTTTAATCTGCATATAGAATATCAATTATACATCATTATGTGTATGTATCAATTATGCTTTATTTGGCCTCAAAGAACAATTTGTGTTGGAACCACTTGTCTCAGGGAGTGAAAAACTTGCAAACTTCCTTGGATTTGTTTGCTGTCTTGGAATATTATAAAATAGGTTTTTCTGCAGATGTTTTAAGAGAGTGACCTTGGGAATTCAGCTGCTAAACCACACACAGCTGTGTCTGAGATGTATCGTTCAAGACTCTCAGCCTGAAGCAGTACCTTTAATCTTGTCATTGCTATGGACTGTTCTTGATGTTAGAATATTGAAAATGTATATTACATATCTATTGAGAATTGAAGGGAATTTGCTAATTATCTTTGGCAGTATATTAGTATATTAGGAACTCCAAAATGGGGAGATCCTCAAGATTCTAGTTGACTCTAAATCAGAGTCAACTCTAAATCAGATGGGCTGATTCCAATAGGATGAAGTTCAATAAGGCCAAGTGCCGGGTCCTGCACTTTGGCCACAATAACCCCATGCAGAGCTATAGGCTGGGCACAGAGTGGCTAGAGAGCAGCGAGGCGGAAAGGGACCTGGGGGTACTAATTGACAGGAAGCTCAACATGAGCCAACAGTGTGCCCAGGTGGCCAAGAAGGCCAATGGGATCCTGTCCTGTATCAAAAATAGTGTGGCTAGCAGGACCAGGGNGTTGTGTTAAATCCTTGAATGTTTTTAAACTAGCATACACTTTAAAAGCACTGGTAGCATATGACTTGCTGCAGTCAGGATGCTATACTTCTGCTTTTCACAAAGGTTATCACATAGCTCTACAAAGAAACATGTTGCTTCATGGATTCTAACATGGTGATGTCTTCATGTACAACGCTAAAAATGATTAGATTACATATTTCACATGCATCTGGACTTTACTGGCCAGCTGATAATTATCTTTGAAAGAACATTTCGATTGGGAGCGCAATCAGCTTGTGACTTTAGCTTGGGTGATAGCCTTCTCCTGCATCAGCAACCAGGTTGAACTATTGTCTTTAAGGAGAGGGGTATCCACTTTAAGACAGCATGTGGTTAAAAGACAGGAAAGTTACTGCTCTAGAACTGATCCACAGTAATTCCAGTACATTCATGGTAACTATAAACATAATTCTATATTTTAGTCTGTGTTCTCTGTGGACGGATGGATGACTGCCCTGAAAAATACGGAGAAAAAAGGACCTATGTAGAATACAATCTCACTGTTCATTATTATTGTTTGGTATGTATGTGGTATTGATTTGGGAACTTGTCTGTTTTAACTGAGAGGGGAAAAAAAAAAGAAAAAAGTAAATGCAGCAAGTATTAGACAGTAGTAACCAGTGCAAACAGTTGTTCTGTCAGCATTACCTTGTAGCCTTGAAGGTTTGTACTTCTCAGGTGCTGCAGATGAAATCAGTAAATCCCAACAAGCCAGATTCTGTTCATGATCCATTTAAATGGATTAGTTAGTTCATTCTCCCAACCTATCAGAGTAATCAAGGTACATGTAAAGAGAAACAGAACATATTGCACCTTTGTATTCACTTTGTCACGTATTGAAGAGTGGTGCAGTTTCAGAATTTAGAATGTGACAATACTACCCCTCGTGGTAGTAATTTCTCTTTTTTTCTCATGAGTTCTTGTTTGATTGTGAGCTATTCTCTGACATTATGTAGGACATTGTAACAATTAAGAAATAAACCTACTTTTCAATTTAGTAATATATACCCTACTGATCCTATAAAGCTACAGAGACTGTTTAGTAAAAGATTACAATTTGAACAAAACCATGGATATAAACTACAACTGAATATTTTTTTATTATTACACTTGACATTTTCAAGATTCATATACTTAAACTGCCATTCAAACTTAAATTTTTGCAGGTCTTTAAAATGTATCTTATTTTATAAAAATGAGGGGTTTTCTTGTGTGTTAATAAATACAGTTTGAAATTTTTCCGAAGTTAAAAAAAATTCTCAGGAATATCAGGAACAATTTGGAGTTTTTTTCTGTTTGTTTTGTCAGCCAGTTCATTAAATATTGTGTTCATTGCACAGGGCTTAATAAGTTGGATACTAAATCTATTAAAGACTAGGCCGATTAGAGGTTTTCTGAAGTTAGATAGACTTTTTCTTAATTTAATTTTAAGCAGCTAGAAGGAAACTTGGGTCTGTTGATGATAATTTTGTCTCATACATAAGGCATATGAAATGGTAGGAAAAAGCCCTTTCTTGATAGAGCAGAACAGCTAGGAAAGGGTGTGCTTACAAAACACAGAGCCTTGCAGATTTTGAGCTCTGTGATGAGCTTCCTGCAGTCCTCTGTTAGGCTTTGGTCCCTGCTTCTTTTTAAAAACAAACATACCCCTGTGATTTTACTTAAATATAAGAAAAGAGCTCTATAAAGAGGTCAATTAGTGGTACAGTTTTATTTTTCTTTGCCAAATGTCTCACATTTGGAAAAAATACATTCTTAATTGGGTTTGGTATAAAATTTTACATTTATTCAACTAAACTACTGAGAAAACTCTATTAGAAAATGGTGATGTGTTGAAATGATAAAATAAGGACTATGGAATGAGATTGTAGAGAATATAGGAGGCATAAAGTTGTGGAACTAGTTATTTGAAACTTGTGATGTAGCTGCCTTACTAAGTAACTTTAAATTATCATCAGGCTCTTCTGACTTGCCTAGTTATTTGAGTCTGTTTTTATTTAACTCTCTTGTAAAGTGAATTACTTTTCCTCTTAGGTTGCACTTCAGTACAGGTACTTCCTACTGTGCTTCATTATCTCCACAGCACAATTGTCATTCATAACTAATATGTTACTTCTTTTGAAGTTTTATATGCTGAAAGTAATTGTTTGAGAATTATCTGAATAGTCTATGTACTTAAAGGAAGGCAAAATATATCTTGGGCTTTACAGTATTACATAAGCCTATGTTATGAAATAGTGATTTTCATGTTACTGGTTACTATTCCCTATTGTGTCACATCAGACAAATATATAGAAGTTTTGGATAAGTTTTTTAATCATTTAAATGTTTGCACATAAGCTTTGTCTCTTGACAAACACTTTAGGTAATTTTGAATCTTTAGGTAGATAGACATTTTAAAATCATTTGTTTTCATAGCTGATGTCAAGTGGCATTTGGCAGAGAGGGGAAGAAGGAGAAGGTGTAGATGGATTCTTAATCACGGATATTAGAAAAGAAGTAAATAGAGCTGCAAAACTGGTAAGAATAAAGTCTTTGGTATTTGCAACAAAAAAAGGGGGGAGATAATTTTTCATTATATGGTATCGCCTCTGGGGTTTGTTTTGTCGTCTTTCTCCAATGGGCAGTGTGCTGAGCCAATTCAAGCATCTGAATTTTACATGTAAGTAACAAGTATATTGAGTTTGTGAAAGCCACAAGGGACAATAAAACCTGCAGAAGTTTGCTAATATTTTTATTTCCTAGGTATGTTGCAGATAAATAAGAGCAAATTACACATGCATAAAACCTCACCACATTATGCTGAGATTCAAACTGACATTATATAAATGTACAAATGCAGCTAAAATACAGGTACTAGCAAAATAAATTGTATTTTGGCTTATGTCACAAGTGAACATACATATGAAAACATAGAATCATTTTGCTTGGAAGAGACCTTTCCGACCAAGTCAAATGGTTTAGTGGTCACTAGGTAGTGCTAGGTTAACAATGTCCCTCAGCACTACATATGTACCTCTTCTTACATACCTCCAGAGATAGTGACTCTACCACTTCTCTTGGCAGCCTAATCCGGTGCCTAACTGCCCTTTCAGTCAAGAAATTTTTCCTAATATCCAATCTAAACCTCCCCTGGCACTTGACACTATTTCTTCTTGTCCTATCATGTGTTACACTCACATTGTTCCAACCTCCTTTCAGGTAGTTGTAGAGAAGGTCCTCCCTGAGCCTCCTCTTCTTCAGAGTAAACAACCTCAGTTCCCTCAGCCATTCCTCGTAAGACTTGTTCTTTAGACCTTTCACCAGCTTTATTGCCCTTCTTTGGGCACACTCCAGCAACTCAAGTGTCTTTTTTTGTATCAAGGGGCCCAAAACTGTATTCAGGGTATGGTCTCACCAGTGCCAAGTACAGAGGGACAATCACTTCCCTATTCCTACTGGCCACACTATTTCTGATACAAGCCAGGATGCTGTTGGCCTTCTTGTCTTCCTAGGCACACTGCTGGCTTATGTTCAGCCAGCTGTGGACCAATCCCCCCAGGTCCTTTTCTACCAGGCAGCTTTCCAGCCACTCTACCCCAAGCTTGTAGCATTGCATGGGGCTATTGTGACCCAAGTGCAGGGCTCAGTATTTGGCCTTGTTGGACCTCATTACCACTGACCTTGGCCCATCAATCCAGCCTGGCCAGATCCNTTACATACCTCCAGAGATAGTGACTCTACCACTTCTCTTGGCAGCCTAATCCGGTGCCTAACTGCCCTTTCAGTCAAGAAATTTTTCCTAATATCCAATCTAAACCTCCCCTGGCACTTGACACTATTTCTTCTTGTCCTATCATGTGTTACACTCACATTGTTCCAACCTCCTTTCAGGTAGTTGTAGAGAATGAGAAGGTCCTCCCTGAGCCTCCTCTTCTTCAGAGTAAACAACCTCAGTTCCCTCAGCCATTCCTCGTAAGACTTGTTCTTTAGACCTTTCACCAGCTTTATTGCCCTTCTTTGGGCACACTCCAGCAACTCAAGTGTCTTTTTTTGTATCAAGGGGCCCAAAACTGTATTCAGGGTATGGTCTCACCAGTGCCAAGTACAGAGGGACAATCACTTCCCTATTCCTACTGGCCACACTATTTCTGATACAAGCCAGGATGCTGTTGGCCTTCTTGTCTTCCTAGGCACACTGCTGGCTTATGTTCAGCCAGCTGTGGACCAATCCCCCCAGGTCCTTTTCTACCAGGCAGCTTTCCAGCCACTCTACCCCAAGCTTGTAGCATTGCATGGGGCTATTGTGACCCAAGTGCAGGGCTCAGTATTTGGCCTTGTTGGACCTCATTACCACTGACCTTGGCCCATCAATCCAGCCTGGCCAGATCCCTCCACAAAATCTCCTTACCCTTACCTTAGTCTAAAGTAGATCAGTACTTCTGCACGACTTAGTGTCATCCGCAAACTTACTGAAGGCACACTCAATCCTGTTGTCTGGATCATTGTTGAAGATATTAAACAGGCCCGAAACCTGAGCCCTGGGAAACACCATGTGTGACTGACCACCAACTGGATTTAACTCCATCAGCACTCTGGGTTCAGCCATCCAGCCATTTTTTTTTACCCCATAAAGCCACGAGCAGCCAGTTTCTTCAGGAGAATGCTGTGCGAATCTGTGTCAAAAGCTTTAACTAAAGTCTAGATAGACAACATCCACAGCCTTTCCCTCGTCCATTAAGCAGATCAAATGATACATAATCGAAGTCTGAAATAACTAAATACCCTTAATCTTTGAAATAAAGCTAAAACACAGTTACAATCTATTTGCTCAATATTCTTTCTTATACATTTTATAATTTTTCTATTGGTTTAATTCCTGTAATTTTACTTGGACTTTAGATGTAAATATTCTGTTATTTCTAAAACATTATTCCTAGAAATGTAATGTCTGCAGGAAAAAGGGTGCTTCAATTGGGTGTGTAGATCGTAAATGCAAGCGAAGTTACCATTTCCCTTGTGGCTTACAAAAGGAATGTATTTTCCAGTTCATGGAAGACTTCAGGTAAGCTTTGGAGTTCTGTTGCTTTTTCATTTTCAATTCATTATATTTATGCAGGAAGTGATTTGTTTTTTCATGAGTTATCATTGGAAAGGTTGCTAAGTGTAAAATATATGTGGGTTATCTTAGAAAAATTATCTGATTGGTGGAAAACATAAGGCTGAGTTGTTATGCTGCACACCTAGTACCTGTAAACTAAATTGTCAGCACTTTAATGCTTCTGCAAGTAGTTAAATTGCTTATAAAATTGAGCATTAAATGCTAAACTCTAAAATAAACTGCAAAATGGTTGGGTTTGGTTTTTTTGTTTGTCTGCTGCCTGTACCTTTGTTGAAACGGTGATAGTTTGGCTGCCTAACTATATCAGCAGTCAAAACATGCTGTATGCCATTTTCTTGAGTTTCAAGCCCAACATTTCTAGATCTGCTTATTAGAGATGGATTGCAGGAGAAATGGCTTTGATATCAAATGTCTAAAATTGTTTTATTTTCTTTTACTAACATCTGACCAGCCTCTTGGCTGTAGTGAAGTGCATTTGATAACAGCTTTATTCTGCCTACTATAAGCTGAGTTTGTAGGATTGGTGGATTCACGTCTGGCAGCCACTTTAACTTCTTGAATAAGCAACTCATATTAGTCCAGTATACGTAAAGTTAATAATGGATTTTCAGGAAGGTTTCTTCCAGAGCTGCATTTCTTGGCTGTCATATTTCTTCAAAAGCAAGCTAAATTTATAAAATTAATTGCACTACTTAGATTCTGCAGAGTCAATGTGCAAACTTAAAATTGCTCCTTTAAGGTCATGGTGGCACTGAAATATAGGAAGAATGAAGTTCTGAGGACAAGAAATGCATTATTTGGATCGAAAGAAGTTTTGGGAGCAAGTGGTATATGATCTCTATGATTTACAGAGCAGCAGTTGGCAACACACTTCTTCCTTACTATCATTTCAATGACTTGATCTGTTAGATACATAATTTGTTTGCATGTCTGTTATGGTTTAACCCTGTTAAGAAGCAGAGGACCACACACCTGTTTGCTCACTAACCCCAACAGGATGTGGTAGAGAATCAGAATGATAAAAGTGAATAAATTCATGGATTCAGGTAGTTTAATAGGTAAAGCAACAGCCATATGCACAAGCAAAGCAAAATAAGGAGTTCATTCACTATTTTGTATCACCAGGCAGATGTTCAACTATTTCCAGGAAAACAGGACTTCATAATGTCTAACAGTTATGTGGGAAGACAAATGCCATAACTTCAATTTTATTATTGTTTTATTGCATGATATTCCATGGTATGGAATATCCCTTTGGTCAGTTGGGATCAGCTGTCCCAGCTGTGTCCCCTCCCAACCCCTTGTGCACCCGCAGCCTATTTGCTGGTGAGGCAGCGTGAGAAACAGAAAAGGCCTTGGCTCTGTGTAAGCACTGCTCAGCAGTAACTAAAACATCCCTGTGTTATCAACGCTGTTTCCATCACAGTTCCAAGACAAAGCACCATACAAGCTGCTATGAAGAAAATTAACTATCCCAGCCAAATCACTACATCTCTGCCTTTTTATCTTGTTGCATGGTGCTTATTCATGAAAAACAGATATAACAGGAAATGAATTTTGCTATCTTCAAATTTTATAAGGAAGATTCTTAAAAAGTTTTGATATGGGAGCGTTAAATTATTATTTTTAGATCTTACTGTTGGGAACATAAACCAGTCCAAAAGTTTCCAGATAAAGAACCTGGAGGAACTTCACAGTGTACAATATGCCTGGATTTGGTTGAACAGCTTCCAGTGTATGCTGTATTGAAAAGTCCTTGCTGTAAAAATGCTTGGTTTCATCGAGAATGCTTGCAGGTAACACAGGTTCTCCGTCTCTTTTCTCTTTACATCCATGGAGATTGCATCTGTTATGTTTAAAAATAATGGAACAATTGCTTAAAACTGTGTACAATTTCTTAGGTTTTATGTAGGCAGTGGGTATGGATATATACTGCCTCATTTGAAGGACAATGCTAAAGCTGTGTTTTGGAGACTAGTGTCTAACAAGAAGGCATGTGGTTTTTTTGGTTTGGTTTAGGGGGGTGGTTTTGTTTGTCTGTGGGTTTTGTTTTGGTTTTTTTACATTCCTCATTTCCACCACCCTACCACACCATGTTTCTACATGTATGATACAATTCATACCTATAGTTATTTTTAGGAACTGAAGTCCAACCTAGGTAGTTGCCTTCTTGCAGGTCGCTACATGCAGAATCTAACTGCTGAAAATGTCATTTATCCATTGTCAGTTCTCTGCCTAAGTCCAGAGCTGGAAAAGTTAAAAGGTTCTTTTGGTAAACTCATTCCAGATCTGGAGAGGTTTACTGGACAGGATTGTGGGTTTTATGAACCTGATTCTAGCATGTGAGCTCTTTAAATTTTAAAGGAAGAGAAAATACTATTTGCTTCCATGTCAAGTAACATGATGACTGATGTCAGCTTTAACATCCATGGCAGGATAGTATCTGTGTATGCATGGTTAGAGATATTAAGGCATTATTTATTGGCATCCTAAGGATGGTAGTAATTCAATAATTGGTTTGGTTTTTTTGTTGTGTGTTTTTTTTTTCTTGACACAGTATCAAGCTTTGAGTGCTGGGATATTTTTCTTTAGGTGCACAGTGTGTAATAACAAGGACAAATTTCAGAAAGAAATGTTGAGAATGGGCATACATATTCCAGAAAGGTAAGTAATTTTGTAAATAATCACTCTTCTCTGAAAACTTTGATAGAGTGTTAAAACCATTTTTCATTTATTCTATAGAACTGCATCTATTAATATGTGAAACCTCAGTACTACCTTCAATGATTTGAGAAGGAGTAGCCTGTTTCATTTCAGTTATGCATAAAGATTGTTGAAGGCCAGATTAGTCATTTCAAGCATAAAGCAGGAAGCTCTGAAAAGTAATTTTTAATGCCATGATTCAACCAGGGACCTATTTAGAAGATCAAAACACTTCTTAAATACAGTAATTTCAAATTAACATAGAGATTGCTGAGAAGTGTGTTTTCTATGTCCCAAGTTTTTAAATTTATCTTAATTTCTCTCCAGTGTTATGATCAACTGATTACTCAGCCATGCACCTTCTTAAGTGTAAAGTACTGCATCTGGGAAAGAACAACCCCATGTATCAGTACAGGCTAGAAACTGATCTGTTGGAGAGCAGCCCTGGGGAAAATGATCTAGGAGTCCTGGTGGATAGGAGGATGACCATGAGCCAGCAATGTGCTCTTGCGGCCAAGAGGGCCAATGGCATCCTAGGATGCATTAAGAGGAGCATGGCCAGCAGATGGAGAGAAGTTAATCTCCCCCTCTACTCTGCCCTGCTGAGACCCCACCTGGAATACTGTGGCCAGTTCTGGGCCCCCCATATCAAGAAGGATAGGGAGCTGCTGGAGAGAGTCCAGCACAGGGCCATCAAGATCATTAAAGGAGTGGAGCATCTGCCCTATGAGGACAGGCTGAGAGAGCTGGGTATCTTCAGCCTGGAGAAGAGGAGACTGATAAGGGACCTCATTAATGTTTACAAATATGTTAAGGGTGAGTGTCAGGGGGAGAGAGCCAGGCTCTTCTCAGTGTCATCCAATGTTAGGACAAGAGGGAATGGGAGCAAGTTGGACCACAGAAGGTTTAATATTAACCTGAGGAAAAACTCCTTTACAGTAAGGGTGACAGAGCACTGGAACAGGCTGCCCAGGAGGGCTGTGGAGTCTCCTTCTCTGGAGACATTCAAGAGCTGCCTGGACACATTCCTGTGTGACTTTGTCTAGGTGATCCTGCTCTGGCAGGGGGGTTGGACTAGATGATCTCTTTCTAGGTCCCTTCCAACCCATAACATTCTATGATTCCATCTTCTCCCAAGGGCTTGATAAAGATAAACACTTACTATAACAACTGCGTAACTGCAAAGTTCTTAACTATTTTTCATAAGATTCCGCCATTTGATAGGACTCAAAATAAGACAGAAAGTGATCAGAGTGATGCCTCTTTGTTAGAAGAAGTATTCTTTAAAAAGCCAGTCTCTTTGGAGACTACCATTTATTTCCTCCAGAAACAGAAGCTCAAGATTTTGGAGATGAAGAAGGTTCAAAATATTTGATGAACTTGGCTATACTGGCCTGTAAAATTCTGAGTTAGTTTTCATGAGACCATTTTCAGTGGTAACTTGAGTAGACTGCCTAAACAAATACCCATGTCTGCTGTGAGAGAGAGAGCAGAATAATATGAAACAGAGCAAGCATGCACTGAGGTCATGCAAAAATAATAAAATACTTTAATCCAAATAACTGCACAAAAAAAATGCTGTATATTTTACAGTAGTATCTCTCCCTAGATATTTTTCTTCTCCCCTCAGTTGTTTAGCTGTTGCCTGTAACAATAACATAATTGAAATATCTTTGTGTAGCTATTACCTACATCTTTTCCAAGAGTAATCCATTTAAGCAATTGGAAATACAGTTGTATAACAGATCTTCTGCATTGTTTATAGGGATGCATCTTGGGAACTTGAAGAGAATGCATATCAAGATCTACTGCAGTGTTATCAACACTGTGACATTAAAAGATGTCTTTGCAGGAGAGGAAGAGACTATAATGAACCTGATAGGTATGACACTTTCACAGGAAGGGATAACCTAGAATGGAATAGTTCTTTGGGGTTTTGGCATTTAAATACTGTAATACTTTTCAGCATCAGGTTTTTATGTCAAACAAAGACACCATGTCCAAATAAAATATTTTACTCTCTCTAATCATAATATTTCAATACTAATTTTCTGTAATAAGGTTATAAAAGCAAAAAAAAATTTAAACCAATCATCAACTTTCTTGTCCTTGTTTTCATTTGATACAGAGCTCAAGTAGAATTTTTACATCTACATAACATGTAGAATAGCATGTGCATACTATTGTGTATCTTTCATTTGAAAGCTTAATTCATTCACTGTTAGAATACTTAATACATTTACAAGAAATTCACTATAGTACTAGACTTGGATTTTAGATTGATTTTACACTGCTAGTTAATTTTCATCTATCCAGCTGCGAGCTATTGCTCTGTATGCAAATAGCAGCTAGAATATTGCTGATAGCTTAATGAGAGTCTTGAGTTACCATGTAAAAGGCATTGTTCTGCTCTACTGCTTGCTTGATTTTTGATTAACAAATTCATTTTCTGCATGTTTTCCTTGTTTTATTTGTGTCCTGCTTCACTGGCATGAGTATATTCAAAGCTGCCAGACAGTGCCTCTACTTTTGAAGACTTGTTTCTATAGTACTGTGATAGGTTATTCCCTGTAGACATTAACTTTGCTTTGTACAGATTTGATCAAACATTGCTTAATATATTTGTGCACTCCAGGATTTACTTTGCCTTTAAGAGCTGTACCTTAAGCTGCCAGAGTTGAACTAATATCAGTCACGTTGTTGCATTTTATATTTAAACAAAATTGAGGAAATGTAGACCAAAACCTAACAGATACTTAAACACTGTCATTCATGAAGAGTCTTACTCAGAATGTGTAAGAATAATTGGGTCTGCTCCTTTAAAAAATTCTACCATTTGGAAAAACTGAATGGTAGGTACCCACAAAATACAGATGATGCTGCTGGCTAGGAAAATGAGAAGAAAATGTTGGCTGAAAGCTATTGACTTCAAGGCAGGGGAGCACTAATTCATAGCCTCTTCCAATACTAGGTGCTGGAACATGGGTAGTGCTTTTTTCCCTCTTCTTGTAGCCAGGAATTGAGAGTATATCTTGTCTGAGGAAAGTTCCCCTTGCTTACATAGAGTCCTACCAAATTGATAAAATCAGCTTTGTTAGTTTAGTGTCTAGATTACACACTATTGAATATGCTTTGTTTGAACTAGCCTCATTCTTCTGTCTAATTCGAAATACATAAATTTTTAATTTTAGTAAATGGGAAATAAAGCGTTGTCAGTGTTGTGGTTCCCGTGGAACTCACTTGGCCTGTTCATCTATGAAGTCATGGGAGCAAAACTGGGAGTGCATGGAATGCAGAAGTATCTTTGCAAAATCAGGTAAAGTTATAGATGTGACAGTGACTTCTAAAATGATACATTTTAATGCTATTTATTTTGTAGCTAGCAAATTCACTAAATTAGTATAATTTAATCATATAGGGAACTACAGCAAACAGAGAAAGCGTTCTTTGGCTACTTCTGAAAAGACAGATGGGACAAGTTGTTTGCTGGAAGAACCATCTCCAAAGTGCCCTCGACAGTCACCTGGAACTCAACGCAGATTTCTTCTCCAGTGTGTAATTTTCTGTTTTCAAGTGGAATCTGATTATAACATAAAATAGTATTAAAACATGAGGAGGTGATGGCTTATTCTGTAGGAGAAACTTCTTACACTAAATTTCAAATTGAATAAAATTGGAATAATAGTGATTGAATTTTTCTGAAGTTAGCTGTGAACTCTGTAAATTTGCTGTAGTTATTCACGTTTGGTGACATGTAAACCAGTTTTTAGTTTGATAAAATTAGATCCTTGTAAAAATAATCTTAACAATTTAGAGGTGACTTCAAAGGTACAAATGACAAAACTTAAAGCTAAGGTTGCTTATCAGTATTTTTTCCATGTTAGTAATGTGCTAGAAATCAAGCTTACAGAGATGTTTTATATAAATAATGTTTTCCTCTGCTGGAATAAAACCTCTTCAAGTCAACAGAAACTAATATTTCTAGGTTTTACTTCATGTGTTTGTCAGGACATCCATTTCATATATGGGATGCAACTAAAAATGGATCCTAAAACTATCATTAAAAAACACTGAGCCTTTTTTTTTTTAAATTGTAGTTCAGGCACTGATGGACTTTATGTAAACAAATATACAAATGGGGTTCAGTAGTGAAATAGGGGGGAAGTTATATCGCTACCTTCAAAGAAGTGTTTATACATACTTCAATTGTATCTCTTCTTAAAATACTGTTTTTTTCTATAGATCACCAAAGATAATGTGCCAGAACAACTTATCACCCTGCTCACACCTGGAACTTCCAGCCTCTAACAGAGTGACGATGTCCTTATCTCCAGTGATGTCAAACAAGAACTGGTCCCTGAGGAAAAAGTATTTTCTTCTATTTTTCTTACGCTGAAGAATTATCTAGCACATGGTTTTATACCGTATTTCCTAAAGAATATGGTGTGTGTCTGTGTGTGTATATGTCTGTGTGTGCATGTATGTATATAGTGGCTACATATGTATTTGTGTGTGTGTGTATATATACTCACTGGAAAAATTGAATGTGTACACTCTGAAGAGCTGAAGTTATATCTTGATAAAAGCTTCTGCTGTTGGTTAATGCTAGAGGAACATGAGGTGAAAAGAATGATAGCTATTGAAAATTTTTAGGTTAGATAGTGAGGAGATCAAACCCCAGAAATGCATATTTGTCCTTCACCAAAGAATGACTAGCCATTCTTTAGAAAAGGGGAGATAAAAAGTATCCTAATGACTTTGTTCAAATTAGACGTGTTCTGAATTTTCAGTGTCTGCATTTGCGCCATAGGAATAGTTCATGATTATGCTAAAATAAGTGGTAAAATAACATGTTTAAATATAGAATATTCTGTTTAAGGATACAAAATTCTTTTGTCTTGTTGTATGTACTTTATAAATTCTGCCTGTAATATGATGAGGGAATTAGTTACTTCTAGTAGGTAGGATATTTTAAGTAGTTTTGGTGCAAGACAGAAAACACCCTTATTTAAACTGGTACCTTTTTTAAAGGAGAACTGCAATGTTTCTCCCTACTCAAATGTATTTTTTATTATAGTGACAAGATAAAATATTAGTGAATTTTATTCTAATTTGATTGCAAAACATCTCTTTAGCACAAACATTCACAAGCTCTTCAATTTTTCATCTGTTTCATATTGTTCAAAGGTAGAATTGTTTGACACAAGGTTGGTGTAACTCAATTAAGAAAACTTCATTTTATGCCAAGGTTATTATTTCTACCTCCTTTTTTTCTGATTCTTAGAAGTACTTTAAAATTTGCAGCTAGAGAACTAAATTTTGAAGAATCTACACCAAATATTTCACTGATAGCGTTTAGGCAGTATCTTAATGTACTAAAATGTTTTAAAAGGTGTTTTTCTTAATAGATTTTAGGATGTTTCCTGTATAACTGTCACTAATTGTGAATTACAGATTTCATCTGAAAATATATGTAATTTTCTTGTAGGTATTTAAAAAGTCAAAGAAGGGAAGTTTCTAACATACTGAAGGAGTTAAAGCTACAAGTTAGTACAAAAACTACAAGGTTTAACATCAATGCAGAAAATATCTGGAGTAGTGCTTTAAAAGGATTTAGACAGCGCAACTTCAGTCCTACAAACACCATTGAAATAAAGTTCACAAACTGCAAAAATGGATCAAACACAGATACTCCTGCTGCATCAAAACACCATTTTTTCCAATTATTAATGCTTCACCTACAGAATTCATCATTGTTTGAGGGCTCTTCTGCAAAGAACTTGTCCCTTGATTTTCAAGGTAATTAAATGCTTTGTTTGAAAACACTGTAAGAACTATGTAACTTGAAAGGCTTTTACATCTTCAGCCAGTAAGACTGTTAGTTCACAATTGTAGTCCTGATGAGTAGAAACTGAGTTTTCAATTTTTTGCTTTTCAGTTCTAAAGGGGCAGGTTTATAATAACAAAAGTATTTCAGTTTAGTTGGAAAAGTTGATGCCAACCAAGGGAAAAATACAGCATATAATAAGGAACTTTTAATATATTTCTTCTCTACAAGTGAATTTATTTCTTGCTGACTCACTTTCTATGTTATTTGTTTTCCACAATTTCTAGAGCATTCTCTCTGATAATGACTTTGGGTCAAAGTTAGCTTCTTTAAGTTCTTATGCTTCAAAAGTAAATGTGCACTGGGTGCAAAGTGGAAGAGAAAGTTACATCTCTCAAACCTTGAGAGTGGCTGGAAAGTTGGAGTAAAAGAATATGATACTGCTATATAAAAAAAAATCCAGTCTTTCTTGTTCAACCGGTAGGAGATGGCAAAGCTCATTTGTTGCATCTCCTAAAGTAAGAAGGAATTACTTTGAGATTTTTCTACTTAAAAATACTTTGTGATCCTCATTTTTTTGTGTGTGCATATGTACTAATTGTATTTTTTTTGTTTGCAGCTGTAAAAGACAATCTTTATTTTGAAGCCGGTAAAATGATTGCAGTTTCTCTGGTTCATGGTGGTCCATCTCCTAGTTTCTTTTCCAAAACACTGTTCAATTGTCTTGTCTATGGTCCAGAGAATGTGAAGCCAACTTTGGAAGATGTTGCTGATGTTGATGTAGCACAAAAAATAAATATGGTAAATAAAACTAAACTTACTGGCAAATTCTTGTTCAGGGATATATTTGGAGATAAATGGCTTATTGAATATAACTTTGGTTGAAATCAAAAAGCTTGTATGTATATACATACACACATATATGCATGTAGTAAATTCCTGACTTCTGTCTTCTGATACAGATAAAATATGCAAATAGTCTGTCCAGCTTAAAGTCTACAGTACACGACTGTTACGAATTCCTTGCTGCTGCTGGATGTTTAAGACCTATAGAAGTTTTGTCTGATAAGAATATGCTGGTGAATGACTTACTGATCCATCATGTAATCAAGAGAATTATTTCACCCTTAGAAAGGTTTGTTCTGAGTTTTCAAACTTCCTGGATTTTTTCCTCACTGAAATACTAAAGAATATGTTGCTAAATTTTTGCAGATGGGCAAACTTTATTATGTCCCGTCTTACAGCTTTGTACAATGTTGAGTACCATTGAGTTACCAACTGGCTTTCTGATGCATGCTTGCTCTTTTTTTTTTTTTTTTCATTCTCCTAGTTTTAGGCAAGGTTTGGAAACTCTTGGTGTGCTGGAGAAAATGCAAATACATCCAGATGAGTTCTCTAGTATATTGTGCCACAAACCTGAAAGACTTTCAGCACAGACTCTTTGTGATCTCTTCACAATTGAATCTTCATCAGGTGTAAATAAAGTCGAAGGTGCTGATTTTTGGATGAGTTATTTACAAGATGTGGAAAGTAAGTAGTTTTCTTCCCTCGTCCCCATCCCTGTTCAGGGTATTAAACTGCTGGTATACAATACAGAATTTGAGTTTTAAGTGATTGGTGGGGTAAAAAAAGTAAGGTTTTGAGGTCACTCAATTCCTAATTGGTCCTTCTTCACCCTCTTCCTTACTAATTATAATTTCTGAAACTGTTGCCTCATTATAATCAGACTTGAGAGGGGTGAATATTGGTAGTAGAGTTCCTGTGATTAAAAAAAAAAAAAAAACAACAAAGCACAAATGAAAAAAAAAACAAAACCAAAAAAACACAAATAACCCACCACAGAAACAAACAAAAAAACCTACACAACCACCCAAGTGGTACAGAAAAT
The DNA here is from genome assembly GCA_013396975.1 of Bucco capensis. Lineage (NCBI taxonomy): Eukaryota > Metazoa > Chordata > Aves > Piciformes > Bucconidae > Bucco > Bucco capensis. Next base: position 27,892 of record VWZO01001280.1, read on the forward strand.
TCCTTTAGTCCTCTCTTTTCAGTTTTGCTGTGAACTTACTAGATAGTGTATCTATCTCAGAAAAGATATAAAACAGTTGCCTCTCCTTCCACAAAAATTGTTTTTATCTATTCACTTGACATTTATCAGAACTAAACCAAGCAGGTTTTTCTTGCTAAAATTTTTCTTATTGGCCATATAGCTGGATATTATTCAGCATATTTATTGATCTGGAGTTTCCTGATTTCAGGGGGGTTTTTTTCTCTAACACTTAATGTGCAGGATAATGGTTTATGGATGCAAGCAATAAAAGATACAACCTAACCTTGTTTTTTTAGGTGGCGAGTCTGCAGTGACATTGGAGGATATTCTACTCTTCACAACAGGCTATTTTTCTATACCACCCATTGGTTTTGATCCTGAACCTACTATTAAATTCTTGCGTATAAGGTATCCCACTGGAAACAGACTTCTTCACTGCTTAGAGCTCCCTATAACAAAGACATATGAGCAGTTTAAAAAGAAAATGGAGTTCACCATCAGAAACACACTAAGAGCAGAAAGAAAATAAATATTTTTGCTTCTATACTGGATGCTGGAAACTTCAATTTTTTGCAGGGTTGCCTTGCAAATTGCTACTTTATTTTTGGACAGCGTGCTCTTGGCCTTTTCCTAGTTTTCTCCCAAAGATATGCTGAAAGTAGTAATCTTGTAAGATGGAAAACCATTTTGAAGTGAAAACACACTGTGGAGTGATCTTCCTGTTTGAAGTTGGCTTTAAGGGTCAACTGTCTCTTGTAGAAGTACTTTAAATGTCTACTCTTGCTGCTGTAGACAAGTATGAAATATTACGCAACTCCGTAACATTCTAGCTATTTCCCAGAGGTCAGTATGTTTATCATATTACATACTTCAGTAGCTTATCAAAGTCAAAACAGGTACATTTTGAAGATTACTGCTGTAGAGCTTTGTCTCAAGTAAAACTGTGATGCAGTTTTTCAGTCATTCCATGTATATTTTTTCAGTAATTGTTTTTATATTGATGCTTCATTTACATTTAGATGATTCATACAGTCTTACAGAAGTTAAGAACCTCGGAGTTTTAAAGTCATTATGGTTAGTGTATTAAAATATAATTAAGGTCTGGAGAAAATGCAGACAAAATAATATGGCACAAGGACAAAAATCAGGTTGAACTTGAGTTTCTGTTAAAATCTTGGACATCTGCACAAGTTTCCGCATTCTACTGTTATACATTACTTTTTAATTATATATACAGCCAAAACAGTAAAAACTAGAAGTGAATCTTAAATGTGCAACCATAAGTGGTTTTTCAAACTGAAATATAAGAGTTAGGCTTAATGTTGTCGAGTGTGAAAGTATAAGAATTTGTTGCTCATCAGAACATGTTACTTTGTCTTCCATGGAAGTCAGAATTTTAATAAGCATGTGCACTAAAACTAAAGACAGTCTAACATCATGCTTGTCAGTGCCTGACACTTTTCTAGCTTCTGGTCTAAACTCTTTCCATTCAATTGCAGGTGCTTCTGAGCAACTTCAACTGTATAAAATATATTTCAATTCTGCAGTATTTGTGTAAATACCATTAAGCCATAAAAGATAAGTAGTGAAATTCCTACACGGTAACACTTGAATGTTACTAAAACTGAAACTAAAAGGACATTTAAGTACAGGGTTTTTTAAATGTATGCAGGTCTCTCTTGAAATTACTATTCCCCCAGTCAGTTTGACTACCTATACTATGTCCCAAACATAAGTTATGCTAGAGATGTGTGTGTGTGTGTGTGTGTGTATAGATATAGATATATATAGATACATACCTTTATCTATATATTTCCCCATTCTTCAAAATACTGAAGAGTAATCATACTCTTTTTTTATTATTATAGCTTGGTTTCAATTGAAAACGCAAGCAAGATTTTATTACTTTTGAGTGCTTTGGCAAGAAAGTACATCCACAGTAAATTATAATTGGATGGGTGCTTCTACAAAAAAAAAGAATAATCCAGACTAATGTTTTCAAGTTCTGGTTCATTGCAAGTGTTCCTCTTAGTTACCAAATTGTATTATTAATTACTAATTGCATAGCAGTATACTGCGACTTAAGAATGTGGAAGTGGCAGTGAAGACTCACTAAATTTGAGACCATGCTATAAAGGGTAAGAGACAGAGTAATTAAATTACCGAAAGATAGGTATTTAAATTATACAATTCATTTAATAATATGCAGGTATTTTGAAATCTTTCTTAAGCTGCTGCAGCTTCTCTTTTTTTCTTATTCTTGGGAGTGGTGCTAATCATTTTTTCATACAGCCCTATTTCTATCACTGGGTGCAAAAGCATGCATGCCTTTTTTTAATTATTATTTCAAAGTTTCTAAGTAAATGATTGCAAGGCTTAGATCAGGCATTTCTCACTACTTTCAAATAGCTGGTACAATCTAATCTCATCAAAGTCCTGTCATTACAAATTTAAGAGTATTTGAAATTAAGACAGGGCTAGTCGTGTTTTTCTGGTTCCTAGCCAAAAGATTTAAGTCCCCTTCAGAATAAATGTGTGAACTCTTGGAGAGTGTAATGTCATTTGTCTATTCTCTTCTCATTTTTCTTCTCCAATGATAATCCATGTTTGTCATTTTTGCATAACTTTTGAATTTCATCCTACCAACACCTTCTTTATGTTCTTACCCTTCAGAATGGTCTGTTACCATTCTAAGGAGGGTGGTTTGATGCAAATTTGCATAATAAGGATTCATGTTGTATGTTCATATTTTTAAAATACAACAAGTCTACTGCAGATAGAATATTATACTTTAAAAGTAAGTGGTGTACCCAGTGTAGTATTCCTTTCTCTTGCCTAGTTGGAGATAAATGTCTTCTATAATATTCTGTTATTTTTCTGTATGGGAAGTATGGAACTTACAGAAGTAGCAAGCAGAGTGTGAATAATTTTAACGGATTGTTATTGGACTTCTGGTAAGAGAAATAAGTGTAGAACTTGGAACTCAATAAACTGCATTTTAAAACCTTCAATGGAAAAAGAAATAATTAGGTAATGTGAATACAAGGCTTCAAAAAGTATCTGAAATGAAAAGTCAGGTTCATAGTTTTTATTGTTTGTTTTGAATTTAGCAGTTGATAGGTTTTATAAAAAGGTAGAACTGCCCTATTTGTCAACTGTAACAAATCTTGTTAACTTTAAACCTGTCTTCTATACCATGCTATATCAAAACATATTAGTGACATCCTCTAGTCTAGTATAGCTTGAAAAGATTTTTCGTACACAGAATGCTCCCATTTTCTAATACTGTTGTCCTAATACAAGTTTCTAATGCAAGTTGTCCTTCCTTTCTTGTCAGTTTGATCAGCATTATGTAGACATTCTAACGTAATCAAGTTGTATTCCTAAATGCTACTATGGAGAGGAACCTCTAACACAGAAATGTTTCTTTTGTCTGGAAACTGTACAGGCAATTTCTGTAGCTATAATGACCATCAGTTTTTTAATTGCTATTAGCAGGTCACAGTATTATCAGGTAGTTTTCATTTCACATAAACTTGTAACCTGAAGCATGTCTGAAAATCGGAGAAGTTGCTTTCTTGCAGTATTTCTGTAACACAAAGAGAACAATTGCATTTATTATATATATTTTATAAGTTTTTCTAGGATTTGTCAGGGCCAGAGGAGAACTATTATAGTCCCCTGACTCTGACCAAAGAACTTCACCCCACAGTTTCTGCATAAAAAGCCTAAGCCTCCATCTGGAATTAGGACATCAAATAAGCATTTTTTTTTCTAGAGTGATAATTTTCTAGTAAACAATAATAGATTACTATTGGTAGGTTTACTATGGTCTTCTTCATAAAGCACATATAATTATTAAAAAAAAAATCCAACCAAAACCAAACCACAAGTAAGGGATAAGAATTTTGTGGCTTACTTTCATCCATGCAAAGAATGCTTACTAGAAAAAGCTGTTATCATTTTTAACTGGTTTGAGTGAAATATATTCACAGCGAGAAGAAATTAATATTGGTTTATACTTAAGGTCTAAGTCATCATGTGCTGGCACTTTTAACTTTTTTCATTAAGATATTCAATCTTGGAAGACTTGATGATTTTAAGAGGTACATTTAAAAAGGTAGAACAGACTATTAGTCCTTATTTCACACATTCTGAATATGCATTTTGAAAATAGTGTCAAAAAATTCTCGTCCAAAGAGAAGGAAATACAACTGGAGGCTACAAAATGCTTTTATAGTTTATCTTGATTATGTATTAGGATACAGCATTTTAAAGCTCAAACTTTACTTTTTTTACTTAGGGAAGGGAACTGCAAGTTGGATAAAAACTTAAGCAAAAAATTCTGAAATGTCCAGTCATGTATATAGAAAAAAGATGTCAAAATGTTAATGTTTGTTAGAAAAAGAAGTCAATCTCTGATTTTGTATTGTTTAACAATGTTATTTTAAAACTTATGGTAATTGGACTATTACATAAGTTAAATTTTGTAAATACTTTTAGCTCTAACCTGAACTGCAGGATCAGTGCCTGAAATGTTGCATCTTCAAGCAATACTTGACAGGTGTAGCATCAGTGTTGAAATAATCATTTTGGGGAATAACTGCCATGTATATGTTCAAAGTGCAATAAAAGGTTAATTTTCTTTTGGATTAAATGTGCAACTTTCTTCATTGTTTTTATTTTGGTTATTTAATGGGTTTTAGCTCTAGAAGTATTATCACTATTTTCTGTACCTATGTACACCTTTATATACATCTCCAGCATGTTAACCCAGATACCTGTGTATCCAAAACTGAGTTAGGGTGCGTGGGGCTCTTGTCACTGTAAGATTCTGTAAGGGGGCACCTGTAATGGCAGGGAGACGTGAAGGAAGGCGGCCACAAGCAAACTTTAACTATTTTCCTTTTCGTCATTGTGGCTAGGTTTCACGAACAAATATCCAGGGAGGGCTCCATCCACGCCCCTCATCAGCGCCTTTTACAAGTGCGCTGATAAAAAGAGGATAGCGGATAGCACCCTCGAGCCTGCGCAGTGGATTTTTTTTAGGTGAGACACAGCATGCGCAGAGCTGGACCCACCCTTTAGTCCTAAGGTTCATCTGCCAGGGCCTAGCAAGCTTGGATGCTGGCAGCAAAGTCCTTAGGACGGAGGTTTAACCTCTTAGATGGAAGGCCTTACAGGGCTAAATGAGCTGCATCTGCCCGGGTTTGGAATCAGAGTTGTCCCTCTCCTAGGATGACTGCCAGAAGGCTAATGAGCTCATCCTACCCATACAAGGATTATAGGAACATGGGTATTACTCCCCACACTTTACCATGGGCAATGAGTTTAATGTTCCCTCTGCTGTTGGCAGAGTTATCACACCAGGGGCCACAGAAGACCCCAAGTGATTTTCAGTAACTCACTAAGACCTGATGACTTTTTGTAGCTAGCTGCATGTTCTTGAACCATCAGAATGTCAGTCCTTTCCATGTAGTTAATGTGGTGCTTCAGAGCTGCCCTGTATCACAGTATGTCAGGTGTTGGAAGGGACCTAGAAAGATCATCTAGTCCAACCCCCCTGCCAGAGCAGGATCACCTAGATGAGGGCACACAGGAGTGTGTCCAGGTGGCTCTTGAATGTCTCCAGAGAAGGAGACTCCACAGCCCTCCTGGGCAGCCTGTTCCAGTGCTCTGTCACCCTTACTCTAAAGAAGTTCCTCCTCGTGTTAATACCAAACCTCCTGTGGTTCAGCTTGCTCCCATTGCCTCTTGTCCTAACATTGGATGACACTGAGAAGAGCCTGGCTCCCTCCTCCTGACACTCACCCTTAACATATTTAAAAGTCTCCTCTTCTCCAGGCTGAAGAGACCCAGCTCTCTCAGCCTGTCTTCATAGGGCAGATGCTCCACTCCTTTAATCATCTTGATGGCCCTGTGCTGGACTCTCTCCAGCAGCTCCCTATCCTTCTTGAGCTGGGGGGCCCAGAACTGGCCACAGTATTCCAGGTGGGCCCTAACCAGGGCAGAGTAGAGGGGGAGAATAACCTCTCTTGATCTGCTGGCCATGCTCCTCTTAATGCATCCTAGGATGCCATTGGCCCTCTTGGCCACAAGGGCACATTGCTGACTCATGGTCATCCTCCTATCCACCAGGACTCCTAGATCTTTTTCCCCACGGCTGTTCTCCAACAGATCAATTCCCAGCCTGGTTGCATTTAAGCTATTTTCCATAGGGCATTTAGTTACTGCTTCTTTAAAATTCAGTTTGAGGAGAGCAAAACCTGTTAATGCAACGGTTAAAAAAAGGTGGAAACGAAAAAAGCACCTCCCTGTTCTTTGAAGATCTCAACCTGTCCTTTTGTTCTCAGCTGGGGAAAAGCACAGGCCCAGATTTAAATTATTGAATGCAGGTTTTTTAATTACAGCTTCGTCAAGAGTGGGGGCTGGTTCCAGGGCTTTCGGGGCCTACATTCGGGCGGGAGGCACCACCTGCCCCTGCGCTGCTGCCTTGCCAGGGCAGGGAGAGCACTGAGCCGTTACACGCCTTCCAGCGAAGGGGAAAGTCTGTGGCCTCGCACCTGGCGGCGGCCCCGCACCTGGCGGCGGCCTAAAAAGAACTTTAGAGGATGAGGAGGTGCAGTCGAGACCCGCCTTCCGTCGTGGTGCAGACCGTACACACTGCCACGTCGTCCGGCGACTGCGTACGCGGCGGTGGGCGGGGCGCCGCACCACGGCCGGGCTGGCAGGGCAGGAAAATGGCGGCCGGTATCCGGGAGAAGCAGATAGGTAAGCGGTTTCCCAGGGTCGCAATTGCGCGGCGCGGCAGCTGCCCATCCCAGAGCTCGGGGGAGGGAGGGAGCAAGATCAACTACACGCTGCAGCCGGGGGCTCCTGCCTGCCTCCCCCACTGCTATCGGCGGAGCCCCAGGGCGAGATGTGGGCGTCTCCGCGCCGCCTTGCCTCGCCTTGCAGGTGGATTCGCGTCTTCAGCCGGCTTGGTTCTCGCAGCAACGGGACGGTGGCCTTCTCCCTCCTTCTCCTCTCGCTGCCCCCAGCGGCCGCTGCGGTGCCGCTCAGCTGCCTCTACAGCGGCAGGCCCAGGGGAGCGTGGCTCCAGGGGCCTCTGGCCACAGCGCTTGTCGAGGGGATCCGGCCCCGCTGTGGGGCACGGGGCAGTGCGTGAGACCTGCCTGGGCGGTGGTGGGAGCAGGCCCCCAGGGACGTGGCTGCAGGTGCCACTGTGATGTGGAACTCGCCCCCGGGCAGGGGCTTGCGCGGGCCCGGGACTCGAGCGGTGCCCACCTTCCTTGGTGGGGAGCAGGTTGTGCTTCCTCTGTGCCCGTGGCGAAGATCAACGGGAAATAACACTCAATAGTGCGAAAATAAAGCTTCTGTGGTGATGCCCCTTGTGAGTACAATACGGGGCCTCGGAGTGTTTATTAACCCTCAAGAAACTGAGAATAAGAGATTAACAACCACAACTAATTGTACAGGAGGTTTTCTGTGGGTAAAGGGTTAGTTATTCGTTCCCACCTTCCATACTGCAGTGAGTCCATAATTGATTCTTTGTCTTGATGCTGCTTTGTGGAGTCTTGACTCCTATTTGAGCATACTTCTGAAGTGTAGAGCATGTTGATCCCATAGTCCTCTAGTTCCCTTGCTTACTGAAGTTTTTGTCAGCGGTTTGAGCTGTAATCTTGTCACCTCCTCCTTAACAACTGCGCTGTCTTTCTTCTGGTATAGTCGTGGGTGCGTTTATTTAACATGAAATTGCTAAAATCATCTGCCTAAAAAATTCAGTCTGAGTCTCAGTGTGAACTATAAATATCTACTGGTGTTCTTCATCTCCTTTTTATACCAGAAGTCTACTTTCTGTAATCTCATTGCTGTGGCCATCTACCATTAATAGTGCTGTTTGATGTTCCTTTCATCTTCTGTTTCACTTTGCTACCTTTCTGTGTGTTTTGTTTTGCCTAGTTACTTGATTACTTCAGTCAGCCTTTACCACTGAACCCATGTTGTCTTCCCTAGGGGAGGTCATTTGTAAGGAGGTAGATTGAACAACTAAAAGATACAGAGAAAAGGGAAAATATTTATTACTATTAGTGTTTGCATTACCGTGTATGTGCACCCTTTTTGGTGACCTTTATCCTGGTTCATAATCAAAGCTTCTTTTTACTGTGCTTGCACAGTAATATGATCCTTGCCCCAGAGAGTATTTAGCCTAAGTGTAAATGAAACGGCAATATAAATACAAAAAAAGAAACCCAGAGACTTGCTGAATATTTGTCATGATTGTTACAGCACATCACCAGTCTGATGGCTGCCTTCCTTAGTAGAGAGGTTATGCCAAGTTTTAATGTAAGTGGTAACCATCAAAGGTAACTCCTTCAGATCTAGTAGTACTAAAATACGTAACTGTGCAACTTTACACAAAATTCAGCTTATATGGCTGAAATGGATGGAAGGTGTCGCTGGAAGTGAGAGTGTGAAGGCTCTAGTAGCAGCTTATAATCAGCTTTCAGGATTGCTCCATGGTGTTAAGAAAGAAAGGGGGTGGGGATTATTAAGCAAGTGTACAGCTGGATTCCAGGGAGACCCAGTGCTCACTGCTAGCTTAATTTCTCCCATGTTCGAGTTTCTCTACTGGTAATGTAATTTGAAAATGCAGTACACAGGACGAGGAAGCAGGGCCAGACTGCAATAGAGGGCTTCAGAAATGTTGCCTGAGCATGGATACATCGTGTTAGGAAAGGTGAAGTTTAGCTGGAGTTGAGACTTGCAGCGGATGTCTAGAGCAAAGAGAAGAGCTTCTGCTGCAACATTAGTAGCAAATATGTAAATAAAGAAAAGTGCTGTATCATTGCTAAACTGTTGCTGGTCATTTAGTAGTAGTGATGGGCACAGATAAGGCTGAGGTGTACCCAATGTCTTCACCAACAGATTCTCTTAGGCGTTTGTGTCACTTTGGAATCAATTATGGAGTGACTCCTCTTGGAAAACATTTCTCATCACATGAAGGAGAAGGCAGGCATGGATTTATGTATGGTAAATCAAGCCTGACCAGCCTTATTGCCTTCAGTGATGAAGTGACTGGATTTGTAGGCAACAGGAGAGCAGAGTACATAGCTTACCTCAACTTCAGCAAGGCATTTGGCATTGTGTTCTTGTGTCTGAGTTAAGATGTTATGGGCTGACTGGCTGGACAAGTAGGTAAGTAAGCAAATGGTTGGATGCTCAGACTCAGAAGGTTGTTATTAATTAGATGTACTACACCTGGAGGCTGGTAACAGCTGTGACCTGTCCTGTTTAAAATCTCCATCAGTGACCTGGAGGACACATCAAAGTGCACTCTTATTAAGTGTGCAAGTGACAACAAACTAGGGGAATCTGTTATGTACTCAAGGGCAGAGCTGCCACTTAGAGGGAACTCTGGGCAAGAGGAATGGACCAGCAGGAACCTTATGAAAGTCAATAATTGCAAATGTAAATTCCTACACCTGGAAAGGAAGAGCCCCTTGCAATGTGGAGGTGACAGTGCAGGGGACTGGCAGACTGGAGAGCAGCTGTGTCAAAAAGGCCCACAAAGGCTCTCAGTGCACAGCAAGCTGAACATGAGCCCGCAGTGTGCTCCCAGATAGCAGTGTCCTGTGCCATATTCACCAAAGCGCAGTCAGTAGATCAAGGGAAGTGACTGTTGTCTCCATTTTACTCAGCCCTGGGAAACAATGTCTAGATAACATGTCCAGTTTGTGGCTACCATCAGAGGAAATGCATTCATCAGTTGGAGGGAATTCAGCAAAGTGCTACTATGATGGTTAGGGGCTGGAGCACTGTGAGGTGAGGCTGGGGGACTAGGGCTTGTTCTGTCCAGAGACAAGGCTTCTTCAGAGGGGACCTAACAGCAGCTCCCAAGTACCTATGGGTTGGGCATTGAGAAGATGGAGCCAAGCACCTTGTGGTGGTGTATGGCAGGAAGGTGAGGGACAACAGACATGAATAAGCTTCACAAGCTTCATTCAGCCCAAGAGGCAGAAGTTAACTGTTTCTATTCGTCTCCATGTACAAGAAAAGTGTTATATGTTGCCCTGAAAGTTTTTCCTCTCCTCAAAGCTTTGTGATTATTTTGTTTATGAGTTTGAAGAGATTAGCCACTAACTTATATTGATGAAAATAGTCTTTTAGTGCTAGTTAAAGATGGGACAAGAGCACATGTGTATTGTTTAATCGGATAAATGAGGAAGGATGCCTTAGTGTAATTTAGAGGTAGATGAAGGAATACTTTGGCTACTGTGTTGAATGGGAAGTTAAATGAAAGCTCATTGCTTTTTCCTGCTGCAAAGTAAGGGTATTTTTGTACCTCTTAAAGCAGCAAATCTTTCCTGTGCGTTCTCAAGATGTTTCAAAATGTGTATCAGGTTTAGTCAGGCAGTGTTTGTATGTATAGTGTTGTTCCTGTTGGGTAGGAAAAGCAGATCATGGGGATAAAGCAAACTGGTTCCTATGATACAGAACGCACCTTCGGAAGATACTGGAATTATTTTTAAGGCAAACTGTGACAGAATGTAGCCTGTATAACTAAGAGGAGATATTCTTTCTTCATGTTTTGGGACTTGCTGCTTCTCCTTTTTCGGTGTCTTCCAGAAACTATACTTTCTAGTTGGTCAAGGCAGTCAAAGCTGCATTAAAATAATGAAAATGCAACTTGTTGCATTTATATTTTATGATGCTTTTCCTCTTCAATGAAATGTATAATAAAATCCTGCTAATGTGTTTAATCTCTGTTGTCAAAGTGTAGAAAAGTGTAAGGCATTATTCTGCTTTATTTTCTAGCGGCTTTGAAACGTATGCTGAACTTCAATGTTCCTCCTGTTAAAAACAGCACAGGAGAACCAGTATGGAAGGTAAGAACTATTTGAACAGGAATGGGAGAATTTTATACTGTTCAAAAAAGTTCAAATTTTACCTAGAGTATCTTCTCTGTGTTAACTTGTACAAAATAATTTTTCCTGTATTATGAATATACAGAATTTAGTATCAGAATTGCTGGGAAAAATACATATGGAGATACTAGCTGCTTGGAGACCCAGTGACTAACTGATTCTCTAAGAAATATTGTAATGAGTAACTGAGGAGAACATATTTGAAAGATACCTAGGTCTAGTTGATACCTGCTGGCAGAAACTTGTATGATACAAGTGAACTCAGTCAAAAAGATGCCAATAGAAAGGGAAGAACTGTTATTAGCCTTAAATTTAGAACAAGCTACCTTTATTAGCTTTGAAAAGTAACTTGTAATTCGTGAGAAGTTTTTGCTACTGCAAAGCATATATTCTGTCTCTTCATCTGTTCTGTTAGGTTTTTTCACTAGTTCTCTTTTTTTCCCCCCACTTTGTTTCCTCCCAAATACAGTCAGAGAAGTTCTGCACTTAGAATAATAAATTTCTGCCAGCAGATTCCTGTTTAATTAATTTTTTTTCAGAAGATGAAAGTATCATTGCGTTGCTTTTTATTCTTTTTTAATTTAAAAATTAGTAAGCACAAATGGAAGTCTATGACAAATTAATGATTTATTATAAATTGATAAAAGTTTAGCACTTTCAGGGTAGGATAGTAATTACTTAAACCTTTATTCTTTTATCCATTCTATCCTGTACAGTATCCACTTTTTACAGTACTTTGTAAGAAGATATGTATCTATTTCAGGTTCTCATTTATGACAGATTTGGCCAAGATATAATCTCACCCTTGCTGTCAGTGAAAGAGCTGAGAGATATGGGAATCACTTTGCATCTGTAAGTACTTTAAAAAAATTAGTAGGGTTTTTTTTTTTTCTAAAAAGAACTTTACTTGAAATTATGAACAAAACATTGAAAAATCGTTCAATAAATAACTACTGAAATGAAGATATATCCTTTCTTGTTCCTAGAATCAGATGGTATTATTCATAATCAGGGAATGGAGAGACCTAACAGTGTTCAGTAGAATTTCTTACTAAGGACAGGAGGTCCCTGTTCAAAAATAAAAATTATCCAGTAGTTTGTTTTTTTTATCTGTCTGTATAAATCTTTCCATTTATGTAAAAATTATTTTGGCAAAAACTGTTTCATGGAATTGCACGTCTTCTGCTTGTCATTTTACATGTATAATTTATCTTTCATCAAATATATGGCATCTTTAAGAGTTACTTCGAGAGATTTTCTCAGATTACTTTTATTTAGTTCATTGTTATTGCTTAGCTGTGATAATAGTCATGGAGAAACTTCGAAGACACTTTTCTATTCAAAGTTTATTAGCTTTTACGAAGTGGTGTCTATAAATGGAAACACAGTTCAGCATGTTGACATGTCAGCAGAAATGTGAGAGAAACATTTAAACACCTTGCCTTTAAGCAGGAAAATTCCATAGTATGAGATAAGCTGGGGTTTTGTTATCATATCAACAATTAATAGTTGGTATATGTACTATGCAGTTGCAGCATTTTACCTTTCTCTGAATGGTTTCATCTGGGGTTTTTTCAAGATTTGTGAAGTCTTTTCTCAAACTGTGCATAAACTTTGGAGACATCTGTTAATATATTCAGCCACAAATTACACATACAATTTTTTCTATTTTTTCCTATCTTGTTCTTGCTAAAAATCTAGCTAAATATAGGAAGAAATTGTAGGAAATTAAATGTGTTTGTACAAATACATAATTTCCTTAACTTTTACAATTTTACACAAATCAGAGGAGGAAGACAATAGAGATTGATTTCTTTTCTTCCTCTCAGGCTTTTGCATTCAGATCGGGATGCTATTCCAGATGTTCCAGCTGTATACTTTGTAATGCCAACAGAAGAAAATATTGACAGAATGTGCCAGGTAACTTGAATGTTTAATGTTTCAAATGAGTGGATGTAAGAGTGTGTGAAGTAATCTTGCACACACTGGAGTGTATCTCTTCTATATATAGTTCTTCTGCATGTCTGAACACCTTTTCTTATATTAAGACGTATTTGTCATAAAAATATTACCCAGAAGTTTTACATGTAAAACTTGAGTTTCCTAGAAAGTAGAAGGGTAAATATGTCTTCTGTGTTTCAGAGAGAGAGTTTGGGAGTGGAAAAACAAGAGGCAGTAGGCACAAATCAGAATACAGGCTGAATGCTGTATATAGGCTGCTTGGAATGTTCATGTAGTCTCCATCCTTGGAGATGTTCAGAACTTGGCTGGGCACAGTCCTGAGCCACCAGCTCTATTTGACTCTGTTTTGAGCAGTGGGGGTTAGACTAGACTAACCTCAGTTTTCTACATTCTCTGGAAGGAACTAATGGAAGATTGATGTTATCATCAAAGGAAGGAAGAAGAACAAAGGGTGATTTTGGTCAGTAATAAGGTTTGAGATGGTAGTTGCTGTCTGGCAGCTTTAATTTCCTTTTTTTTTTTTTTTTTGCAGTTCTGTGTTAGGTTACTTATACCTAGTTATGTAGTCAAAACACTGCGTATAAGGCTGTGTGAATAGACAGCTAAGCACTTCTGAAAATTTAGTTTGTGAATAATTGAAACATCACAAAGTAAAAGTATGAATGTTTTTTAATTAGTCAGAAATATATTAGTACTTATTCAGGAAAAAGGTTGTGGTTTTCCTTCCTTTTAGGATCTTCGAAACCAGCTTTATGAATCTTATTATTTAAATTTTATTTCTGCTATTTCAAGAAGTAAACTGGAAGATATTGCAAATGCTGCCATAGCTGCTAATGCAGTAACACAAGTGGCTAAGGTAAGAAAATCTCCCATCTCTGGTGTTAAAAATACTGCTGTTACAGATGTTATTGCATTCTTACTTGGCCCTTTCAGTGCCATACACAGATTTTCTGACTGAATTATGAACAAAAATGTTTAGCTACATTCAATGTCAAGCATAGACTTACTGGGGGGGAAAAAGGTCGTCGTCGTGGCTAGGCTTTGCGAACGAAGAGCCAGGGAGGGCTCCATCCATGCTTCTCATCAGTGCCCTTTACAGCACACTGATAAAAAGAGGCTAGCGGATAGCACCCTCGAGCCTGCGCAATGGATTTTTTTTAGGTGAGACACAGCATGCGCAGAGCTGGACCCACCCTTTAGTCCTAAGGTTCATCTGCCAGGGCCTAGCAAGCTTGGACGCTGGCAGCGAGGTCCTTAGGACAGAGGTTTAACCTCTTAGATGGAAGGCCTTAGAGGGCTAAACGAGCTCCATCTCCCCAGGTTTGGAATCAGAGTTGTCCTTCTCCTAGGATGATTGCCAGAAGGCCAATGAGCTCATCCTACCCATACAAGGATTCTAGGAACATGGGTATCACTCCCCACACTTCACCATGGGCAATGAGTTTAATTCTCCCTCTGCTGTTGGCACAGTTATCGCACCAGGGGCCACAGGAGACCCCAAGTGATTTTCAGACTGTGCCTGGGGGGATAAAGGTAATCTATAGTCATCTCAGTAATGCAGCTTAGTACTATACTTCACATTCATTGACAGTCCAAGTGCTGCAAGACCTTTGTACTAAATGGTGATTTCAGAGTATATCCGATCTCATCTGTTCAATGAGTCCATCCAAAGCATATATAATGGGGTGGAGTTTTTAGCTCCTAAATACACAAGAAGTGCAGAATGAGTGCAGTTGCGATTTTAAATAGGCAGTGTACTCATACATACACACTGTTAATCAGTACACTCCTGTACCTTAATGATTTAAAGGCAGGTGTCAGGTATATAGCCTTTCATTTTTGCTGAATTCCTGTACCAAAGCATATAAATTATTAACTAATTATTTCATATGTATTTAAAACTATTCACTTTTTCTCACTTCTGTTGGGGTGTCCTACTGGCGTGAGAGAAAGAAACTGCTGTGAAACAAAATGAAAACTACTAATACTGTATAAGCCTGAGGTCTTCAGAGGGAGTAAACTGGTGTAGCACTGTGAGCTAACTTTCTTAAGTCCATTTTTCTGTTGTCGCATCCCTTTAACTGTTAATGATACAGAGAGGTTTAATTTTTTTCCTGAATATACAGGTATGTTATAGAAAAAACACAATTCATGAGCTATAGTCTCTCATTGTGTAGCTGTTGACCTCTTTTTGTGCTCCTGTTGGAGAGCCTAGCACTGTTTGTGATGTAGTTCTTCATATTAATAAAAATAAACATATACTTTTATAATGTCGTCGATTATGTGTTTGTTAGTGATGATGGCCTACTAAAAATTTGTCCACAGAAAAATTTGAAGTTGGACTATTTTAGCACTTTTAAGGTGCTCTAATGTTTTGTGTTGGCTCTCAACCCTTGCATAGGCTTTTGAATTAATACATTACAGCTTGCATTTCTTTCTTTTATTAGATGTACTATAAAAGGTTCAAAAACAAGTAGCAATAAATCAGATGGGTTTTTTATGCTTTGCTCTGGACTCTTTTGACCATTATTCCTTGATTTCTAGGTGTTTGATCAGTATCTCAATTTTATTACTTTAGAAGATGACATGTTCGTATTGTGTAACCAAAATAAAGAACTTGTTTCGTATCGTGGTAAGTTAGATTTGTGTAAAAGTTATACTGAAATGTCCAATATTGAAATTTACTTTTGAAGTTGTAGCTAATACCAAGCAAGGATTTTATTTTGTTTTAATCTGCTCAGAATTGAGGATACTCTTTACTACATGGCTCTAATTCTGTATTTTTAAATAAAAAAAATATTAAAGCAAAGCTACGTTGTAGACATATATGGATAGTAGGGCTTTTCATATATGGAATAATATAGAAGAAATTTTGTGTTATTTACACACACAGACACTGCAGATAGCTGCCGTGTTTAGAAACCAGTGTTTAGTCATAATGCCTTGTGCAGTTCTTAAGGAATTGAGTATTTTGTTTCTGTGTGAATGGTGAGCTGGAAAGTTACTGTAAGGAATATAAAGCAAGAAAGATGACTTTAACGGATAGAATTTCTCATGTCTTCTAGACAGTAACCAGTCAGTACCTGCTTTTCTTACTCAAGACATGAAAACATGTAGAGGTGTGTGAGGGAATATGGTCAGGATCAGAGGGTGGAGTAGCACAGGGAGGAATCTGGGAAAGGACATTCTAGGAAATAAATGCTGATTGCTTCTACAAGCATGTTAGTCAAGCGTGTTAGCTTCTTCAAAAAGTCTCAGAATTGCAAGTGATGTCTGTCTCATGGACTCTTTTTTTTTTTTTCCTTTCTTGGGACTTCTGCTGGACCTGTTTTGGAATCTAGCAGAAAAAACAAGTGTTTAGTTTAGTTACCTCTACAGCTATGGTGCTATGGCAGCTCAAGTCAACATATATCCTACTTGTCATAGTTGTCCACCTGGTTTCCCTCCCTCCCTCCCTGTATCTGATTTTTGTGCTCCCCTCACCCATTCAATAAACTAAATCAAGAGAGAGCTATTACTATACCTCTCCTGCCCATCTTACTTAAATGGCTAGCTATTGCAGGGTCGGTTGTCTTGTTGCCCCTGCTGTAGTTTTCCTCCACTTCTTCTCCTTTTACATCAGAATAAGTAATCTTGGATCTGAGGAGTACTCAGTTAACTCGTTTCATAGAAAATACTAGCTCATTTATATGATCTACAAATCTAAGGCAAGAGAAACAGCAGAAGTGTGTAAGTCAGAGTCAAGATAGCCCTTTTTTAGCAACAGCTCCTCATTACTGTAGTGTCACACAGTGCACATTTATTTGGATGCACAGAATACTCACTAGTGACCAGGTAGAGGTGAGGACTCTCCATATGCCTAACATTTAGCAGTGAGATTTTTCTCCACTCTTGCTTGATTTTCCTTTCTTTAAAAAGGGATTCATAATTCTGAGTTCTGTCTCACGCTGGAGACTGATTCTACTGTCAGAATAAAGGGAATTTTGTTTGAGAAGCAGACTTCTAAAATTTGCCGTGAAGAGTTTTACTAATAGTTGTTTTGTGCTGTGTTTGTGTGTGTGTAAAGATACTTAACCAGCTCTCATAAGATTCCTGCTAGCTAACAAGGAATTTGAATTAAAATGACTGAAAATATTTTGCACCCTTTAGTTTCTATGTAGTTTGTTTTCTTCTCTTGAGCTGCTGAAATTTGCCACATGTGGTTTCCCATGATGTTTAAACCAGTCCAGAAGTGGGTTGTTTCTGAAAGCTGATCAAACACAAATCTGATCTCCCACAGAGAGTGATTAGTTTTCCATTAGAGCATTGAGCTGAGCCATCTCACTGTGTGAGTTCTAGAGCTGAAGCAGGCATGCAGTAGGGGTGCAGGGGTGAAGAAGCAGTGGCCTTTTTTATTTTGCCTTTGGAGAGTAACCCTAGCAGGAAACTGCCAGTTTGTATGTATTTTCATAATCTTCGTAAGCAAAATGTAAACCTGATGGTGGTAACAGACAGCTGCTGTTCTTGCAGCAATGCTGCCATATGTGGCCACACACAGAGCTGAATGGATGAACAAGTAAAACAAAAAAAAAAGGTTAATTTTCATTTTCCTGATTTCCTGGCTGTGTGACTGCATTTACAGAGAGGCAATGTCAGGACAAATAAGTATGATAACATTACTCAATTATGTAAAAGGCTTTCACAGATAGAAAGGAGATAACACCATGTTCTCTTCATCCATATAGTAGTGGATAAGAAGCAATGAGCTTAAATTGCAACAAAAAAGTTTCTGGTCAGATATTAGGACCACTTTCTAACAATAATGATAGTGAAATACTAGACTAGATTACCTATAAACTTTATGGCATTCTCATGACTGGGAGGCATTGTGAATTGTGTTAGACACAGAAGTACCGTGGATTTAACTCATCTTAGGGCAAGAGGACTGAATAGGATAATCCCTGAGGCTTGGGAATTACCCCTAACCTAGAGACTGACAGTAAATTTATTAAAAAAAAAAATCTCCTTTACAAGAGGTGGAATTAGGAATCTTTAGATATAGATTACTGTATACTGTAATTCTCTTTACATTTTCTCTTTAAATTACGCAAGTAGTTCTTGAGGACTTTAGATCTGAAAAGTGGTTTCCAAATGGATGGCTATTTCTGTTCCATAACATGGTTTTTTAGGTTTTAAATAATGCAGTCTAGAAGTTACAGTATGCATTGTCAGAGATAATTGGAAAAGAATGTTTAGTATTTGACCTTCTACAGTGCGCAATAACTAAGGGGAAAGTAGTGGATGTTCTTAGAGGGGCATTTCATTATTTGATCTCTTCTGCAACAAAAGCTGTTAGCTATTAAGAGCGATCAGGTAAGAAGAGGATTACTTTCTTAATATTAAAGTGGCATAAACTTCTTTAACTATTCTTTTGTCCACACTGTTTTAGCCATTAACCGACCAGACATAACAGACACTGAAATGGAAACTATAATGGACACTATTGTTGATAGTCTCTTCTGCTTTTTTGTTACACTTGGTAAGTTCACAAATTCTAGTGTATTTTCCATGTTTTCCTTTCAGAAAAGGTCCATATTCAATGAGTTACCTAGAAGTTTAGTGATTTCATATGGCAAATTAAAGGCAGAATTAGTGCTATGACAGAAATCTTAATAGTGGGTTAATGATCTTGCTCAAATTATTGCTGTAGATCACTGCAAAAGGCAGTAAAGGCTGTCCTATGTGGGAGCTGAGTCTTAATCTTCAGTATAATGGGAGAACCATATGGAAAAGCAAAGGTTTGGATTCACTCTTTACAAAATCCTGGTTTGCCATAGTGCTTTGAGATTGGATTTGTAGCTCTCAGAAAAAGCTCCACAGAAGAAAAAAAAGCTCTTCACACAAACCCTGCAAAGACCTAGCTGAAAAAAAGAACAGGAAGATATATTAAATTTACTTTGAGTTTTCTTGATGCTTAGCTCATATATTTTTCAGAGTGATGACAGAAATCTAAGTTCTCATTGAAATCAGCCAGTCTGAAATAGCATCCCTGCAAGGATAGCTGGGAATTGCTACGCAGCAGTTCTTCAAGAGAGATACCCATGGACCTCTTGAGTTCTGTCAGGTGTTAGTGTGATGCAGATTAAATCCTGTTTACTCAGTCACTTAAACTCTATGGTATTCCAATGTTCATATTTATATACATAAGTGAGAAACAGTAGCTAAATATTTTGAAACCTGAAAGCCAATGTAAAATGTGCTTTTGAAAATAGCATTACCCTGCAGTGAGTTGTGACTGATACACTGTGCACTTGCAGCCGAGAAAGCTAGTTGCATCCTAGGCTGCATCAAAAGGTGTGTGGCCAGCAGGTTGAGGGAGATGATTCTGCCCCTCTACTTTGCACTGGTAAGATCCCACCTAGAGTACTGTGTTCAGCTCTGGGGCCTCCAGCACAAGAAGGAAATGGACCTGCTCAAGTGGGTCCAGAGGAGGGCTACAGAAATGATCAGAGGGCTGGAGCACCTCCCCTATACGGGGAGGCAGAGGTAGTTGGGATTGTTCAGCCTGGAGAAGAGAAGGCTCCGGGGGGAACTTATAGCAGCCTTCCAGTACTGAAAGCGGGTCTACAAGAAAGATGGGGAGGAACTCTTTATCAGGGAGTGTAGTGATAGGATGAGAGTTTTAAACTGAGAGACGCTAGGTTTATATTGGATAGCAGGAAGAAATTCTTTATGGTGAGGATGATGAGATACTGGAACAGGCTGTCCAGAGAAGTTGTGAATGCCCCATCCCTGGCAGTGTTCAAAACTGCCAAAAAAAATGAGACCTTGAGCATCCTTGTCTAGTGGAAGGTAAGGTACCTGCCTATGGCAGGGAGGTTGGAACTACATGATCTTTAAGGTCCCTTCCAACCAAACCCATTCTATGATTGATTCTGTTGTAGTGGAGGTGTTATAATATTTATTATTGTTGTTTTCAAGGGGCTTCTGACCTTTTGAAACTAACTTTTAATGTTTCTATATGAGATAGAAACTGTTGTCTCCTCAACAGTACTTTAGCTGTCTTTCTAGTGTACACTATACTTCTCGTAAATTCCTGTACAAGGTATTCACTTGCTTTTGTAAAACTTTATTTAGTATTTTTATATAGTATTTTTTGTTTCATAGATAAAAACTGCAAGAGACAAATTTAGTGTAAATTTTTTGTCTGCTTAAAAATTTTTATCTCAGAATATTACTAAAATTAGTTTTATGAAAAATACACTGATTTATAATCTGAATATCATATTGCAAGTAGTAGTCAATATATCTTTTATTAGGAGCTATTCCTATAATCAGATGCTCAAGAGGAACTGCAGCTGAAATGGTGGCAGTGGTAAGAAACTTTTCTAAACAAGTATCATTGTTTTAAAGCTTTCCTAACATACTGTTTGCTTTACTAAGTACTAGGTAGGTAT
Source organism: Bucco capensis (assembly GCA_013396975.1). Taxonomy (NCBI): domain Eukaryota; kingdom Metazoa; phylum Chordata; class Aves; order Piciformes; family Bucconidae; genus Bucco; species Bucco capensis. Next base: position 48,239 of record VWZO01001280.1, read on the forward strand.
CTAGTGTCATTGTATCCTCTTCCTTATGAAGGAAATAAAACTGGAAAGGAGGTACACAAGTTTTTTTTTCTGATTTCAGTTCCATGGAACTCATCTGTAGAAACTTTAACATTATAGAATCAGCTGATAAAGAACTTAAACATGAATAATCATTCCTAATCTAGAGTTTATTAAGATTTCCTGACAGGATAATTACAACCATTAAGCCAGATCTACACAGTTTAAAATATGGCTGTCTGGCCTGGATTTTTGTGTCTTAGTAAGAAATTCTTATCTATCTTACTGGGAAACTCTGTAAGTACAAGACACTCACTATATCAAACTAAACTGGCCATCAAAATTGACCATCAAAAGGGATGAAATTACCAAATTAAATCACAATTAAAGTTCCTACAGGATTGTTTTCATTAGGAGCCACTGTGCTTCATTTTTTCCATCTTCCTCACATCTGTCTTTGTTAGTGAAGCCTTAATACTGATTAAACCTAAGCATTGGTAATCTCATTTTTATGAAACTCTTAGGGTGGTAGTGTCTGACACCCCAATTTGCTGCTTCTACTCTGGTTCCCTTTTGGTGCCTCCTTCTGGTATTTTCTGTTTGCGTGTTTAGAGAATGAGTTTTAATTGGCTGGGTAGAGATTAGTGGGCATAATGGAAACATCTGTGTAGTCTTGGATATAGATATAAATGCTGGAGGGAGAAAATACAAGGCAGAGATTTCTTTCTTTCCTGTGTACAGTGGACTTAAGACTTCTTGCAGCTAAGAGATTTATAAACTACAAAGCCAGCACAATAAATCTTTAAATGTTGATCATATGAACCAAGGAACCACTGGTTTGTTAAAAGCTGGTTTTGTTTTTTTCTCCCTCCTTTAGAAATTGGATAAGAAGCTCAGAGAGAATCTAAGAGATGCCAGAAACAGTCTTTTTACAGGTGACACACTTGGAGCTGGACAGTTCAGGTATGGTGTTAGTAATAACTATGTAATTTTTTTTCATATTATAGTTGTCTGAAATACCTCATTAGGATAAGTCACCACTACTAAAAACCGTATTTACAGGAATTTGGTTCAAATTCTATTTTAAAACAATTTTTATACTCCTTACAGAGTTTTCCAAGAAGTCAGCATAACCAATTTGAAAACTTTAAAATCTAGTAAGTGTGCAGCCCTAGCACAGTGAGACAAAAATGATTTAATGAACCAGATAATTTTGTTCAAACTCTAAGCCCAGCAAGAACGAAGCTCCTGCAAATACATTCAGTTTACATGACCAAGAAGTACAGTTGGATGTCTGAACTTACCCCTTAGCAAGCAACCTTTAATCCATTAAAAAGAAAGAAATATGCTTTTTCTCACTTTGGACCACTATTATCAGTTGTAGTCAAAAGCAAATGTTTCTTGGCTGATCCTTGTATCTATCAGAGGAGGACTGCTTAAGGACTACCACTTGGATAATTAGGTAGTTAAGGAGTGCTAAGTCATGAATGCTTTGAAGGGAAAGAGGGGTGAGAAAAAGATGCTTGCCTCCGATGTATACAATTTCCCCCAAATAGCTGAATACTTCACAGGCTGCCTTAGGAAAGTGTATTACAGGAGTTTCAGAATGTACGTGGAGAGGTGAGGCGAAGTATTGGGAAGACTGTAGGTGAAGGAAACAGTGATGATCATCTAACTGGATATAAAATAGTCATGATCTTTTTATCTCAGATTAAGAGCAGAACTTTTCTAAAAGACACACCAAAAAACATCAAGAATGGCAAAATAGGATGAGATTGAAAGGAGAGAGAATAGCTGTGAAATACCAGTTCCCTCATTTTCATGGGACATGAATTGCAACAACTCACAACGGGGTGGCTTGTTTTTCTGATAGTATAGCATTATTAGCTTCAGAAAAATCAAAGTTCAAGGAAAGGGAAACATGGGAACCCTTAACCAGTTAAATGGCTTCAGATCTTTAGTTTGGTTTTCAGAATCGGGTGGCTAAGGCTCTTCAGATTATATACCTGGATGAAAATCCTGCAAGGAAATCTGCAGCAAAGAATGTTTATGCTTTTACTCTCTTTGAATACATTCTAATTTAGCTGTCACGTTTACTCTAAGGTTAATGTGCTTAAGGGAAATGATTGCAATAATGTTCTGTCAATTCATAGCCTTCCTGTCTTCACTAGAGTTTTTAATAATTCAAGATGTTTAGGCATGTCTGCATTATTTTTCAACAAAATTAAGTATTGATGGAATTACCACAATGCATCTCAGAAGTTCATATGTTTTTCTTTATGGACTTCATATCTAAGCAAAGAGAGACATTAAATTAAAAACCCTTGAGAGTGAGATTTTATATTTAAGGTTCATAATGGGGATTAAGGTCAAATAACCACTCATACAGTTGTTTGGAACTTAAAGAGATATTAGTTGATACCTAAAAGGATAGTTATTTTTTAGTGGTTTGTCTTCTGCTCAATATTTGCACATTGATAATTTTACTTAGTACAAAGTAATTTTTTTTTTTTATCATTACTGAGATAGTGATTCATAAAATTTCTGGCATTGATCAACCCCAGATGCTTTGGGGAAGGCTGGAGAAACTCTGCAGTAGACAGTTTGGCTTTTAACATTAAATATGATGTAAAAGGTAGCTATGATCACTCAGGATGTTCTTGAGGTGTTCTAAATATGTTCAAAGCAGTACTAATACAGTCTCATCTTTTCAGCTTCCAAAGGCCCCTATTAGTCCTTGTTGACAGAAACATAGATTTAGCAACTCCTCTACATCATACTTGGACATACCAAGCTTTAGTGCATGATGTTCTGGTAAGAAAAAAATCTGGTTTTGTTACCAAAACTATTTTTTCCACTGAGTTTGTTACTAAACTTAATACTAGATTCTCTATTAATCCACAATCTATTTTGTCTGTTGTATTTGGTAGTTGTTTAGTAAAAAACAACTTGGAAGATTTTCTCTAGATTTATTTAGCAGTAACTTCTAGCATGCTTAAAAAGTTGAAATCTTGATATTATCAAAAAATAATACAGTAATCCTAGCTTTTTCTTCAGTAGTTCATGACCTTTTATGTTATGTGAACTCCAGACTCCAATAAGTGTAATTCCATTTTGAAAAATAAATGTTTTTAATGAGTGTTTAAACTAATTTGAGTATTAGTTTTAATTTCTAAAAATACCTGAGTGTCACCACAGGGTGGGGTAGCTGTTCACTGCAGAGATACTAAGTAGTGTATGAGCCTACTGTGAGGACTCTCAAAGAGTTTTCAAAATTCAGATAGCCTTAAACCATTTCTGTTTCCTCAAGTTTATTTTATAAAGCCAGTAGTAGAAGCATACTTGAATGAAACATACTTGAACATATTTGAATGAAAGCAAATAGTAAATAAAAGATAATATGACTAAGAATAGCTATTATCTGAAGAGTTTTCTATACTGTAGAGTCAGTCATGGAAATCACTCCAATATCTAGCTTTGAGAAATATTTTAATTTTATTGTTGAGATAGTTAAAGGAGTATGTAAAATATGGACATGTACATGTGTGTTTGTATACACAGTTGGTCGTGAACTGTACAGTCATATATACAGTCCTGTCCAGAAGCTTGCATTGCTACAATGAAAATGTTTTAGCACTAATGAGATGGTTTAGAACACTTTTAAATTCTATTTTATGTAATTAATTCCTTATGAAAAGCCCTTTCTTCTTAAATGTAAGGGTGCTTTTTAGAATTTTTGGCCTGGGTTCTTTAGGAAGGGCACATAATAAATGTGATTTGTACTGTGTTTTCTCCAATAACTGTTGAAGTGGCTAGTGACTTGAAAACATAAGTACTGAATTTCCACAGGTTTCTTTTGTATATCAGTGAAAGAGTAGAAGACAGAAACCTGAATTAGAATGTGTGTATATTTACAGGTGTAAATGCTATTGCATAAGGTCTAGATTTAATCTGTTTTGTTACCTGCTAACCATTTAATCAGCAAATTCTCACTTTACTAGATAGTAAATCCATGCAAAGCTCCAGGTACTTGCCTCCTACTCAGCTGCCAGGTAGAGCAGGTGGTGTCAGGTGGTCTTGGGCATATGTTAGGGTAGGACTTTGGTGCACCAAGATGCAGAGGGATCAAAGATGTAGTGGAAGCTGAGGACAACTAAAGCTACAAATATGGAAGGTTATTAGAGTAACACTGAAAAAATGATTTGAGGATTCTTGGATGTTTATCTGTACTGCATCAAGCTTCAGTAATTTCCCAGGACAAGTTGTTAAATATTACATCTCATTTTTGACCGAGTTGATAGGATTATAAATTTGTCTAGTGAAATTGTAGCAAAGTGACCTGTGATTCCATGTCAAGGGCAAAAGTTTAATTTCAAAACCAGTCAGATTGTTCACCTTAAAGGCAAGCATGCCAGGTTCTTCATGTAGTGAGCATAATATTTCCTGAAATAACCACAGTAGCCTTTTAAATGGCCATAAATTGCAACTGAAAATGTTAAGAAAGCTGTACTTTTAAGTAAATTGTTTTTCATTTAAGTTTTCAGTTAAAATAGTCCAGGAATTCTGTGGGATGTTGAACTAAATGCTAACCCAGCAACAAAGTTGTGTGCTCCAACCATTTAGTTGATAATGGTGGTGTTTCTACACATAAACAGGCTTGTATGAAGAAATTCCTGTTTCTGAATAAAATGCATTTCAGAAGTGGATGCAGAAAAATGGGAGGTATGGATAGAAAGCCTTAAAAAGACAAAATGGGGTGGTGAAAGGAGGAACACTGATCAATAAGAATCATTCTGGTAAAAGCCCTTGTAAATGCAAAAACTAATGTGGAAACTCAGGGCACTGGTGAGTTAAATTGAGCCAAAACCTAGATCTCCAGTAAAAATTACAGCTGAATTTGCAATCAGGTTTTTTGGTTTTCCTGTTTTTATTGAATGTATGTACTGTAAAAATACTCTTTGCTGAAACATTAAACACATCTTGTAAGATGAAGTTTGTGCTCATTGACTGCATGTGCTTCCTTTGAGTAGCTACTTCGTTTTGTTTCCCTTCTGGCATGGATCATTTATAATATTTCATTTCAAATGTGAAGTTTGCCAAGGGATAACTAGAAACATTGTAAATGAAATTGCTAAATGAAATTTTAAAGTGATCTAGTTCTGTACACTGTAATGAACATGGAGTTTTATTTCTGAAAAAAATACCTATTCTAAAAGATTCTTGGCAGATTCTGTATAGTTGAGGAATTGACTCTATTTGCCAAGCAAAGAACACCTTTGAAGTTTTAAATGTTCTTGAGAAGAGTTAGTATAAAGTCAGCAAGTGGAGTACTTTTCAATCTTGGTTGAAAATCTGAGGGAATATTTATGCTGCAGAAAATACGAAGCTGTCCTTGTCAAAGGTAATGAGGGTAGAACCAGAAGATATACAGGGAGCAGTGTGCCAGCACAACTGTATCATCTAACAAAAAGGTGTAGTTTCTAGGTTCAAGCATCTGTGGAAGGAAAGCTTTATGGACAAATACCAGCTTTATTGCAAACTGATGGTTTATCATGCACTCACTATTTCACTAGTGTTTAAAAATAAATCTGTGAAGGTGTAGCTAAATAGTCCTCACAGTAGATATTCCTGTTCCTGCTGTCATGAGCTTCTTTGCATCTTTGATACATCTGCTATAGTTGTGTAAGTGAAATTCATCATTAAAAATGTTTGCAACACAGAAACTTTCATTACTTTAAAGTTTTTGGTCAGTTATTAGAACTCAGTTACTGCTAAATTTATTTTCTGTACAGAAAACAATGTTCAGAGTTCAGTGTCAGGTGATTGCTTGCATGTGAGACTATCAGATGTCTTTGCTTAACATTTGTTGCTTTGTTTGGTGTTTGTTCAATAAGTGTCAGTAACTTTTGAGTTCTTACATTGCTGTTGTTATGGTCTAGTCAGTTGTTTCTTGCCCTCTTATGAAATTCTGATAAATAGCTGTGTTAGTATTTTTTAAAAATTATTCTAGAAGATGAGTTTAAAAGACTGAATAAATAATTAATAACTATCACATATTTACATAAAATTCCTCTTCTTCAGGATTTCCATTTGAATAGAGTTAACCTGGAAGAATCAACAGGAATGGAAAGTTCTCCAGCAGGTGCTAGACCTAAGAAAAAAAATAAGAAGTCTTATGATTTAACTGCATCTGATAAATTTTGGCAAAAGCATAAAGGCAGGTAAGCTGTATAGTACAGAATTTATATTAAATTTAGTCAACATCAATTCGGTGTAATCTTCACATTATGATAGTTCTGGTTTTAAGCTTCTTTGAAGATATTTTTGAAGTTTGGGGGGTTTTATTTGTTTTTTTTTAAAGAAAATACCATTGTCAGTATTCATTGTCCATTATATTAGCTTTTTGTTACAGAGCACAAAATTATTCTTATAAAAAATTATTTAAAAAAAATATTGGAAGTAGTGAATATATCTTAAAGTTTAAGTAAACCTGTGGTACCATGTCATTACTTTCACTGATTTGCTACTGCTGTGTGATTTGTGTATTGATATTTCCGAAAACATTTTCATGATCATCTTGATCATGCGACCTGTCTGGTTCTGTTTTTTCAATTTGTTGTTTTAACTGAGCCTAATGCAGAGTATTGCATTAGTCCTTTTCCAGAGGTAGCTGAGTCTGTTCAACAAGAACTGGAATCATACAGAGCCCAAGAAGATGAAGTCAAAAGACTTAAAAGTATCATGGTAAGTTTTATCACCTAAAAGTAGACCTAGAAGTACTGTATTTTATGAGAACTTACATTTTCTCATGTTTATTTATGTTACATTTATAGAACTTCAATAATAACTGTAAAACGTTATCCAGACATTATTACCATTATGAGAAACTAGGTTCTAAATGCCCTGACTGTATTTGCATGTGTGAGCTTTGTATTCATTATGACTACTTCTATTCCTCTTCCCAAACCTTTCCTGAAACCCAGGGTATAGAAGGAGAGGATGAAGGAGCAATAAGTATGCTTTCTGATAACACAGCTAAGCTAACTTCAGCTGTCAGGTAAGTAATCAATAATGCATTATTGTTTAATTAATTGGGAACTATTTCTATTTCTTTCTATCATGTCTTTTTTAATAACCTTTGAAATAAATAGCTTTAAAAGTGGTCGATTCCAGTCAGTAATACAGTTTAAATGCTTTATAGTTCTGGTAAAGATTAATGGAGTGACCTACGCAAGCACTTCCACATGTAACTTCCACAGCATTATGTGTGAGAGCCCTTTTCAGGTGGCTTTTGGAGTGTTTCCTCAGCAAAGTTGAATAATCTAAGTGCACCATAGATTTGCTTACGCTTTTCCACCAGAAAAACTCAACTACCTACTTCTTAAAAAAAATTGTTAGTGAAATCCACTTCCTGAAGCATCTGCTTGCTTTGCACAGTGTGTAATAGCTTACATTTTGATTATTGTAGTTATTAAGAATCCTGCATAGGAAGTTTACTCTTCTGCTTTTGGAGACCTACCCACCATGGAGGCTGACACTGAGAGTCTTGAGATTTAGACTTGTTCCTCATTGTAAATCTGTTTTTCATTCCACTGATGCCTTGGAGAAGGGAGATGTTCAGTTTGACCGCAGTCTGAAGGAAGAATGTTGGTTATTCTGAGGGTAGTTGGGGTGATATACTCAGTGTCCAGCATGTGCCTGCATTAGTTGTCTCTTTGTGAGTTTCAGAAGTTGCTTTTTATACTATGCCCTGATTAGAATTTGATTGGAGTTACAAAGGAAGTGTGATGATTCGGGTTCAAAAAAGCAAGCCGATGTTTCCAACCTCCCTCTCTAGAAATTTGGTCAAGTTTTGTATGTCTCAGGATCCTGAGTTCTAGGTTAAGGCAGCAAGGTGTAAAAGTGACAGGCATCAGAAGCTTTAAACGCGTAGCAAAAAAGATATAAAATCATATGACTAAAGCTTCATCAGGAAGTTTTACTGTTCAGTTTGCCTCTGTATGACTGTTTTCTGTAATCTGTCAACATTAAAGATCTTATCCTCCTTCAGAAAAGTATATAATATAATAAACTCTCCTATTACAATGTTTTGGCTCTAATCTTTAGGATTATTCTGAGAAGTCCAAACACCGTTAAGATCTTTCATTTAGGCATGTTTCTTCTGGAAGAATTAAACTAGGTTTTGCTGTCAAATATGTGCCAGCAGGAAGAAGACACCTTTTAGAGTTCTCTTAGGCTTTACAATTTCTAGAAAACTTTGGAATATCTATTAGTAATTAAAAAAACAGAGGTTCTGACATAAAGGATCTGTTGGTTTTTTTTTTCTTTCCTTTCTCTATTTTTGAAATGCAGCCCTTTACAAAGGCAGTACTAATCACCTTCCAGCTTCATAGTTCTTCAGCACATGCAGTCAATGTCATTAAGTGCCTTCTAATACACTTACTGACTGTCTGGGATGCTTTTGGATGTAAAAGTGTATAGGGCCATCAGTGAAAATCATACAGATCACGACACTTTAAGTCACAAATCTCTGTGGTAAACTCAACCATTGTTTCTCTTTTCACAAAAGAAAATATTTCAGTCATGAATTCTGCATAGAGTTGTGTTCTGTGCAGAAGCTCCTGTGACATATTCCAGGACATGCAGAAATCTTGTGTTGACAGATATCATTTAATATTATTTTATAATTATTTGACAATATTTTATATATTATTTGGTAGATATTGACACTTTTATCGGTATTGGACATGAATTAAATGTTGATTATATAATCCATAATTCTAGTAGATTATTTGTTTAAGTAAGCAGGGCATATATCTATTGTTGATCACAAGCTTTCAATAGAAATATTAAATTACCCACATTATGTGTATTTTTTGCTAGTCAGGGTAAAAACCTGTTTTACTACGTTATATGTGGGTAATGTCCTTCTGTTGTGAGTATCATCACATATAAACTTTGTAATTTTTTAGTTCCAACCCTACTGTATTCTGTAATCTTGGGTTTCTGTAATCTTTAAAAGTCCCTTCCAATCCAAAGTGTTTTAAGAGTCTATCAATTTTTTGGTACTGATTGTGTAAAGTACACAATTCAACTAACTGTGCAACTCAGCAGTTTAGTTTGTATTTAATCTCTTCAGCTCTCTTCCAGAACTTCTGGAAAAGAAGAGGCTGATTGATCTTCATACAAATGTTGCAACAGCCGTTTTGGAGCATATAAAGGTATGGCTGCTCTCCAGTTTTCTATTAGTAGTACTCCTTACCTGGAGAAATATATTTGAGCAGGTGAGTGAAGTAAGATGAGGTGAGCCTTCTCATTTGTGCTGTCTTACACAGAAATCACTGTATGACATTACTTAGTATTTGAAGGGTGAGAGGGAATCAATTTTGAATGCCTTTTCATGGAAAGTAAAGTAAACATATAAATTTTCTTATCAGAATTTACTAGTATACTCTCATTTTTTTATGACAGCCACAGCCTTTACTGTGGGTTAAAGTGTCTAAAATAAGTTTATGATGAAAGTGTTTTATTTACTTTTGAGATGTGTTGTGGCAAGTAATGACTTCAGTCTAAGCAATTTTCTGTTCTGTATGTGTTTATCAGAAAGGTAGTGTTTACTGTTCAACAAAAATGATACCCAGATTTGTGGCAATAATACTGCACATTACTAAACTGGTCTTTCCAGCAGGGGGTCTATGTTAGATGTCTTGTGCATAATTTAAGCACTTGAGAAGGATGCTTGTCCTCTTTTCTGTGTCTGCTGCTCTTGTATTAGAGAACTTGCAGGCAGTTTCAGTGTGAAGTAGGATAATTTGGAAGATGATCTGTTTTCACAGCATGAGAACAGAAATTATAGAGGCTTTCAGAAACACTGAAATTCTGTTTAAAAGTGATTCAAGCACCAAGACTCACTGAAAATCAATAGAAAATCTTACCCCATGCTATTTATAACTCTTGGAGGGCAATGTTGCCTTCCAAATGGTGTTTTGAAGCTGGCTGTAACATTTGTAAAGTGCGTAAGATCTGTCCTCAATTATTACTGCTACTGATTTTTTTTTAAACTAAGTATTATAAATGAACAAAGGATTCATCCTGAATTTTAATGCATAAATATAAATAATACATTTATAAAATTAAGGAAGAGATATGTGTGTGTCTGGCTCATTACTATAGGGACTAGTTTATGTGCTTTTGCAGTACTCATCATCATCGTGGCTAGGCTTTGCGAATGAAGATCCAGGGAGGGCTCCATCCACACTCTTCACAAGCGCTTTTTACAAGCGCGCTGCTGGCTGAAAAGGCCAATGTGGGACAGACGAGCAGTTGCAAAAGGCACAGCAGAAGGACTCCTTAGGAGGTATAATCTGCAAGACATGATTCTTTCTACGCTGTCTTTTCTCCTCAAGAGTGATCCTGCATGCCTTCTCCAGACCTCCCGACTGGAGGCCAGAGTAGACCAGTTAAGGTGATCAATATGGCCAAGGCTGAGATGATGTTTCAGGGAGTCCTTGTATCTCCTCTTCGGGGCTCCTCTCTTGCAATAGCCAGTGGCAAGTTCACCATAGAGCATGATCTTAGGCAGGCAGTAGTTCTTCATGCTGGAGACGTGCCCTGCCCAACGCAGCTGCGTTCTCAGCAGCATGGCCTCAATACTTGAAATTGCTGCTTGTTCTAGGACAGACATATTAGTCATGTAATCTGACCAATGGATGTTTAGGATTGTACGGAGACAGCACTGATGGAAGCGCTCCAACAGTCATAGGTGGTGGCGATAGATGACCCATGATTTGGAACCATGTAAAAGAGTAGACAGTACGATGGCTCTATAAACACTGATCTTTGTATTTTTCTTCAAGTGTTTATTTTGCCAGACTATAAAAGAGTTTTCCGATAGCACTATATGCCTTTTCTAGCCTATTGTCCATCTCTCTGTCAATCTTATCATCCAAGGAGATGAGGCTGCCTACGTAATTAAACTGTTGGACTGGTTTAAGCTCTGAATCTCCAATGTACTAGGCATGTTGTTTTTCATATCTGGCAATTTTAAAAGCAGTACATTAATGCCATTGGAAAAAAAATAGAAGTTGACAATGTCAATATTTTATTTGAGTTGTTGTCTGTAAATTCACTTTTCTGAGAAAGATACTAGATGGTAATGGCAGGTTTACACCAGTAATATTTCATACATTGTTTGTTGGATAGAAGCCAGGTTTCAGAGCAGGATGTGGAATGGCAATAACATCAGTTTTGATTACCAGTGTCCTCTTGGCAATGGACCGGAGTCAGATATGCTTGTTCATTCTGCATCAGGCGATAGTGACATACTTTTTCTGTTAGCTAGACATGGAAGGAATTACCTTAGGGTCCCTCTGCTGTAGCACTCTACTAGCCCTTAAGCCCTCTCCTCTGATACAGAACCTGCTATTAGAGAGTTCCCAGGGAGTGGTGATCCATTTCTCCATAAGTGATTCTTAATTCTCGTATTGTGAAGTGTTCAGGGTCCTTAACTTCTATTGTATAGCTGTAAAAATGGGTGTGCAGTTTCTTTAATATATTGATGATATATGCATCTGTTAATTTAGAAAAAATCACTTCCTTCATCTCCAGATATTTGGGAAACTATCTTTAACTACTGCATAAGTACATAGTTTTTTCTGTTGGAATTACTACACTAAAGCCATTTCACTGAATGAATGTAAATTTTCTTCCAGCTGCTTTGACCTGTCCATTTTCTCCCCTCTTTTCACTCTCTAGTGTTACAAAAAAACATTCTTTCTCAAGGTGTGGAATTTTAACGTGCAGGATTATATGCTGCCTAATGGATTTCTCAAAAATACTCCAAAAGGGTAGTGTCTCATCACTTTAAAAGAAATTTTGATGGCGCATTGAGGCTTTGGTTAATAGGGTTTTTTATACAGTTAAATAATTAAACAAGATTATGATAAAAGAGGGTGGTTTTGGCAAGTGCCCAGTCACGAGGAGCTAGTGAGGCACCATGTTCTACTTCAGGTTAGTGTATTTTCACTTTTAAAAAAATCTGGAAGCACATTCATACCTTATAATAGACTGTTTGCATTATCCATTACAGTTTTTTCTACATTAAGTATTTGAGCATTTTTCTTCACTACATATATGAGAATCATATAGCATGCTATGAGATGTGCTTTAGATACACTAAGTGAATTTACTTTTTCTTGTGATCACATTTTAGTGTTCAGTTTACAGCTGCTTTCCACATTCTCTTGGATCATTTTCTAAGTCACAGTAAGAGGAAACCAGAAATTAATCACATACTGAGGGGTCTTGGCAGTTTTCTGGCACGTCTAAGTGTTTAGTGAAATAATGGAAAGAATGCATCGCTTTTTTCACAAAGTGAACTGTCAAGTATTTATTGCCAGTGCTTAGTACAAATGCATCCTTATTTTACATTGATTATTTTTTCTCTGAAGAGGCTGTTGACTGAAGGACTGTACCCAACAGATAACAGATTTAGGACTAGAATTATGGGTATCTTTCTAGCTGCTTTAGAGTTTCAAGTAATGGTTATCTGTGGATGCCATTCTAATATGGACACTAGGATTATTGAAGTATGTTAAATTGTGACATACAAAAAGTATACATGATTAGATAACATCTTGCTGGAATTCTATACATAAGAATTCAAGTGGCAGATTTTTGTGTGAATTATCTGTCTTAAGATTACTTACGCTTATTTGGTTTAGGAATGGGGGTTATTTATTCCTACATAATTTTCTTATCATGTATCTCTGATTTTGCTTGATCTCAAGGCCTGATACTTTGAATCACTCCATTATTAAGATTGACAATAGCTTTTCAAATTATCAAATTCATATTTTCTAAAGAATTCCAATGCTTTAACTACTTTCTTTTAAATGAGGTTATGTTTTTTGTTTTACCATGTGAATAGAACTGGTATGAGTTTATGAAATACATATGTCACAGTGGACCAGGCTGGTTTTTTGTAGTTCAGAACTGGTAATTGATCAACTTTCCAGTAAAGAACAGGTTTTTCTGAGTTCAATTACTATGACCTTTCCAGCATCATTCTGTGCAGTTCAGTCAAAGTGAAGTGGCTATAGCTACCACTTTCAGCCTTCTCCCAGAGCTTCTCGCCCTCTTGACAGAAGCATACTATAATTACCTGACCAACCTCTATCATTCTAGGAGGTGTTATTTCTGGTTGTTTACTGACAGTATCTTTGAGAAATCCCTCTCAGTAATTTCTTAGAAAACCTATTTTCTCTTCTTCTGCATGTTCTCTCTCTAGAAGGAAGAACCTTTGTACCGTAAAGAGGATAGGAGAGCCTCCTACAAGTCCTTACAGCAGTGACCCTCTAAGAGATTTCAGTGGGTTTTGCTTCCACTTCTTTGCTTAAAAAAGAAGGAATTTTATGTTCATTTTGGAGTATAATGCTCAGATAAAGATTTCCATGGGCTTCAGTAATTTTCCCCTAAAATAAGTTTTGGCTTACGTGTTTCTAAGATGCTAAGTTTAAAGTTTTCACAAATATATTAAAAAAAAAAAAAAGACAAAGCAATCTGAAATGTAGCACTTTAACTGCAGTACAGATTCTGTCCCTCAGCTGGCAGCAAGAAAGGCCTCCTGAATGAGGTTATGTGGAACAAGATGTCATAGTGGGAAATCAAGAGCAGGAGGCAAAAAGGGAATAACTATAAATGTAAATGCATCTTGATTTTATTATTGGGTTTGTTGTTTTTTTTCTTCACCTTGCTTGCCAATTTGGCACCCATAAGAACCTCTTCTTTGCTGTCTTTTTTATTGAATCTGCAGGATTGTTTAGCTCCTATTCCCCAACTTTTCCTCTTGGCATGTCTGTGAGTTTGCCATTGAGCGAGCAAAATTGCACTTACTTAAATTAAATGGGACACCTGCTTCTTATCAGCACTTCTTAGACAAGTTGGCTCTTCGGGAAATAACTGTCTCATTGATGTGGCATATCTGGGAAATCTGTCAAAAGGTAACTAGTAGTGTTTAAGGCTATTCAGTAAACTATGAAATTTGATTAGGTGTCCATCTAATTCCTACCAACCAGTATAGTATAAGATGCTAACTAACATATTTGCTAATAACCTTCTTTAGTTATCTAGTGAAGAAGCAGCTGAATAGATTCACCATATTGATCCATCTCTTTAGTTCATTCTTTTGTCACATCAAATAGTCTCAACAATTTTACATTGTTGCTTAACTCTGATGTCCCTGTTGCGGTCCCCAAAGAATATTAAGTTCAAAGTAATTCTCCAAAATTTTTGAACAGAGTGTACATGTACCATTAATGGTTCAAGTTAGGCTCAAAGTACAGCAAATATGTGTAACCAGTGGAGGGCTTTTTGCCATAGTTAGTCTGTTTGGTTCGGCATTCTTAGTCAAAAAGTCATAAAAGTAATTGAAAAGAAAATTACCTAGTTTGTGCTCCGAGTAACTCAACAACCGTAAACCTGTTCCTGCAATTGACAGTATCTCATGTTTACATTACATAATTTTATTTAATAGTTGATCTATAAACAAATATAATGAATTAGTGAATCTTTTTTATGTTGCACATTTTTACATGCCATATGACTAAACTTGTCTTAAACAGACCACTAGCTAAGGTAATATGGGCATTGCCAAATTCAACAGTAGTATATTTATCTTAATAAGATTTAAATCCTCACATTTCAAGATAACCCTTTGTTCACTGCCTTTTGTCTGGGAAAAATGTTTTAAACTTAAAAACATTGAATTTTAGCTCCCATGTAAGGAGATACAAATGTAGTTAGAACACAAAAAACAAGTGAATGTGACGGAAGGAGTGGAACAATTGTAGTAGTTTATGTGCAGTTGTTTTATATCTCTAGAGAGAGGTAAGGAAATTATAACACAGATAGTCTCTAAGATGCTGTAGAACTGAAGTCAGAGAACATGTCTGATGTGCCAGATACCAAATTGCATCTGAAGTAAGGACTAGGAAAAAGGCTGGTACTTCAGGTTTTTTTCAGACTTTAAACTAGTGTGGCATAACCACTGCTAATCACTTTAACTTTGACTAAATACAGGATTAATCCAAGGTTTTACAGTAGCATAGCTACCAAAATTTTGCTGTTGTTACTCTTCTAACATGAACCCACAGTAAATATAGCTTGAAAGAGGTGTTTTGGTTCTAGTTTTGGTTGGTTGGGGATATTTTTTGTCACTTCATACACTTTATATGGAGTTTTAGTCACTATGACAAACAACAGAAGACATCCTTCTGCCCCTAGAAAAGTAGTGAGTGGTCTTTCTTTTTTTTTTTAGCACTTTTCATGGTAATTTATTTTATAAGCTGTAATTACAAGCTTCCACAAAGGCTTTAAGTTGCTGTTCTGCAAGTAACTGCTCTTTTCAATGAGTTCAGTAGATGGTGAATGTGAAATAGAAGTGTTATACAGCTATCTGTATCGCAAGCTGATTGCCAAAGGCTTTCAATATTGAAATATTCTTGTGACTTCTATTTTGTATTCTCATTTCCAGCTCTTTTTGATGAACTTAAAATACTCAGAAGATGAAATAGCCTAATATCCTCAGGCTGGAGAAAAACCTTTTTTCTTTTTTTCCTTTTTTTGGGGGGGAGGGTGCTGAAGTAACTTTTTAAAATTCCATTTCCTTATATGTGATCTCAGGAATAATTTTAGTAGAATTCAAAAAAACATATGAAAACCAGACTTATGTTGCTGTCATTACAACAACCAGTGCACTGGGTTAGAAGGTACCATAGCAGTTTTGCTGGCTTGGCATTATCAGACAAAATGTCCTGGATTTCCTTACCCAAGAAAAGCCCCAGTGACTCATACCTCACTCTGGCAATATCATTTCAGTCTCCCAACAGTTATGATGTAGAATTGAAACACTTCCAAGGCAATGAGATAGAGATCCATACTGCCAATCTCCTCTTTGAGCAATACATAGCTCAATGTGTCCAAACACTAGGATTTAGTCAGTTAGTGGATAGTAAGGTTTTGTAAATTGAGTAGTTAACATTTGTTGTGATGCCACATTATAATGTTCAAACGCTCAATGATCTGTGTTATGTAATGGAAGTTTTTAAAATAAGTTTCGGAATGCATTTTTCTATCTTTAGGTTGTAAGTTCATGATATGATGGTCAAGAAATGCAAAGCTTGGCTCTTTGTGCAGATGTATTGCAATACAGTCATTAGTTGCATGGCTATGTAATGTCTTCCATAGATCTTTTGCCTTATTGATTTTCTGCAGTTGCTGTGCCTTCTTCCCTAAAAAAGAATTTTCACAACTTGATCTACACATGTCATTGTAGAATGAGAGACTTATTTTCCAGTGTCAGCATGATAATCTATTTATGAAGTCCTCCATCTTTGGTATGCTGAAGTTGGCATTTGCCAACTTTTATCTGGGATGTTTTCTTAATGTATTTAGGAATTTCCCACATTTACCTGAATTGAGTAATTGCCTTGTAGACTGGGAGATTTGAGGTTCAGCGTAAATTTGACAAAATATGTACTTGACCATTCTTTTTCCTGTTACAGCATAAACTCCGTATGATGGCATGTAGTTTTCAGCTACGGCAAGACCATAGTTGAAAACAAAGCTCCTCTTCCAGTTTTATATTTGCGTGTCAGACATCCATTGCTTAACTTGCATTTTCAGTTTTAATATGAGAATTACATGTGTTAAATTTCTAAGAGTGAATACAAGCATATTATAATGCAAACATTCATTATTTTTACTGACACTTTATTTTAAAATCAGTCTTGATCACTAGAACTCTATACCTTTTCCAAGTGGAAATAAGTATTATTTCACAGTCTTAAGATGTTAACCCTAACACTTACTCTTAAACAGAGTCGAAAGCTGGATGTGTATTTTGAATATGAGGAAAAAATAATGAGCAAATCCACTCTGGATAAATCTCTTCTTGACATGATTTCTGACCCAGATGGTGAGTACTTTAAATCTGAACTTGGTAGAAAATTTGTTAAGATATACAATGAATCTGTACTTGCAGGGACTTCAGGATTTGTAAAGAGTTTATGTGTAACCTCTGCAAGAAAACAGCTTTTTAGTGATTTTTAGTAGCAGTCTAGAGAGTTCAGTAATTTGCTTGAGTAATATAAAAATTCTGCAGCTCCACTAAAATATTTTCCTAACTCCTTGTTTCTGAAGATATTTTAACTTTTGTGCTTCTCCAGTGTTTATTAGTATAGCATGGAATTCTGTGGTTTGAACAATACCGGTTCTGTAAAATCCTGCTGCATATTAAGTAATGCATACATGCCTCAGAAACAGAATGAAAAAGGGCATTTAATGGAATTTGATTAGATTAAGGGGTTATAATGTAGCTACGTAGCTCTTATTTGTGTGAGGAAAATGGTGGATGGGAGAAGGTGGAGAGAAGGGAAGCAAGACATAAATTGGCTAGTTCACTGGGTGACTCACTTGAAGTTTTGCATGTGTTCACCCAGCTGTGGCATGCCTGTTTTCATCATCTAACAGCAAGGCATTCCAGCTTCTATTTTAGGTATGGTTCATACGTAACAAAGCTTTATACACTGGGTGATACTCAGATTCTCTATTAGCAGGAGTCACTAGAGTTCTTTCTGTAAGGAAAAACCCAATAAAGAAAAACCCAAAAGCTGAGAATCCAGGTTTTCTACAGCTTTGAAAAGCTGTAGAAAAAAAAAAAAAGGTTTCACACCTTTTTGTTCTCACCTTTTCAAAGTATCATAGTATCAACTCTCCTTTCAGCCTCTCACAACCTGAGGTATGTCACAGTCCTCTGATGGATTTCAATATGATCTAACACAAGTTGACTGGAACCAAATAACCTACACAGCAAGATTATAAAACTTAAGTTATGCCTGTCTGCATATTGGAAAGTATATTGGCAAATGAGCATTTAGAGACTCAGGGTTCCTGCTCTTTTCCAGTGTGCTCTTTAAGAAGGTGTTGTCTTACTCCATGCTTATGTGTATAGTCTGGTAGCTACATATTGGATATAATATCCAGTTTGTACAGTGATTCATATTTATAGAAAGAGTATATATAAAGGTTGCTGACTTCAAAGAAATTGTTATTAGTGTTTGAGCTAATGGCTGTGGAAGAAATAGTACACGCTTGGTAAGAGTATCAGCTAAAATTTTACAAATCTCATATTGAATCAAGTCTGTAAAATAACAGACTTTCAGAAAATCTGATTTCAAGCATCAATCTGTAATTCAGTACAGGCATCCATTGTTAATATGAAGCTAGTAAGAATGTGTATAATCTACTTTTAATAAGCATCAATGCAAACTAGTCCTTTTCCATGTTCAGAATTAACTATTCATGTACTATTTTGATTTTGGCTTTTATGTTTGCATGGACTTAGATGTGAAAACAAAAAGTATTATGCTTGCTGGTATCCCCTGCTGGTTCAATTACTTTTTCCTGAATCCACATTTTCTATGCATTTTTAGATTGTTGTATAAAGCAGAAATGTTTTCCAAGCCTGATGTATCATATTAACATTTCTATGTCATGGGTTTTATACAAGAGAAAGATTAGACTTCCAAATAGAATTTTCCTTCATAAATTAAGTAGCATGTTCACAGTAGCACATTAGTATTTCATATGTATTGACTAGGTTTAAGATAAATTTATATAACAAAAGGATTTAGGTTAAATCACAGTGACTATTTCCAGACCTGCTATCTTGTAAAACTGGCCAACTTCCTATGGTGTGATTCACTGAGGAATACCAGCAGTTTTAAGGAATAATGTGTCAAGTCTTCCAGTGGTGAGCTACTTGTTTGCATTAGCTATGGGCAATGATACCCGCAGAGCTCTTCACAAAAGCATTTAGCCTTGACCATCTAACAGCTTCAGGCTTCAGCTTCCCATTTCTTATTATGTTAAACTTATCTACCACTCGGTGGAAATTATTACATCCTGGAGTAGTGATATAACGGAAGTTTTGCTTTGCTTTAATAGTTAATCAGGAGCCCTAAAGGCTGCCTTCAGTTTTTGAGTGGAAAATAAAATTGTTCTGGTCTAGGTTTACCAAGTTAAGTTTTCTTCAGAACATTTAGCACTCCCCCTCTCTATGCTGTCACAGACCATAACCTACCAAAAAACAACGAGCATTTTAAAGGCAAATGACCTAGGTCTTACAGCTGTTTATCACAGCTATGATTTACATCAGTGGTATGTCGAGAGTTAAGTACTGCCAAACAAAATTATTTTACACAATACTATCACAGTTGGTTTGTTTGTTTGGTTGTTTTTCTTTTACTTTATTATCTTTTAGTATTATCTTTCAGTGTAAGTAAAACTAGTTACTCTCCCTATGAGCACAAACATCGTAGGAGTTTGTAAACATGTTTAAGTAGGCCCAGAGAGGAAAATACTATGTATGGAGTGCTAGTGTATTACAGTTGAAATTGAAACTTAGTGGTCAGTGAACTACTGAAACAAGCTATAAACTGGCAAGCTGGACACCAAGTTTTCAAGTCAGTTACAGAAACCCAAATCAGTTATATTGTATTTAAAATGTTTAAGTGCTTTTTTTACCCAAGTGAACTCCAAGTGGATGTCTGCCTTGAAAGCTAGCTTTTGGTTTAGCTAATACAAAGTTTATTCAGTTCTTGACCTTCTAGCTTACTGGTACTTGGTAAAGGTTAATAAAACTTATTTCCCAGAAAAAAATGTACCAAGTCATAAATGTTCATTACAACAACACTTACTCTTAACTTCTGCCAAACTAAATATAAGCTCACATATAAACAAAAGTTGCAGATTATATTAAATAATCCCCTGCTGACATGATCCACATTCCATAGCTGGGGGAAAAAGCCCAAGCCAAAAAAACAAGAAAAATTTATCTTTTTTCTCACAAGAACAAGAAAGTGCATTTTTTTAAATCATTGTTCTATGCCTAGTGGTATCAAACTTTTTTAATGAAGTATTGCATTATGCATTTGAAATATTTGCTTTGAGAAGTTGTACTTCTGAAATCTTCATTTGAATCTACGGTCATAGAATCATAGAATGTTAGGGGTTGGAAGGGACCTAGAAAGATCATCTAGTCCAACCCCCCTGCCAGAGCAGGATCACCTAGACAAAGTCACACAGGAATGTGTCCAGGCAGCTCTTGAATGTCTCCAGAGAAGGAGACTCCACAGCCCTCCTGGGCAGCCTGTTCCAGTGCTCTGTCACCCTTACTCTAAAGAAGTTTCTCCTCAGGTTAATACTAAACCTCCTGTGGTCCAGCTTGCTCCCATTCCCTCTTGTCCTAACACTGGATGACATTGAGAAGAGCCTGGCTCTCTCCTCCTGACAGTCGCCCTTAACATATTTGTAAACATTAATGAGGTCCCCTCTCAGTATCCTCTTCTCTGGGCTGAAGAAACCCAGCTCTCTCAGCCTGTCCTCGTAGGGCAGATGCTCCACTCCTTTGATAATCTTGGTGGCCCTGTGCTGGACTCTCTCCAGCAGCTCCCTATCCTTCTTGAGCTGGGGGGCCCAGAATTGGACATAGTATTCCAGGTGGGGCCTCACCAG